>PVHT020000195.1:8778735-8892043 GCA_004024745.2 Catagonus wagneri
GGTAGTGCCTTTGCCAAATTAGGCAAGGGACCACCGTGTCCCTAGGTGATTGGTCGGGGGTAGGCGTTTGGGGGCCTTCCGGGTAGGTGAGGCTTCGATCGTCTGTTGGCGCGGGTGGGGCTGGCGGCCTATCTTCCCGCGCAGGCTTGTCCGTTCCTCATGGGGTCTGTTTGATATGAGGGGTCTCTTTGCCATTTGGGGGGCCGCTACCCGTCCCCGCCGGCCTAACAATTATTTCATTCTTTTTTATGACCAAGTAATATTCCATTGTATTTATGTACCGCATCTTCTGTATCCATTCATCTGTTGGTGGATAGTTAGGTTGCTTCCGTGTCTTAGCTGCTGTAAATAGTGCTGCTGTGAACACTGGGGGATCTGTTAGCTGTAGGAATCTACCCACACATTTTTTTTTCTCTGATTTTTCAAGTAGATTTATTGAGCTGTAATCATATACCATACACTTCACACATTTAAGGTGTGCAATTCACTGGTTGCCAGTGTAGTCACAGAGCTGTGTCACCAGCAAATTTAGAACACTTTCATCACCCCTGAAAGAAAACCCTACCCCCATTAGCTCCCCCTTCCTCCTGCTGTGGCAACCACCAGTCTACTTTCTGCCTCTGTTGACGAAAAATGAACAACCTGAAAGTTGAGAGTTAAGTTTTGTTTGGGGTGGAATTAGGACTTAAACCCAGGAGACAGCATCGCAGGTTGCCCTGAGAAACCGCTCCCAGGAGGCGAGCGGGGAGCTAGGATATGTGAGGTTTTGCAACAAAGGGCAGGTAGGAGGAACCAAAGATTTACAGATACCTATTTACAGAAAACCTGTTTCTGTAAGACTTGAAGGTCTGGGCTTACTGCTCCTTTGATATGGACCACAGCTGTGGGCCAGTCTTTGTGTCTTTCCCGAGTTCCCCGGGGGCTCACTGGCCCACCCTTGGGAGTGGCTGCTCTCACAGACATCTTTTGTCCACTTCACTGCAGCCCAGGAGGCAGTATTTCAGATAGCTCTGAAAAAAAATCTGCCCAAGGAGGACAGGGGAATATCAAGATACAAGTGCTAAAGGTCAAAGGGGAGGAGCCTGCAGCCAGGCACGCATTTTACAGAAGTTTGCTGCTGGTCTCGTGAAGGTTGCTGCTAGTCACAGCCATCGGTTATCATTGAAGGATTTGAGTGTTTTTCTCGATATGAGGAGATGCAAGAACTGGGCTCATAAAATCTTCTCCGAAAGAGATCTAGCCATCTGAAGCCCTGTTCTTCTAGTTTTCCCAGAACACGGAGGGCCTCACTCCTGCTCTGCGCCCCGAGCTCCGCCCAGGGGCGCTGCGGGTCGGGAGCTGCTGTCCTGTTTAACTCCATGTAGAGGCTGGTGGCACGTGCCAGACTTCGCTTGACGTCACTGTGGGTTAACCTATTCTGGACACGCCTATAAACAGAAATCACAGAGTTTTGGCCCTTTGTATTGCTTAGCATAATGTTTTCAAGATTCCTCCATGTTGAGTTCCCATCCTGGCTCCGTGGTTAACGAATCCGACTGGGAACCGTGAAGTTGTGGGTTCGATCCCCGGCCTCGCTCAGTGGGTTAAGGATCCGACGTTGCCATGAGCTGTGGTGTAGGTCGCAGACGTGGCTCAGACCCCGCGTTGCTGTGGCTGTGGCGAAGGCCGGCAGCTACAGCTCCTGTTAGACCCCTAGCCTGGGAACCTCCACATGCCATGGGTGCAGCCCTAAAACGACAAAAGACATCAAATCAAATCAAATCAAATCAGTACAGAAATGAGGATCCGCATCACACTAGTCACCATCTCCAGATTCGAAACACCGACCTAAAAGCATAAAAGAAAGAGACTTTTGTGAAATGACAACTAAGGGTGGGACCTTATAATTCTCGCGTGGGCCCTGCAGTTTGCAGGTTAATCTCCGGGAAATGTAAAGGGGGAGGGGTAGCGGGATGCAGGACGCAATTGGCCAAATCGGTCCAAATCGACGGAGGAGAAACCTGATTTTCCTTTGGGTGTGGGAGACTTCCCCCTTCCACCCCGCCTCCTATCTTCTGGCCAGAAACAAGGACTGTAAAGCTCAGACGGCGACTGACAGCCATCTGATGATGAGGATGAAAGGGGTCAGCCTATGAGGATGAAGTTGAAATTGAGCGCAGAAGGAAAAGTCATCAGGGAGGTGCGAGTGACCAGGCACACACCCAGTCTTGCGCTTGTGGTGGGGAGTCCCGGAGGGACCGGGATTCTGTTACTTGCAGCCAGAAACATCCCGATGCTATTCCATACCCAGCCATCGAAGAGCCGAGGGAGCCCATCACGTTCATTTGCCCTAAATGTGGAAGGAATAGCAGCGTGCTGAAATGACGGTTCTGCACAGCTCCACAGTGAGAACCCTTCATCAGTCCTTCAGGACTCCGCTCAGTGTTACTGGGAAATCTCTCTTCTCACCACTGCCGCGTTTCACCACTCAATATCCTGGGCCCCCTGCTCATCCCATGTGCCGGCGCATCTGTTAACGCATGAAGTAGAAGCTAATTATAAATGTGTAAGACAGCACCTGTCTGTCCATGCCTCGTGCCCCAAATAAATATAGGTCCCCAAGAAGAGACTTGTCTTAGAAACTTTAATGTCCACCCCAGCACCTGCTATGATTTCCCCAAAATGTGGGAATTCTTGCTGAGTAATGTATGAACCCAGGTTAAATACTTGGCAGAAAGCGCCATTAGCTTTCTCTTCAAAGTAAGAAAGTAGCACGCAGAAACAGGAAGTAGGTATTTTTACCACATGTATAAATGGCAGGGAATTTTAATTAAGTTACAACGGCTTTACCTCCACTGCAGCAATAAAATGGATTATTTCTTTTTTGAGGGGGCAGTGGATAACTGATGCATTGCTTGAATACACTCTGTGTCTAAGAAATGGTATAGTTTTGAAAACTTCACCTTGAGTTAGGAGGAGTACGTTGCTCCGCAATGATTTTTGGTACCCATTTAATTTCAGTAAACATGACCTTGTAATAGCCATTTTCAATCTGGATGCATATTAAGTTTTCATGGAGGGGATGCCTTTGTGATCCTGAGGGCGCAGTGAACTACATTTCAGATGTGGAAGCACAAGAGCCCACTGAGAAGCTTTATTTTTGTCACGTGGCTCTTGCATATTAAGTAAATCAAATATCACCCTGTCATGTTTATATTTTTGAAAGGGTCAGAGAATATTTCCCTTTAGTGGCTTCAAGTAACAGGAGCTAGCTTAGAGCAAGCACCCAAGTGCCTGCTAATTTTCACAATGAACCAAAATCAGGAGGAGACCCTGCTGTTCCCCCTAGACAGATTCTTCTTGGGAAAAGCAGGTCAGAGGGTGGTATTATTTCTCAGTAATTGTTTTGTTTCCTCTCCCTGCCCTCTCGTCCCTGGTGATGAGGAGGCGATGGTTGACATTCCTTAAGCATTTCCCCCACTATGGGCTCTGTTCTAAGCGCTTTCGGGGGGGTTCGCATACTACAGGATGACCCCTGAAAGCACTTACAACGGTATCTGCAAAACAGCTGTGGTAGGTTGGCTCCTCTTTGGTTTCCTTTTTGTGTCTCCCCTAATTCACATGTTGAAATCTAATTCCCAAGGTGAGGGTATCAGGAGCTGGGCCTTTGGGAGGTGATAAGGTCATGAGGGTGGCGCCCTCAGGAAAGGGATTAGTGCCCTTATGAGAGACCCCAGCGAGCTCTCTCTCCCTTCCACTGTGTGAGCCAGACAAGATGTCATCTCTGAACAAGGAAGCCAGCCCTCCTCACCAGACACTGAACCAGCCAGTACCTTGATCTTGGACTTTCCAGCCTTCAGAACTGTGAGAAATGAGTTTCTCTTGTTTATAAGCTACCCAGTTGATGGTATTTGGAATAGCATCCTGAACAAACAAAACCACTTTTCTGTTACTCTTTTTATGGCCAAGAAAGCTGAAGTGCAGAGATACAAAGAGCACACAGCAAGTAAAGGGCTGAATAGTGACTCTAAGCCCGCCACCTGCCTCCAGGACACTCATTTTTTACCTTCTTTTTTTAAAATTGAGGTATACTTGCCGTATAATTTGGGGTTCAGGTGTGATTCAGTATTTGCAAAGTGATCACGACAACAAGGCTACTTAACACCTGTCACCTTGCAAATTTTTTCTCTTGTGATGGTGACTTACTCTCTTAGCAACTTTCAAATAGGCAGTACAGTTTTATCAGCTGGAGTCACCGTGCTGTACATTATACCATGACTTACTTGCTTTATAAGTGGATATTTGTACCTTTTTTTTTTTCGCTTTTGCGGGTGGGTGGGTTGTTTGGTTATGTTTTTTTGGCCATGTCCACATCGTGCAGAAGTGCCTTGGGCTAGGGCTTGAACCTGAGCCACAGCAGTGACAATGCTGAATTCTTAACCGCTAGGCAGTCGGGGAACTCTGAGATTTGTACTTCTCCACCCCCTTCACAAGTTTCCCCCACCCCACCCCCCGTCTCTGGTAACCACGGATCTTACCAGTCTGTTCTATGAGCTCAGGTTATTGAGTGGTCGTGGTCATTGTTTTTGGATTTCACATATAACTGAGATCATATGGTATTTGTCTTTCTCTGTCTGACTTCACTTAGCATCACACTCTCAAGATCCTGCCATGTTGCAAATGACGAGCTTTTATTCTTTTGGCTGAATAATAGTCACATATATAGCATGTATTCTTTATCCATTCATCCACCAGCAGACGCTTGGGTTGTTTCCACGTCTTGGCTCTTGTAAAGAATGCTGCAGTAAATATGGCGGGTGCATGTATCTTTTTGAGGATAAGCATTCTGGGTAACTACACATGGCCTCACGGCTGTGGTGACACACATGACCCACAGTGCAAGTCCCAGAAGCATTGCAGAGGCGAGGCTTGAAATGAGCATCTGCTCGGCTGGGGAGGAGTGACTCTGGTGTTGGAGACATTAAAGAAATTGGTAACTACGGACGGAGTTCCCATCATGGCTCAGCGGTGAGCAAACCCAACTAGCATCCATGACGATGCGGGTTCAATCCCTGGCCTCGCTTAGTGGGTTGAGGATCTAGCGTTGCCGTGAGCTGTGGTGTAGCTTGTAGACACGGCTCAGATCAGGCGATGCTGTGGCTGTGGCGTAGGCTGGCGGCTACAGCTCCGACTGGACCTCTAGCCTGGGAGGACTCTGTATGTCGTGGGTGCGGCCCTAAAAAGACAAAAAAAAAAAAAAAAAAAGAAATTGGTAACTATACATTCAATATATATTGAAAAATATCTTAAATGAACTTGCACTTAACCCTTAGGATTAACACAAGACTTTCAAGTCAGAAGTCTAGCACCGTACCACCGTTTCATTTAGACGTTCCCCCAAGACTGCACCTTTTGCATTTTGTATTCCCAGTGTGATGCAGAGTATACATGAACATTTCATGAGTGGCCATGAACTAGGAAATGCCTAGGCAGGCTACATTTTAATCCGATGTCCAGGTTTGAACCCCCTACCTGTTTGCTAACCCTTAGCCTCATGTGCAGTAAATTTGTTCTGATTCTGAATAGGCTGTGACAAGAGACTTAGTTTAAAACCCTGGAGAATATCCAAAATGAATTTGAAGTTGTAAATGAAATCTAGAAGAGCAGAAGTGTACTGATCCTTGGATATGATCAAGTGTAATTTATCTTTATTTTTTTCTTTCTTTTTAGGGCCGCACCCATGACATGTGGAGGTTCCCAGGCTAGGGGTCAAATCAGAGCTGCAGCTGCTGGCCTACACCACAGCCACAGCAGTGCCTGATCTGAGCCGCATTTTTGATCTACACCACAGCTCATGGCAACACCAGATCCTTAACCCACTGAATGAAGCCGGGGATCAAACCTGCGTCCTCATGGATGCCAGTCAGATACTTTCCGCTGAGCCATGATGGGAACTCTAGCTCAAGTGTAATTTAGACACCAAGCAAGCAGGTCTGAAGTCCCGTAGCTAAAGCCTTCTCCAAGTGGAGGAGGGGCGCATAAATAAGATCTTGTCATCACGTTCACATAACAGCCTACCTCAGAGGTGGTTTGTGTCTCATTTTTATTTAAAATTTTTTTTTTTACTTTTAATTTTTTGTTATAATTGCTTTACAATGTTGTGCCAATTTCTGCAATACAACAAAGTGATGCAGTCTTACACACACACACACACATTCCCTTTCTTATATTATCTTCCATCATGGTCTGTCCCAGGAGATTGGATATTGTTCCCCGTGCTGTACAGTAGGTCCTTATTATCTATCCATTCTAAATGGAAGAGTTTGCTTCTACTAACCCCAAACTGCCAGTCCCTCTTACACCCGCCCTGCTTCCCCTTGGCAACTACAAGTCTGTTCTCTATGCCTGTGAGTCTATTTTGTAGATAGGTGTCTGCGCCATATTTTAGACTCCACCTATGTGATATATGGTATTTGTCTTTCCCCGTCTTCACTTACTCTAGTTGCATCCGTGTTGCTGCAAATGGCATTATTTTGTTCTTTTTTATGGATGAGTAGTATTCCCTTGTCTATGTACCACATCTTTTTAATCCATTACTCTTTCGATGGACATTTAGGTTGCTTCCATGTCTTGGCTATTGTGAATAGTGCTTCTACAAACAGAGGTGTATGTATCTTTTCAAATTATAGTTTTATCCAGATATTTGCCCAGGAGTGGGATTGCTAGATCATATGGCTAGAGGTGGTTTTTCTCAAGAAATACTAGAACGCTATAAAAAAGGTGAATTCCTGCCTGTGGGTCAATTTTCAGTTACAACACTTGGTTTCTCATAACAACGCCTTAACTCAGTGGCACTTACGACCAAAAACCATGCCAAGAGTAATTATTTCCCTCAGTAGATCTGAAATGCGCGATTAACATGAGAAAACGACTGCTCAGCAGGGAGACCGCAGCCATTACTTCTGTAAAGGTTATCTGTCTGGGAGTTCCTGCCGTGGCGCAGTGGAAATGAATCCGACTAGTAACCATGAGGTTGTGGGTTTGATCCCCAGGCCTTGCTCAGTGGGTTAAGGATTCGGTGTTGCTCTGGCTGTGTTATAGGTCGGCAGCTGTAGCTCTGTAGTTCTGAATTGATCCTTAGCCTTGGGAAACTCCAAATGCTGCAGAGTGGCCCTAAAAAGCAAAAAAAAAGATTACTTCTGTCTGATGAAGTAGATTAGGTATAAAGTTACTCTTAAAAGATTTTCAAAACCTGTTAACTGTCAGCTTTATTTTATTTTAAAATACACAGATATTTTGAACCATAGAATTTAAGGTGACTGGATTTTTAAAACTTCACACAAAACAGACTAAAGAAATTCATGCCAAATCAGTCACTCCAGCCAGCTAAGTCCATCTCCTAACATTACAGTATTCGGGGTGAATGAAAGGAGTAATTATTAACACTTGAGTCAAAACAGCCAACAGTCGTCTGTAACATATGCTGCTGTAAGCTGAACAACCAGTTTATGGGCCAGTGGTACAAAGAGTTTCAATGGCAAACTTAGAGCTCCCGTCAAGAACAAATCTGAATGGGGACAGCGAGTTGACACAAACATTCTAATCTGGGAAAAATGTTCTTTTTGTGAATGGTCTTTTAGGGTGGGACTGTCCCTAGCGCTGTGGCTTTGGCCAGACCTTCCAAGTCCAGATTAGACAGGACTAGAGGGAAGGCTTCGGGCAGGGCGGGAATGGGACTCAAGGGTGCGATAAGATGTCACATGCCAGGAACAGGGAGACCTGCTTGCAGGGAGCAGAGTTAGCCATCAGAACCACAGGAATTAGAACGAAAAGATTTACGGGTGGAACACATACGCCCATGCACATGCATCCTGGGGAGCTGCCCCTACTCTCTAACAAGGCCCAGTCTGAAAAATTCCCATTAGCAAGAATTTGGCAGCCAGGCAGCAGGTCAGGTTGCTTGAGTGCATCTGCAGCATGCGGCTGCGTTTTTCTTCAGGGTCCCTGCTCTGCGGTAGGGACTTGAGCAATGCGGGTCAGTTTTTTAAAAGCCAACAGAACACTTGTAACTGGGCCAGGCCAAAGCTCCCGAGCATATCCCATGGGCTGTCAGGTCTACGTGTGTGTCCTCCTGAGAAAAGAATACGGGAAAAAGCACCTCTCTTCAGAATTGAAGCCGAGCTCTGTCTCAGAGGTTGTTCAGACTTTTCTAGGTGAAATGCACAGGCAATGCTGCAGTTAAAGGAGAAACTAAGGGAGTGCTTCTCCCTTCTCCAAATGGGAAGAAGACTTAAAATGATCAACTGCAAGATGAAAACAGAACTCGGAAGAGCAGGTGCAGGGTAGCCTTTGCTAAGTGAGGTGAAGGTGTGCCGACCCACTGGGCGCTCCGCTGCACGGTCAATGCCATTCAGTCGTGGGGCAAGAGTTTAATGTATTGCTTAGGAAGCAAAAATAGTCTCTATTTTCGCATCTCCCCTCAAGTAGCGGTTAGGAAGTCCAGCGCCACCAGGCGACCTTCACCCTGTCCCACACGGCCGAGAGCGAGTCCAGAGCGGGCCGCACGTCCAGGACGGCGAACTGGTAGTCCCGGCGGACCGCGCCGCCGTCGTAGTAGTCGATGACGTACCGGACTTCTGTCCCACAGCGGTTCACGATCCAGTCGTGCCTGTCGAAAGGCAGCTCGTACCTGGAATGCAAACAGGCCGGCGTCCGGCTCGGGCTGGAGCCGCGTGAAGACGGCGAAGCAGCGCGCAGAGGCCCCTGCCAGGGGTGACGTCTCGCTCTCATAGGAGGCGAGACGCAGAGATCAGACCGGTCCAGGAGCTGAGGGATGGCGGGCCCGAGACCCTGAGCCCCGATCAGAGGATCAGAGGACAACACGTCTGCTCTGAAGCAACTGACAACAGGAAAGACACCCAGGCCACAGAGGCAGACTGAGGTCTGGCAGAAACATAGGTGGGAGCCCCGCCTCCACAGGGAGCGCTGAGCGCGCAGCTCAGAGAGCGAGCACGGGGAAAGGACAGGGGACAGCTGGGCTCCATCCCGTGAGGGTTAGATGAGAAGCAAGCCGTGCCACCCTGAGAAAGCCACCCGCCGACAGCATCCTTCGGGGAGCACGCTCGGTCTACAGCTGAGCACTGATGCCGTTTTTCAAAACAGGACCGCAGCCCTCGACTGGTTGTGGTGCCAAGAGAGGGCAGACCCTGGTCCGAGGAACGTGAGGCATTTCTGCACCGACACTCACCCCATCCAGGAACGAATTCTTGCCCGTGGTGAATACTCTTTCGCCTTCCCTCCAAACCGGATCAGTGACGGGCCGCAAGGACACTCCCTAGAAATGCCCCCGATAAGAAGTCTATTAACACATTTTCCTTGCTTTGAAAAATGCGATGTTGCAGTTGCTCAAGAATAGACACTTTTTTCTGTATGCATTTTACATAATATCACATTTATAGAGAAAGGTGACTTCGAAAACTCAAAAAGAAATAGCCCTCTTCTCGATATATAAAGTGCTCCTTTACTGCTGGGTCAGGTTTGACCCACTTGCTCCTGTTCCTGCCAGATGTCGGTGCTGCTCCTTTCGGGCGCCAGGAAGCGGGCCTCCCCACCGTGTGGCCCAGGCGCACCCCCAGCAAACCACAGGGCGAGGCGCTGGGCATCCCGCCTCTCCCTCACGGAGAGCAGCTGGGGTTTCTGCCGACAACCTGCGGAAATCCTATGCTCTTCTTCCATTTGAAACCAGTGAACAGCCCTCATGAAGCAAGAAAAATGCTAGGATGCCCTAGGAACTATTGGCGTCAGAATTGGCCAACTCTTTTAAGTAACTACTCACAAGCTGCTGGGGCGGGGTGTGGGGGCGCAGGATCCTGCCTAGAAAACCCACTGGCTCTCTGGCCAGACCCTGGCCTCTGGCGTCTTGGGTGCTGGCTGGCCCGCACCCCGGTACCAGGGGGCTCAGGGCCAGTCTAACACGAGGCACACAGCAGTGTCCCCCCGGGGAGAGCAGTAAATACAGGAGGCCACGCGTCGGGGCGGCTGCTGTCCTTGCTAAGACGGGCCTCGGCCTGGACGGGTCTCTGACGAGCTGGGAGGGAGAAAAGCCCCCAGGTGTGGCGGCCCCGGGTGGGGACTCGCCGGGAGCCATTTCCCTTCTCGCTTTAGGAGCTGCTCGTGGGCGCCTCTTCCCAAGAGTCGCAGCAGAGAAGTCAGCTCAGCCCAGGCGAGCGTTCTCCTGCAGGCCGTGGTGTGTGTCTTTAAAAGGCTGACTTGAGGGAGTTCCCGTCCCGGCTCAGAGGGTTACGAACCCAACTGGTATCCACGGAGCCGCGGTTTGGATCCCTGGCCTCACTCGGTGGGTCGGGGATCCGGCGTTGCCAGGAGCTGTGGTGTAGGTCGCAGACGTGGCTCGGATCCCGCGTGGCTGTGGCTGTGGCGGAGGCCGGCGGCTGCGGCTCCCGTTGGACCCCTAGCCTGGGAACCTCCACATGCTGCGGGTGCAGGTGTGGCCCAAGAAAAACCGAAATTTCCTTTCCCCTCTTCTCCGCGCTCACAGCCAGGCCGCACGTAATGAGCAGCGGCCTCTGTGACAGCGCGCGTTCAGCACGAGTGGCCACAGGCACTTGTGGTCCCCTTGCGAGCAGGGCAGGAGGATCCTTGCCAGTCTCGGGCACCGAGGGGAAACGCGGTTGTGGTGCTGAGCCTGTCCCAGGCCCGGGGCCCAGCCAGTGCCACCCAGGCAGTGAACTTCAGGTTCCAAATAGGAAAAACAGCACACCTTAAAAATCATTAGGTGGAATTTTATCCAAGAAATGAATCAATCACATTCTGTCATGAACTGAAAACCGCCAGCTGCGGACGCTGATAGGATCTGGCTCCGCAGAGACGTGCCCCGCCCCCAGCCTTCTCCAGGTGGAGCCCCAGACTATGCATCATTCTGGGAATGCGTAGTCTGGGCCCCACCCCAGACCCAATGAACTAGAAACCCTGGGGGTGGGGCCCAGCGCTGGGAATTTTAACAAATCCTCCAGGTGATGGCGACGCAGCTCAAGCATGAGGCCCAGGGCTCCACACACACTGATGGCCCATCAGCATTAACTCACAAGTGCGTTTAGCCAGCCTCCCCCAGACAGAGGGCTGCGTGCAAAGACAGCTCCTGGTGCCAAGTCCTAACGGGGATCCAGTAAATGCTGCTAAGTGAACACAACTGTTTTTCCGAGCTTCCTCGGGGCAGAGAGCGTTTTCGAATATGCCATCCATCCCCGCTTTGCTCTCGGGGGACTGTGGCTCCACGGCCCCTCCCCTTGAATCTGGGCAGGCCTGTGACACTATGGGACTTCCCAGACTAGGTCATCAAAGGAGATGCAGCTTCCCTGGAGCTTTCTGGAATTCTAGCTCTGGGAACCCTGCCACCATGGTGTGAAGAAGCCAAAGCAGCTGCATTTAGAGGCCACGGGCAGGTGTCCTGGCTGCCAGCCAGCATCACCTACCAGGTTAGTAAATGAGGCGTTCAGAGGACTCCAGCCCGTGGCTGTTAGGCCATCCCCGACCACTGAGTCTTGGTGGCTGAGACCCCACGCGTCAGGAAGCAGGGCCGAGCCATCCCTCCTCTGTCCTTTCTGCCCTTGGCACTTCCTGAACTCACGAGCACAATTAAATGGCTGCCGTTTCACACGACTGAGTGGGGTGGTTTGTCACAAGTCACTGGAACCAGCCTGCTACCTAAAATGTTTTACTACAGTAGCACACCGAATAAAAATGTATCTGTATTTCTTTTCATAGAAAGCGTCCGTGAAATTGGAAAAGGGCTGGAAGGTGGTTTTTTTAAGATGTCAAATATACTCACGCGGCATGAAGGGCTTCCCACTTCAAAATCTCCTTCCAAGCCTGCTCGTTATTCTGGTTGTGAATTCGGATGATGTTATACATGTCTTTCTGACTAATATCCTCATCCTTCCACTTCCACCTAGGACAGAACAGTTGGTAACATGTGACAGGTATTACTGAGCATGCCACGTATTCAGTTCATTCAGTCGCCAAAAATCAGGTTTCCACAAATGTCAAGGAGCCATCTTTTTTTTAGGTGACACTTTTTCAAGTAGTATCACGGATTCCCTTTTTCTAAGTATTTTAATTCGTTGTGTTACTTTTCTTTTTTTAAACTACTACTGGCTGTGATGGGTTAATTTTACATGTCAGCTTGACTGGGCTGGGCGGCTGAGGGCAGGGCAGATATCTGGTCTCACCATTCTGGATGAGATGGACATTTAGATGGGCAGAAAGTGCCCACATCGAATCAGCCGAAGGCCTGAAGAGAACAAAAAAGGCTGAGCCTCTTCCAAGTAAAAGGGAATTCTTCCTGCCTGCCTTCCAACAGGGACATTGGGTTTTTTCCCAGCCTTTGGACTTGAACTGAAATACCGGATCTTCTGGGTCTGTGGCCTGCAGAGCAGATGGTGGGACTTCGCGGCCTTCGTAACTGTGAGTCAGTTCCCTATTGTAAATCTCTTTATACTTAGAGAGAGACGTATAGATCCTGTTAGTTCTATTTCCCTGGAGAACACTGACTAGTACACTGGCCTTGCACTTATATTCTGGTCTGAAAATTCAGTTATTATTAACTGAGTAACTAACTGGGACTTCCTATTGTGGCTCAGCGGTAACGAACCCGACGAGTATCCATGAGGATGTGAGTTCAGTCCCTGGCCTCGCTCAGTGGGTTAAGGATCCCAAGTTCCTGTGAGCTGTGGTGTAGGTCGCAGATGCGGCTCGGATCCTGTGTCGCTGTGACTGTGGCGAAGGCCGGCAGCTCTAATTCGATCCCTAGCCTGGGAACCTTCATAAGCTGAGGGTGCGGCCCTAAAAAAAGAAAAAGAAAATGAGTAACTTATAAAAAACACTGTACATTTGGGGGATAAAAACCTCTTTAGCATTTCACTCTTAGATGAATCTAACGAGCACAGCTGCATTCACAGTGACATGCTCGCTCACTCACCCTTTCCTTAACATCGCATTCCAGAACATCTGTTCGGAAGGATAAACCCATTTTTTATCTGAATCTGCCCTCGGAATAGATGACTCCTCTCTCACAGTAGATAGTGCAAACGGCTGATTGGGGGCTGGTGTCTGATTAGGTGGTGGCATCTAAATAAAATGAGTGGGTTTAGAAAACGAAAACGTTAGAGGCATAAAGGAGGAACAAGCAATATAATTAACTGCTTCCTGGAGGGGAAAGGGTCACACGCACAGCACAGGTTTCAGTCCTTAGATTGTCTGGCTGTTTGGAAGAGTCAGAGGACTAAAGCTGTTTTTCCTTGTCGTTTGAGTTCTCATAAATGGTAAATACCGCACTTAATATTTTTGGCCTGTTTCTCCTCAAGGATTAGAAAGCAAAAACTAATACCATGATGGGCAGGCACTGCTGCAAACCTTTCTAGGAGGGGCTTTTCGGAAATGACTGTATGCTCTTCTGAAGACAAGTCTCAGAATATCTACACAAAGCCCCTCTTTTCAGAATTTTTTTTTTTTTTTTGGCTGGGCCTGGGAAATTCCCGAGCCAGGGATCGAACCAGCGCCACAGCACGACAGCACCAGATCCTTAAAGCACTGCGCCACGAGGGAACTCCCCATCCTTTTCTTTTTACATATTCTTTACTTTTAGGATCTTGCTTTATGCTTGCAGCCTTTGGACTGAATATATAACAGATGAATACTGACGTCCCAACACTGGCACAGAAGTAGGGGAAGAACCGTCTTTCCCGGAAGTAGGGGCAGCAGATCACCATGGCAACACTTAGCCTGGACTCGCCACTGATATTTGGGGCTAGACAACTTTAGGTTTTGGGGGTCTCTTGTGAGCCCTGCAGGAAATTTAGCAACATGCCAGGCCTCTACCCATCTCTCTCTCTCTCTCCTCCAGATGTGAGAACCAGTGCCCCCCCCCCAATGAGGCTGAATCACCCCAAGTTGGGAACCACTGACCTAGAACTGCTTCTTATGTTGAAAGTTGGGAGTTCGCATTGTGGCTCAGGAATAATGAACCCAACTGGTATCCATGAGGATGCGGGTTCAATACCTGGCCTCGCTCAGTGGGTTAAGGATCCGGGGTTGCTGTGAGCTGTGGTGTAGGTCACAGATGTGGCTTGGATCTGGCGTTGTTGCGGCTCTGGTGTAGGCCAGCGGCTTCAGTTCTGATTTGACCCCTAGCTTGAGAACCATCATATACCACAGGTGTGGCCCTAACAAAGCCAAAAAAAAAAAAAAAAAGAGGCTCTTCTAACAGATAAGCGTTCCTGCATTCCTGAAGCCTCCATCACAAAAGAGCCTCAGAGCTGGAGTGACAGCTATGGAAGAGCTGGGAGTGCTGGGCCCGCCCCGAGCACTTTCAGTGCATAGCATCACCACAGCGGTTAAGCACACAGGCCAGAGGCAAGTGGGGGTCCCGTCCAGGCTCTGCCACTTCCGAGTGGAGTGACGTGGGGCAAACTGCTCCCCCCCTTCTCAGCACCATCAGCTGTAGAGCAGGGACACTGCCACCAGCGAATGCATGGCGCTGTGAGGATGGCAGGAGACGGTGCTGACAGGCGGGAGGGCTGCACACGGGACCCAACGAGAAGTTCACTCTTGTTCACATCCTTGCTTCATGTAACCAGTCCGTGGGCTCAGAGCCTGGGTCCGTAGTATTCCAGAGGCCGGTGTTCTGACCTACGAGGCCAGCAGCATCTACCACTCTGCCTCCTGACAGTAGTCTGGAGACACTGCTGGTCATTACCATTGGGTGGAGGCCAGGGATGTGGCTCACACCCTCTAGTGCCCGGGACGTAGCCACAAGGGGTCATCTAGCCTCAGTGCCAACAGTGCCAAAGGCGAACAACCCTCGGCTCCACCTTCTTCCCCAACGTGGCAGCTTCCTTACAGCCTGGGAAGGTCATTCCTGTGATGAAACCTGGGTGTTCCCCCCAGATTCACGGAACCTGCGAGCACCTTGATCTCGGACTTCCCAGCTACCAGAACTCTGAGGGACCATCATCTGCTGCTTATAAGCCATGTAGCCTATGGTACTCTGTCACTTATACACAAACACACACACATACGGCCCCCCTTTCTTTTCCAAAAGAAATATTTTTCTAGTTCCCTCAAATGCTGCTTGGTTTGCTAAATACTCTGGACAATCCTGTGGCCTTGTAAAGTACAGGTCTGAGTCTTCTTTTTTCATTAAAATAGGATTCAAAATAGGAACCATAATTCCCTGCGCTGTCTGACTACCACAAGACGTAGTGAGGCCACTGCTGGCTGCCACAGGCTCCTGCGCCCCCTGCTGGCTGCCGTGCAGGCTGGCGCCCGGCTGTGCCTGTGAGATGCCCCCAGCTTGTGGTGTGTCTGTGAGGCTTCCCAAGACCAGAAACACCTTTCTGGGGAGTTCCTGTTGTGGCGCATTGGGTTAAGAACCCAACTAGTGTCCACGAGGATGTGGGTTTGGTCCCTGGCCTCGCTCTGTGGGTTAAGGATCCAGTGTTGCCGTGGCTGTGGCTGTGGTCGGCAGGTGCAGCTCCGATCTGACCCCTAGCCATATGGAAGTGGCATATGACATGCGGAAATTCCCTAAAAAGCAAAAAAAAAAAAAAAAAAAAAAAAAAATAGCCCACCACTTTTCTGAACCCTGGCTGCATTCCTAATTGATTTTCCCACTTGCCTAAAAACTCAGTCCCCAAAGTAAATGCCCTCTGGCATGGCCTGTAGGATCAGCCTGCTCTGGCACTTCGGGATTGTCCTTAGTTTCCCAGGTGCTCTGAAACTACAACTAGTGATGCGCTCCGTATTTTTCACTGTGGATGAGAAGATGGACAGAAGACTCGAGCCTAGCTGTGGTCTTGGGAGTCTGTCAACGCATGTCTGCATAACCACTTCAGGAAGAGGGGCGGGGCGTGGATTACCAGGTTGGAGGGATCGAGGTTGTCCCTGTTCTCAGCCAGCGCGCCGGTGATGGGACACTGCACGTACTCGTAGGCGCGTTCCTGGTGTGCAGGCTCGGAGCTCGTTTGGCTCCCGCGGGCTGGGTTGGATGGCTCTGCGCTCACCGGACAGCCTGAAACGAATCAAGGTTGAAGACAGCGTCCCCACAAAGGCAGGGCACCTGGCTCTCTCAGTGTGGGCCCCGAGGAGCTGAATCTCTCACTGGCGAGCACCAGCACAGGCACGGCCGCGTTTCTACCCTTCACAGCTGCCAAGGGCTAAGCTAGCCCACATTCCAACACCCTGAAGACCAGGAGAAGGTTCGACACATGTACCTTCCCCTTGAAAAAGAAAGGGGTACCCGTTCTCTTACTGTGTCATTCGCATAGTAAAAATAACCCCCAAAGTCTCAGCATTTGCAAGAGAAGGTCCTGCCAACGCCAGGGTTTTCAGAAGGGGTGGAAGGGAGCTGCTGTGAGCTGCCGCGGAGCAACCTTGCTGGGGTCTGGCCCACAGCATCTGGGTCTCCATGACCTTCTACTCCCCAATTCCAGACAGGACCCAACTCCAACCAAGACACAGGAGGCCAGGCCTTCATTGCTGATGCCTTCTGTCAGGTACTGGGGACAGGAGAGAAAAATGAGCAGAGGACGCTTCAAAAAGGAATGCCATTCTGCTTGTGCTTTCTGCTCCAGGACAAAACAAGGCACAGAAAATTACCACTGGCCGAGGCTCTACTGCCCATCAGTAGATAGCAAGATCATCAAGCCAAGGCACACATTACAGATAACGTCCCCCAATCCATGGAGGATCCAGATGCCACTTAAGAGTAAAGGTCTGCCCCTGAGAGAACAGCATCGGAAAGGGCAGTCAGTGGCCAAGGATCCAGGGTGCTTGCTGATGGAAGCAAGCATGCCGACCTTCGGAGAAAGTGGTATCGACTCAGGCGAGGGGGCAGGCATCAGGAGGCCTCTGCCCAGGAAGACAGCCGCTTGTGCAAAGAAATCCTTATCTTAGGTGTCAGCAGTTAATACAGGACTACACTGAATGCTGGATGCTCTAAGTGAAAAAGATGTTTCCTTTCACTTGCCTCGTCTTCTCCTCCCGGGCCCTCATTCCTAGGACCCTGTACCGCTGTCTGCTTGACGGATGGAGGGGAACTCATACACCTGTCCCCCACCACCATTCCAAGTGCCAGTCTTTTCCGGATCACTGAGCCCAGCTGGGTGTTGGAAAGAAAATCCTGTTTACATTTTTCATAGTATATAACCAGGAGCCCCTTCAGTCTTCTACCAATACCCACATTCTTTCCTAATGCAAAGTAACCTGACAGCTCTGCCGGATACCCAGCAATGAAATCAAACCATAGACAAGGCTCTGTGATTTCCTGGGATGCTCAGAGCAGACTCATACCTGCTTCGTCTCCACTCCTGTATGGAGAAACCCTGGGAGAGCACCCCACTGATCCTTCGCCAAGGTCCCGGAGTTTTTTCTGGCTTGGCCGTTTACTAGCTGTGTGATGTGTAAGTTTCCTTAACTGTAACACAAGGGAAAGCCTACCGTGCAGGATTATGAGGATGAGGATGTAAACTCTGTTAGGTAAAGGATTTTTTGTCTCTTTTAGACACTGCTGTTCTTTCAGTGTAAAACCGAACACACAGAACCCATCAGTGCTTGGCACAGAACGAGCAAGGAGTAAGTCCCTGCTGACTAACTGAAGGTATGAATGAATGCAACCCAAGAAAGTGGCAACACTCAATACAAGCAGGCTACGCTGATTCCTCCCCTCAAGTCTGGAAACAAGAAGTCACACGTCAGGCGGATTCAGGCCGTACTTTTACATAGACAACCTAAAGCGGAAGGTGGACCCGTGAAAGATGAAAGACAGCATTTTCCATTTCTAACCTTTGCATCTAAAGAGTGAACAGCAAGTCCATTATGCAATGACTTATTTTTATATAAAGAGCACTCCAGCGGATGGAGGAGTAAAGTTGTCCTGATAAAGACAGCTAGATCTAGACCAAGGTTTTTCAGCCTGGGCAATCTTGATATTCAGTGCCAAATGATACTCCGTTGTAGGGGCAGCACCGTTCACTATAGAGATAAGCAGAACTCCTGGCTTCTACTCATTAGATGCACCCTCTCCGATCAGTTACAAGCGTGGGGAGAGGGGAGGATTGTCTCCCAGTTTGAGAGCTGCTGATGCAGACACCAGCAAACTTTGGAGGTGGAAACTGATACATGAAGTGGTCCCTACCCTCTTATGCACGACCTTCATTAGTCACAATAACTGTGAGTAACAACATAAGGACCAGACCCAGGTCGCCTCACCAGCATGCTCCACTGCCTCTAAACTCTTTTGAGAATTCTCTTCTGTTTTTATTTTTTTAGACGAATGATTACCTTTTGTTTTCCCTTCATGCATTGGACATCCTGAAGGCGGGGATGCTGTCTGATGATCTGAAGCATTTGGGGTCTGAACTGCAACGGCCGGGGTAGATGCAGACAAACCCATGGCTGGGGTGGCAGTGTTGAATCCAAACAATTCTAAAATCAGGTGCTAAAGCAAAGAGACTGATTAATGCTGATGCCTGGGCTCCAACTACTCCCTTAGTATTCTTAATCTGGCCAATCCTTGTTTTTCCTCCTCGTCATCCTTATGGAAATATACCGGGCAGGGAATTCATTTCGAGGGACAGCTTTAACATATTTGCTCCCTTTGGGAAATACTAGTGTGAAATCAACCCCACCTTTGGGGACACATTTCTAGGGGGTGCGGATTTTGGTGGTGAGGTGAGGAGGTCCCTGAAAAACCGCGTCACATCAATGGGGTGTAGTCCGGGGGTTGGGGGTTCTAGATGGTGATCCGATGGGAAAGAGGAAGCCCCGTGAGTGCGGACTAGACCCCCCCGGCCCCGGGGGCTTAGCGAGAAGTAGGCGTCTGGGAAGGGTCTGGCGCAGAAGAGAAGGAAGGAAGGAAAAGATAGTTAGCGGGCAAGGCGCAGCCAAAGTGTTCCTCGCACGGTCCCCGAGGGTGCCACCGTCCCGTCCCGGGATCCGAGATCCCACCGGCCTCAGCCAGCCCGCCCTGCGCACCTGACTCTTGTCCCAGGCTGCTGGCCCCGATTCTAATGGCCAAGTCCGGCCGGGACTGGCAGCGACCCGCCGCCGTAACCTTCCCGTCGCTGGGTCACCACTGTTCCCCGGGTCACCGTCAGCTCTCGCGCGCGCCGCTACTTCCTCTTCCGAAGGCGGGACTTCCGGGCGCGTGGGCGGGTGGCGCGCGGAAGGAGGAAGAGTTTCCGTCAATCACGATGGGTCAGGCCCCGCCCCTCCCTCCTCGGCCTATAAGGGCGAGGTCCTCCCCCTTCCGGCCCCGCCCCTCCTGGCCAGAGCGGGAGAGGAAAAGTTTAGGTTGGGCCTGAGACTTGCCCGGGAGCAAGGTTTTTTACTCTAGATGCTTTAAGGCGCGCAGGCGTTGCTTTAGAAGATTTTTAAAAATTCTGTCTTTTAAATTGTATCCAGTCAGTTTAAATAATAGTAATGACTCAAGAAACAGCAGTAGGTGTGCAGAATTGTGGCCAACTCTGGAGATTCAGAAATGAACAAAATAAGGTCCTGGCTCCCCAGGTCTACATAACTGGGTGTGTGGATTTGAAGGTCTGTATTTTCATTTCCCTCTAAAGGAAATTTAGTATTTTTTCCCCCATCAAGAATGCAGTAACAAATCCTGTGTTAGCTATATGGGGACCAACAGCAATCACAGAGAAAGTGTCACATGTGACTATTGTTTCTGTCTCAAAGTACTGTTCATCGCTATTTTGAAATTGCAGTAGGTTTTATCTTGTTATTTAAAGTGTTAATAAGAAGCATTTGTCTTTCTGTATCACCATAGGGGGTCTGTGAAGTCTCTCCCCAGGAGTCTCTGCCTAAGAGAATTGCTTCAGGCAAAAATCACATTCCCTCTCTGGGGACCAGCTGCAGCCTCTGAGTATTTTTTTTTTAACTTCATTATTTCCTTTATTTATTTCTATTAAAGTGCAGTTGATTTACAGTGTTGTGCCAATTTCTGCTGTACAGCATAGCGACCCAGTCACACATATATACAGTCTATTTCTCATACTATCTTCCATCATGTTCCACCTCAAGAGACTGGACATAGTTCCCTGTGCTGTACAGTAGGACCTCGTTGCTTACCCATTCTAAATGTAATAGTTTGCATCTACCAACCCCAAACTCCCTGTCCATCCCACTCACTCTCCCCTCCTCCTTGTCAACTGCAAGTCGGTTCTCTATGTCTGTGAGACTACTTCTGTTCTGTAGATGGGTTCCTTTGTGCCATATTTTAGATTCCACATATAAGTGATACCATATGGTATTTGTCTTTCTCTTTCTGACTTATTCACTTAGTATGAGAATCTCTAGTTCCATCTGTGTTGCCGCAGATGGCATTATTTTGTCCTTTTTTATGGCTGACTAGTATTCTGTTGCATGTATGTACCACATTTTCTTAATCCTTTCTTCTGTTGATGGAGATTTTGGTTGTTTCCATGTCTTGGCTGTTGTGAATAGTGCTGCAGTGAACATTGGGGTGCGTGTATCTTTTTTTGTTTTCAGTGACGACCCTGAATTTTTTTTTTAATTTTTTTATTTTGTATTTTTTCCCATTACTTAATGAGTTTTATTACAATAATAGGTGTACAAAAATCATCACAATTCAATTTTATAGCATTTCCATCCCAAACCCTCAGTGCGTCCCCCCACCCCCCAACTTGTCTCATTTGGAAACCGTTAAGTATTCCAAAGTCTGTGAGTCAGTATCTGTTCTGCAAAGAAGTTCATTTTGTCCTTTTTTTAGTTTCCACATGTAAGTGGTAGCATTTGATGTTGGTGTCTCATTGTCTGACTGGTTTCACTTCGCATGATAATTTCTAGGTCCATCCATGTTGCTATAAATGTTGTTATTTCATTCCTTTTAATGGTTGAGTAATATTCCATTGTGTATATGTACCAGATCTTCCCTATCCACTCCTCTGTCGATGGGCATTTAGGTTGTTTCCATGTCTTGGCTATTGTGAAGAGGGCTGCAATGAACACTGGAGTACATGTGTCTTTTTGAGTCATGGTTTTCTCTGGATGGATGCCCAGGAGTGGGGTTGCTGGATCAAATGGTAATTATATTTTGAGTTTTCTGAGGAATCTCCATACTGTTTTCCACAGTGGTTGCACCCGTTTGCTTACCCACCAACAGTGTAATAGGGTTCCCTTTTCTCCACACCCTCTCCAGCACTTATTGTTTGTAGACTTTTGGATGATGGCCATTCTGACTGGTGTAAGGTGGGACCTCATGGTGGTTTTGATTTGCATTTCTCTAATAACGAGTGATGTTGAACATCTTTTCATGTGTTTTTTGGCCCTCTGTATGTCTTCTTTGGAGAACTGTCTGTTTAGATCTGCCCATTTTTTGATGGGGTTGTTTGTTTTTTTGGTATTGAGCTATAGGAGGTGTTTGTAAATTTTGGAGATTAATCTCTTGGCAGTCGATTCATTTGCAAATATTTTCTTCTATTCTGTGGGTTGTCTTTTCGTTTTGTTTAGGGTTTCCTTTTCTGTGGAGAAACTTTTAAGTCCTGTTTGTTTATTTTTCTTTTTATTGTCATTACTCTAACAGGTGGATCTGAGAAGATGTTGCTGTCCTTTATGTCAGAGAGTGTTTGGCCTATGTTTTCCTCTAAGAGTTTTATAGTAGCACGTATCTTTTTGAATTAAAGTTTTCTCTGGATATATGCCCAGGAGTTGGATTGCTAGATTATGTGGTTAGTTCTATATTTAGTTTTCTGAGGAACCTCCATACTGTTTTCCACAGTGGTTTTACAAATTTACGTTCCCACCAACAGTGAAGGAAGGTTCCCTTTTCTCCACACCCTCTCTAGCATTTGTTATTCGTAGATTTTTTGGTGTTGGCCCTTCTGCCCATTGTAGTTTTGATTTGCATTTCCCTAATAATTAATGATGTTGAGCCCCTAGCCTCAAGGGGGGACAACTCAGAACGGCCATCCCAGCTTCAGAGCTCCTCATAGGATCACCTGAGGCTTCCATTGTGGCTGCAACACAGTTATGTTACTCCCTTTGCCCAAGCTTTCCATCACTCTCTCAAAGTTGTTCATGAGAACATTTATATGCACAAATCTTGTAGAGTCTCAGCTATTTTACTAAATGTAATTGTTATTTAGCTTTAGTAAGGCCAGCAGATCAAGAAACAATTGCCATTAAAAAGATAATTTAGAGGAGTTCCTGGTGTGGCTTGGCAGGTTAAGGACACAACTAGTATCCATGAGGTTGTGGGTTCGATCCCTGGCCTTGCTCAGTGGGTTAAGGATTCAGTGTTGCCGCAAGATGTGTTGTAGGTTGCAGACATGGCTTGGATCCTGCGTTGCTGTGGCATAGGCTGGCAGCTGCAACTCTGATTGGACCCCTTGCCTGGGAACCTCCTTATGTTGTGGGTACAGCCCTAAAGAAAAAAAAAAAAATGAAAGATAGTTTAGGAGTTCCCTTGTGGAAGAGTGGGTTAAGCATCTGGTATTGTCATTGTAGTGCCTTGGGTCACTGCTGTGGCAAGGGTTTGATCCCTGGCCTGGAAACTTCCACATGCTGTAGGTGCAGCCAATAGGAATGTATATGGTTTATTGTACTCACAGACCCCAAGAGAGGTAGTACACGTTACACCCTGGGGCACCATGGACAGGGCAGGGATAAGCAGGTTTAAGACTGGCTAATTTGGGAGTTCCCGTTGTGGCTCAGTGGTTAACGAATCTAAGAACCATGAGGTTGCGGGTTCGATCCCTGGCCTTGCTCAGTGGGTTAAGGATCCGGCTTTGCCGTGAGCTGTGGTGTAGGTTGCAGACGTGGCTCGGATCCCGCGTTGCTGTGGCTGTGGCGAAAGCCGGCGGCTACAGCTCCAAATAGACCCCTAGCCTGGGAATCTCCATATGCTGCAGGTGTGGCTCTAGATAAAGGCAAAAAGACAAAAAAAAAAAAAAAAAAAAAAGACTGGCCAATTTGAATAATTTCAGCAGGCTCTGGAGCATAAGGGCTGTCCTCAGTTGTCTAGTACCTGGCCCTGGGGGGACAAGTACATAGTGGCCCAGAGTATGAGATCCAGTAAGGGAGGTGGTTGCAGTGTGGGAGTTTAGCTGCTCAAGTAGGAGAACTGACCAACCTCTAGCCAGAGCCTTAAAAGTGGACCAAGACAGCATTTAAAAAACTGTATTATGTTGATGTGTATTTCCTGGGGAACCTAGCCTTTAACAGTCAAATCTTTTTGTTTAATTGTTGACAACTATTATTTCAGTATACCAGTAGACCCTTGAACAACACAGGCATGAGCTGCACATGTCCACTTATATGTGGAGTTTGCTTTCAATAAATACCCCCACGGTCTGGGGTTGGTTGAACCATGGATATAGGTGGCCAACTATGGGGCTTGAGCATCTTTGGATTTTGGTGTCGGTGGTGGGTCCTGGATCCAAGCCTCGACAGATATGGAGGGGCAACTATAATTGATTTCTTTTGTAATATCTTGTATTTCATTTTGTGCACGTAAAAATATTTTTTTAAAAAGATACAGACTTGGAGTTCCCGTCGTGGCTCAGTGGTTAACTAATCTGACTAGGAACCATGAGGTTGCAGGTTCGATCCCTGGCCTTGCTTAGTGGGTTAAGGATCTGGCGTTGCTGTGAGCTGTGGTGTAGTCGCAGACGCGGCTCGGATCCCGCGTTGCTGTGGCTGTGGCGAAGGCCGGCGGCAACAGCTCCTGTTAGACCCCTAGCCTGCGATGCCGTGGGTGCGGCCCTAGATAAGGCAAAAAGACAAAAAAAAAAAAAAATTACAGACTTCACCAGATTCCCAAGAGGCACATGGCACAAAAAGCGCAAACCTTTGGCATCGAAGAGTGAGGCATGCAAACAAAGAACCATATTTATATCTCAATATATATATGTGCAGATTATTCCTGGGCAAAAAGGAAGAGGTGACAATTGTAAGGGTGGTGGGCAGGAAGTGGATAGAAAGGAAACAGTGAATAACAAGAATGCTTTCCAGAGAAGAAGCTACTGATGCCAGTGTTACAGGAAGAGTGGTAGGTGGGTGAGAAGACTTTGGCAGGACCCCTTCAACCTCAGTGTCAGCTCTGTGAAGGCAGAGACTCACTGCTCTTTGTTCCTTGTTTGTCCCTTCACATTACAAGCAACAAGCTAACACAAACATGCATCCACAAACAAACATATCCCTCCCCTCTGCCAATAGATATATACAATTTTGTGTAAATCATGGTTTAGTATTTACAGGTTTTAGCGGGAAAGCTATCAGCCTTTCTCTATTGAGTATTATATTGGCTGTGGGCTTGTCATAAATGGCTTTTATTATGTTAAGGTATATTCTTTGTATACCCACTTTGATAACAGTTTTTTATTTTTTTATTTTTTTCTGCTTTTTAGGGCCGCACCATGGCATGTGGAGGTTCCCAGGCTAGGGGTC
The DNA here is from genome assembly GCA_004024745.2 of Catagonus wagneri. NCBI lineage: Eukaryota > Metazoa > Chordata > Mammalia > Artiodactyla > Tayassuidae > Catagonus > Catagonus wagneri. The sequence continues at coordinate 8,803,201 of PVHT020000195.1, forward strand.
TAATCAGAGCTGCATCTGCAACCTATACCACAGCTCACAGCAATGCTGGATCCTCAACCCACTGAGTGAGGCCAGGGATGGGACCCACGTCATGGATACTAGTTGGGTTTGTTACCACTAAGCCACAATGGGAACTTCAGTATGAGAATTTCTAGTTGCATCCATGTTGGTGCAAATGGCATTGTTTTGTCCTTTTTTATGACAGACTTGTATTCCATTTCGTATATGTACCACTTCTACTTAATCCATTCTTCCGTCGATGGACACCTAGGCTGTTTCCATGTCTTGGCTATTGTGAATAGTGCTGCAATGAACATAGAGGTGCATGTATCTTTTTGAATGAAAAATTTCTCTGGTTATATGCCCAGGAATGGAATTGCTGGATCATGTGGTAGTTCTATGTTTAGTTTTCTGAGGAAGCTCCGTATTGTTTTTCACAGTGGTTTTACCAGTTTACATTCCCACCAAAAGTGTAGGAGAGTTCTCTTTTCTCCACACCCTCTACAGCATTTTTTTTTTTTTTTTTTTTGTCTTTCTTAGGGCCGCAACTGCGGCATATGGAGGTTCCCAGGCTACGGGTCGAATCAGAGCTGCAACCGCCAGCCTGTGCCACAGCCTTTACCATAGCAATGCCAGATCTGAGCCAAGTCTGTGACCTACACCACAACTCACGGCAACCCACTGAGCAAGGCCAGGGATTGGACTTGCATCCTCATGGATCCTAGTCGGGTTCGTTAACCACTGAGCCATGAAGGGAACTCCTTGCCTTCTTTGTTGAAGATTAATTGACAATAGGTGTCTGGGTTTACTTCTGGGCTCTCTTTTCTGTTTCATTGGTCCATATGTCTGTTTTTGTACCCATATCACATTTCTTGATTACTGTAGCTTTGTAAAATTGTGTCAAGTCTGGGAGAGTTAGATCTCCTGCTTGGTTTTTTTTTTTCCCCTCAGGTTTGCTTTGGCAATTCTGGGTCTTATATGGTTCCATATAAATTTTTAGATTGTTTGTTCTAATTCTGTGAAAAATGTCATGGGTAATTTGACAGGGATTGCATTAAATCAGCAGATTGCTTTGAGTAGTACGACCATTTTAATGATATTAATTCGTCCAGTCCAGGAGCATGGAATATCTTTCCATTTCTTTGAATCTTCTTTCATTTCCTTGATTAATGTTTTATAGTTCTCAGCATAAAAGTCTTTCGTCTCCTTGGTCAGGTTTATTCCTAGGTATTTAATTTCTTTGGGTGTGATTTTAAAAGGTATTGTATTTTTTTATTCCTTTTCTAATATTTCATTGTTAGCATACCAGAATGCAACTGATTTCTGAATGTTAATCTTGTATCCTGGTACTTTGCTTAATTCATTGATCAGTTTGCATAGTTTTTATGTGGAGCATTTGGAGTTTTCAAATATAGTAACATGCCATCTGCATACAGTGACAAGTGGACCTCTTCTCTTCCTGTCTGAATACATTTTCTTTCTTTTGTCTGATTGCTGTAGCTAGGACTTCCAATACTATGTTGAACAAAAGTGGTGAGAGTGGGCATCCTTGTCTTGTTCCATGTTTTAGCGGGAAAGATAGCAGCTTTTCTCTATTAAGTATTATATTGGCTGTGGGTTTGTCATAAATGACTTTTATTATGTTAAGGTATATTCCTTCTATACCCACTTTGATAAGAATTTTTGTTTGTTTGTTTGTGTTTTGCTTTTTAGGGCCGCACCTGCAGCATGTGGACGTTCCCAGGCTAGGGGTCAAATCAGAGCTACAGCTGCCAGCCTATACCACAGCCACAGCAACGCAGTATCTAAGCCGTGTCTGTGACTTACACCACAGCTCATGGGCAATGCTAGATCCTTGACCCACTGAGCGAGGACAGGTTTCGAGCCTGTGTCTTCGTGGATACTAGTTGTGTTCGTTTCCACTGTGCCACAGTAGGAACTCCTGATAAGAGTTTTTGTCATGAATGGATGTTAGATTTTGTCAAATGCTTTTTCTGCATCTGTTGAGATGATCATGTGGTTTTTGACTTTGCTTTTGTTAATGTGGTATATGACGTCAATTGATTTGTATACCTTGAACCATCTTTGTGAACTTGGGATGAATCCTGCTTGGTCGTGGTGTATGATCTTTTTTATGTGTTGTTGGATTTGGTTGGCTAAAATTTTGTTGAGAATTTTTGCATCTATATTCATCCAAGATATTGGCCTATAATTTTCTTTTTTGGTCATGTCTTTGTCTGGTTTTGGTATTAGGGTGATGGCGGCTTTATAGAATGTCTTTGGGAGTGTTCCCTCTTCTTCAGTCTTTTGGAAAAGTTTGAGAAGGATGGGTATAAGTTCTTCTTTGTATGTTTGGAAGAAATTACCTGTGAAGCCATCTGATCCTGGACTTTTGTTTGTAGGGAGTGTTTTTATTACATATTCAATTTCATTTCTAGTGATTGTTCTGTTCAAATGATCAGTTCCCCTTGATTCACTTTTGGTGGGCTGTATATCTCTTGAAAGTTGTCCATTTCTTCTAACTGTCAAATTTGTTGGCATATAATTGTTCATAGTTTTCTCTAATGGTTTTTTGCCTTTGTGCAGTATCTATTGATATTTCTTCTTTTTCATTTATTGTTTTGTTTACTTGGGTTCCCTTTCTCTTCTTCTTGGTGAGTCTGTCCAGAAGTTTGTCAATTTTGTTTACCCTTTCAAAGAACCAGCTCTTGGTTTTATTGATTTTTTTCTGTTTTTTAAAAAGTCTCTATTTTATTGATTTCCTCTCTGATCTTTATGATTTTCTTCCTTCTGCTGACTTTAGGTTTGTTTGCTCTTCTTTTTCTAATTCTTTTAGGTATTAGGTTAAAATTTTGATTTAAGATTTTTCTTCTTTTTTGAGGAAGGGCTGTATCACTATTAACTTCCCTTAGAACTGCTTTGGCGGCATCTCATGGATTCAAATGGTTGTGTTTTCACTATCATTTGTCCCGAGGTATTTTAAATTTCCCTTTTGATTTCCTCATTGACCCATTGGTTTTTCAGTAGCATGTTGTTTATTCTCCATGTATGCAGTTTTTCTCATTTCTTTTCCTGTGGTTGATTTCTAGCTTCATGCCATTGTGGTCAGAGAGGGTGCTTATAATAATTTCTATACTCTTAAATTTATTGAGGTTAGTTTTGTGCCCCATTATGTGGTCAGTCCTAGAGAATGTTCCATGTGCACTTGAAAAGAATGTATATTCTGTTTTTTAGGGAATGTAATGTCCTGAAAATATCAATTAAGTCTAACATTTCTATGTGTCACTTAGGATCTCTGTTGTCTTATTGATTTTTTGTCTAGGAGATCCGTCCATTGGTATGAGCAGGGTGTTAAACTCTCCTACTGTTATTGCATTCCCATTAATTTTTCCTTTAATGTCTGTTATATTGTATAGATTTGGGTGTTCCTATATTAGGGACATATATATTAACAAGTGTACTATCCTTTTCTTGATTGATCATTTTATCATTAAATAGTGTCCTTTTTATTTATGGGCTTTGTTTTAAAGTCTATTTTTTCTGAGTATTGAGCCTCCTGCTTTCCTGTCATTTCCATTCCCATGAAATACGTTTTCCATCCCCTCACTTTCAACTTATATGTGTCTAAGGTGAGTATCTTGTGGGCAGCATAGTGTAGGCTCTTGTTTTTTTATCCAGTCTGCCACTCTGTGTCTTTTGATTAAAGCATTTGGTTCATTGACATTTAAGGTAATTATTGTTAAATATGTATTCATTGCCATTTTAAGCCTTGTTTTCCAGTTGACTACGTGTTTCTCCTTTGTTCCTTTATTTTTTTGTTATGGTTGGATGATTTCCTTTTATTTTATGCTTCTGTCCTCTTCTTTTTAGTTTTTGTGAATGTATTGTTTGGTTTTGATTTGTGATTGCTCTGTTTTTCAAGTATGTTAACCTCTTCCTGTATCTGCTTGCTTTAGCCTGATAGTCGTATAGGCTCAAACACATTCAAAAAACAAAGAGTCTTGAATCTCTTATTTTCCTTCCCAATATTTTATGATTTTGATGTCCTTTTTTACATCTTCATGTTTTTCCTTTTCCTGTTCCTTATGTTTATTGTCATCTTTGCAAATAGTTTTTTTTTTTTTAATTTTCACTTTAGGTCTGTATACTGGTTTATTTAAGTGATTACTTTCCAATTGTGATTTTCTCCATCCTGTATCTTCTTATTTCTTTCCTATTTAGAGGAGACATTTCAGTATTTCTTTTAGAATGGGTTTAGTATTGCTGTGTTATTTTAGTTTCTGTTTGTTGGAGAGATTATTTCCCCTTCTATTTTATATAATAATCTTATGTATTCTAGGCTGCAAATTTTTCCCTTTTAGAACTTAGAATATATCTTAACACTCTCTGTGTCCTGTAGTGTTCTGTAGAGAAATCAGCTGATAGCCTTATGAGGGTTCCCTTATAATTAACTTTGTTTTTCTCTTGCTGCCTTTAGAATCCTCCTCATCTTTAACTTTTGAGATTTTTATTGTAATAATGTCTCAGTGTATGTCTGTTTGGGTTCAACTTGTTTGGGACCCTCTATGCTTCTTGTGTCTTGATATCTGTTCCCTTTAGATTTGGAATGTTTTCAACCATAGTTTCTTCAAAAATATTTTCAATACCCTTTTCTTTTTCTTCTCCTTCTGTAATCCCTATTATGTGTAGATTGGCCCACTTAATATGATCCTATAGATCTCTTATATTGCTTTCATGTTTTTTCATTTGGTTTTCCATCTGCTCTCCTGATTGGGTGATTTCCATTTTTCTATCTTTCAAGTCACTTATTCATTCCTCTGCATTATTCTTTCTGCTATTTGATGCCTTTAGCTTAGTTTGCATCTCTGCAAATGAATTTTCTATTTTTTTTGGCTCCTCCTTATAGTTTTTAGTTTCTTTCTAAAGTAAGTTTCAATACTGTTCATATCTGTTCTTAGTTCCTTCAGTATTTTCACTCTCTCCTTTTTGAACTATGTCTGTTAAACTGCAGAGGTCTGTTTGATTTTTGGCTCCTTCTAGAGAATTCTCCTATACTTTTAACTGGGAATGGTTCCTGAGCTTTATTTTGCCTTTATTTTTCTTATCCTGTGAGTTTAGGGAAAACAGTGGTCAACTATATTTGTATGCGAGAGTGCCCCTGGATAGCTTGTGAGGGCTTACTATTTTTTTTTTCTTTTTTGGCATGACGGCTGTTTTTGGTGTGGTTGCTTACTATCTCTTTCCTTAGTGTGTGCAGGCTGTTATCCCCTTGATAGGGGGTGTGCTGGTGTATGGCCTGTTTGTTTCTATGGAGATGGAGGGAATGGGCAGGGCCTGTAGTCACTGCTTGGTTTTTGGGACCTAGACAGTGGTGAGAACCCTCAGGGAGGTAGCACAGCTGCTCCTGGTTGCAGGGCCCTGGGCAGGGGCAGTAACCCTCAGGGAAGTGTAGGTGGCATCCAGAGCCTTTGGCAACAGCAAAAACAGGGTGTGTGCATTCTGAGGGAAGTGAGGGCAATGGGTGTTGCTCGGTGACAGTGCCCTCCTCTGTCGCAACTGGGGCTACAGGTGGTACCTGTCCATAGACCCCTAGTGGTGGCAGGCCAGACTCAACTCTGGAGTCTGAGATGGCTGTGGGACTTTGTCCCTGATGCCCGTAGCCCATGCAAAAAGTGCCCCTCCACCTGAGAGCCTGTGAGTGCACCAAGATAGATATTCTTACGGTGGTCTGCCCCTCTTCCTCTCACCCTTCCCAGTAATGGCACCTTGCTTCTCCTGAGGGCCCAGGCCTTCTCCCACACTCCTTCAGTTATGGTGCTCCACTCCCAGCCTTTAGTACACCACTCCCTAGCCCCTAAGGCTGTCTCCACACAGCCAACCCTAGTCCTCTCCCTGGAACTGACCTCCAAAGCTTGAGCCTCAGCGCCCAGCCCCCTCCCAAGTGTCTCAGGCTGTGTGTCCAGGGGAGGTGGTACTGATGGTCTGTGTGGCTCTCTCTCTGCTTTGCCCTCCTCAGTCCGGCTGCTGCACTTTTCTTCAAGGCTTTGAGGTTTCCCCTCCATCCTGGTTGATCTCCCTCTCAGTTAGGTGGCCTCCCAGGGTGTGGGTTCCTTTCCTCTTTCACAGCTTCCCGTCAGGAATGCTGGTTCCATCCTAGTTAATTTTTTCCCCTCTTTTCTCTCTCTTTTGTTCCCTTTTGTTCTACCCAGTTATGTTGGTGGGGGGGGGGGTTCTTGCCCTTTTTGGAGGTCTAAGGTCTTCTACCAGCATTCAGTAGGTGTTTTGTGCCAATCATTCCATATGTAGATTTTTTTTTTTTTTGATGTGTTTGTGGGAGAAAGTGAACACCATGTTTTACTTCTTCACCATTTTGATCCCACTCCTGGGGATATTTTTTTGTATTATTAATTTTCTTAATAACTTTCTCCCCTCTTCTTTCTTCATGCTATCTTTTAAAGAACTTCTATTACTTGTGTGTTGGATTCCTAGCCTGGCAGTCTAATCTTCTTAAATTTTCTCTCATTTTCTATCACTTTTTCATTTTGTTTCATTTCTTAGCAGATTTAAAATTTTTCCCAACTGTTTTGTTAGGTTTATTTCTGTTCCTTTATGACATTTCCAAGATGTGTTTATTTATATGTATGCATGTGTGCATTTGTGTGTGTATGTGTGTGAGTGTATATGTGTGTTTGTGTGTACATGCACATATACAAGGCAGTGCATAAGGGTTTGTCAAGCCATGGTAATGTGATATGAGCTGCTGCTGTCAGACCCAGGGTTTAGCAGAGAGGAAAAAATGAGTCTCTTTTTAAGCTACAAGCTGAATTTATATTGGTCCTGGTAAAATAAGTCTCCTTTCCAAATATACAATTGCTTATGTTTACAAAGTATTGCTTTTGTTTGCAGAGCTTTCTCAATTATTTATCTCTTGCACAATTCTCCTTTCCTTCTCATAACTCCCTGTTTCTCCTATAATCCCCCATCTTTTCCACAGTTCTCCATTCTCTCTCACAGTTTTCTGTTCTCTCATAATATTCTGCTCTCTTTCACAATTTCCCAGTTTCTCCCATAATTCCCTCTCCCCCACAATTGTGTTTTCCCCACAGTTCCCTGTGTCTCCCACATTTATTTATCCTTTCCCAAAGTTCTCCATGCCTCCTGCAATTCACTGTGTCACTCACAATTCTCTTCTTTCCCACAGTTCTTTGCTATTCCCATAATTCCTTGTTTTCCCCACATTATTTTGTGATGGGCTGTTGCTTTGCTTTTTTTAAAATTGAGACATAATTGATGTATCATATTAATTTCAGGTATACAAACATAATGATTTGATATATGTGTACATTGGGAAAGGATCACCCCAAGAAGTCTAGTTAATATCCATCACCACAGTTAGTGACACAGTTTTTTCTTTTGATGACAACTTTTAAGATCTACTCTCAGCAACTTTTTAATATACAATACAGTATTATTAACTGTAGTTGCCATACTGTATATTATATCCTGAGGACTTGTTTATTTTGTAATTCGAAATTTGTACCTTTTGACCACTTTCACCTATTTCACCCCACCCCAACCTCTAGTCTCTGGTATCACCCATCTATTCTCTGTATCTATGAGTTCATTTATTTTAAAGAGTCCACCTATAAGTGAGATCACGTGGTATTTGTCTTTCTCTATCTGACTTTTTTCACTTAGTGTAGTGCTCTCCATGTCCTTCCATGTTGTCACAAATAGCAAATTTCTTTCTTTTTTATGGCTGAATAATATTCCATTGCATACATATACCACATTTTCTTTATCAGTTCATCCATTGATAAACATTTTTTTTTTTTGTCTTTTTGGGGCCACACCCATGGCATATAAAGGTTCCCAGGCTAGGGGTCCAGTTGGAGCTATAGCCACTGGCCTATGCCAGAGCCACAGCAACACAGGATCCAAGCCGTGTCTGCATCCTGCACGACAGCTCATGGTAATGCCAGATCCTTAGCCCACAGAGCAAGGCCAGGGATCGAACCCATGTCCTCATGAATGCTAGTTGTGTTCGCTAACCGCTGATCCACAATGGGAACTCCCATTGATAGGCGTTTAGTTTGCTTCCATGTCTTGACTATTGTAAATAATGCTTTAATGAATTTGGTGGTGCACATGTATTTTTAAGTTAGTTTTTTTATTTCCTTTAAATAAATATCCAGAAGTAGAATATCTGGGTCAAATTGTAGTTCTATTTTTAATTTTTTGAAGAACGTTCATACTGTTTTCTGTGTGGCTGCATCAATTTACATTTCCATCAACAGAGCACAAGAGTTTCCTCTTCTAGGGAGTTCCTGTTGTGGCACAGCAGAAATGAACCTGACTAGCATCCATGCAGATTCAGGTTTGATCCCTGGCCTTGCTTGGTGGGTTAAGGATCCGGCATTGCTGTGAGCTGTAGTGTAGGTCTCTGATGCAGCTTGGATCCTGTGTTGCTGTGGCTGTGTCTATGACTGGCAGCTGTAGCTCCAATTTGACCCCTAACCTGGGAATTTCAATATGTTGCAGATGTGGCCCTAAAAAGCAAAAAAAAAAAAAAAGTTTCCTTTTCTCCACATGCTCATCCTTATTTCTTCTCATTTGGATAGTAATCATTTTAACAAGTGTGAAATGCTATCTCATATGGGTGTATTTCAGTTTCCTTGATGATTAATGCTGTTGAGAACCTTTTTAATGTATCTGTTTTCATCTTTGGAAAAATATCTGTATAGTTTTTCTTCCCATTTTTCAGTTTTTTTTTTTTTTTTGCTATTGAGTTATATAAGTTCTTTATATATTTTGGATATTAATACCTTGTCAGATATATGATTTACAAATATTTTCTCCCATTTGGTAGGTTGCATTTTCTTTCTTTCCTTCTTTCTTTCTTTCCTTCCTACCTTCCTTCCTTCCTTCCTTCCTTCCTTCTTTCTTTTTGCCTTTTTAGGGCCACACATGTAGCATATGGAAGTTCCCAGGCTAGGGGTCGAATCAGGACTGCAGCTGCCAGCCTCTGCCACAGCCACACATTTTAATTTGGTTGATAGTTTCCTTTGAGCAAAAGCTTTGTAGTTTGATGTAGTCTCATTTATTTTCACTTTTGTTGCCAAGTCCAAAAAATCTTTCCCAAGAGCAATGTCAAGGAGGTTACTGCCTTATAAACTTGTAGTTTTCTGGTAGGAGTTTTATGGTTTCAGGTTTTATGTTCAAGTCTTTAATCCATGTTAAATTAATATTTGCATGTGGTGTAAGAGAGTGGTTTAGTTTCATTCTTTTGCATGTGACTGTAGGGTTCCCCAACACTGTTTATTGAGGAAACTGTCCTTTCCCTGGTTCCTTTCTTTGTTCCTTTGTGGTAAATTATTTGACCATATATGCATGAATTTATTTCTTGACTCTCTTTGTTCCATTCTTGTGTCTGTTTTTAATGCCAATACCATACTGTTTTGATTACTGTAGCTTTGAAATATAGTTTGAAGTCAGAAAGTATAGTGCCTTAGGCTTTGTTCTCCCCCCCCACCCCCGCCTTAAGATTGCTTTGGCTATTTGGGTTTTTTTGTGGTTCCATACAAATTTAGGCTTGTTTGTTCTATTTCTGTGAAAAAAATGCCATTGGAATTTTGATAGGGATTACATTGAAACTGTAAGTTGCTTTGAATGTACAGTCATTTTAACAATATTAATCCTTCCAACCCCTGAGCATAGAATATCCTTCCATTTTTTTGTGTGTTTTCCTTACTTTCTTTATATCTTATAGTTTTCAGTGTACAGGTCTTTCAACTTCCTGGTGAATTTTCTCCTAGGTATTTGCTTCTTTATGGTGCATTTGTAAATGAGATTATTTTCTTAATTTTTCTTACTGCATGGGCTCCTACCTCCTTAACTTGGGCATTATGTAATAGACACATATGTGTACTTGTACATGTATGTGCATGTATGTGTGTACACTAAGGGACTACATTGGGAAAAGTTAATTCCTCTTATTTCCATCCCAGTCATTCTGAAGCTGAAGTGGGACAGGGGGAAGCTACTGTTTAGTAGTAAACTGTTGTTATTATTGTAATTATTATGTTATTGTGATTGAGTTATAAGGTCATTTGTTGCCACAAGGGGCCATTATGGGTGAGCAGGTTTAACATGGTGGACTGTAAACAATTGGAATACCTCTAGTAAAGAGGGGTAAAGTGTAGGAAGCATCAGAATAGTCTTGCCTAGAGGAGAGGGTGATTTCATCCTTTCTTCCCTATGGAAATAATTGGTCATTATTTGGTTTGCTAAAAATTGCCAAAGTGAAGGAGAAATGGAACAATAATAGGTTTACATTAATTAAATCTCCAGCAGGTATTGGATTTGCCTTTCACTTTTTTTGTTTTGCTTTTTTTTTTTTGCTTTTTAGGGCTGCACCCAAGACATATGGAGGTTCTCAGGCTAGGGTTCCAATTGGAGCTACAGCTGCTGGCCTACGCCATAGCCACAGCAATGCCAGATCCAAGTGGTGTCTGTGACCTACAGCACAGCTCATGGCAACGCCAGATCCTTAACCCGCTGAGCAAGGCCAGGGATCAAACCTGCAGCCTCATGGTTGCTAGTCAGATTCATTTCCACTGTGCCATGACAGGAACTCCACCTTTCACTTTCTAAAGTATGAACTATAGCCAAGGACTTTCCGACATGATTTTTCTTTTGAAGGGGAACAACATGGTAGACTATGTCTGAAATTACCATCTTACTGAATGAAGACAAATAGACTTCCCACTGTGGCTCGGCAGGTTAAGAACCCAACATAGTGTTTGTGAGGATGGGGGTTCAATCCCTGGCCTCGCTCGGTGGGTTAAAGACCCAGCGCTGCTATGAGCTGCAGTGTAGGTTGTAGATGAGGCTCGGATCTGGCATTGCTGTGGCTGTGGTGTAGGCCAGCAGCTGAAGCTCTGATTCGACCCCTAGCCCAGGAACTTCCATCTGCCCCAGGAGTGGCCATTAAAAGGAAAAAAAAGAAAAAAAAACTACAGTGTAACACCAAAGCAGATAAGAAGAAACAGCGTAAAAGAAGAGCTGCTAATAGACTTTTTTAACTCCAAGCCGTTATTATGCACATGTACACACCAGCACCACATTAGCTGAAGCATTGGGACCATCTGGCAAATCAGTTTCTTATTATTCTTCTTTTTCAGAATTTTTCTGGATACTTTTGCTTGTTTATATTTCCAAGTGAAATTTGGAGTTGGCTGGTCAAATTTTTTTTTTTAAATCTGTTTGGTAATTTTACTGGGATTATGTTAAATTTATATGTTAATTTAGGACAACTAGAGCTCTTTAGAAAAATATGTCGTCCTATGCATGAATATGCAGTGCTCTCCCAAGTATTCAAGCCTTCTTTTTGTGTCCGTCAGTACAATGTTATTTTATTTTTATTTTTTGTCTTTTTAGGGCTGCACCCATGGCATATGGAGGTTCCCAGGCTAGGGGTTGAATTGGAGCTGTAGCCACCAACCTATACCACAGCCACAGCAACGCAGGATCTGAGCCACGTCTGCGACCTACACCACAGCTCAGGGTGATGCTGGATCCTTAACTCACTGAGCAAGGCCAGGGATCGAACCCGCGTCCTCATAGATACTAGTCAGGTTCATTAACCACTGAGCTACGATGGGAACTCCCGTCAGTACAATTTTAAAGTGCTGAGTTTATACTTTGATATTTAAATTTTTCTTTTGCAATGTAAGTGAAATCTTGTACTTTAAAAAAAAATTCTTCAAACTTATTATTGGTATAGCTATGAACTACAGTTACCTTAGCTTCTGCAATGTTTTAAATTCACTTATTGTCTTTAGTTTTATTTTTTGGTTCTTTATCTTGGATTTTCCAGGGATTCTTTCGTATAATCTTAGCTAGTAATACTTTTGCTTCCTCATTTCTAACTCTCATGCCTATCATGTCTTTTTTTCTGCTAATTGCATGGGTTAGGACTTTCTAGCAAAATGTTAATAGCAGTGGTTGTGGACATTCCTAGTCTTTGTGGGAACGTTATCTAGTGTTATTTATCCATTAAGCATTGAGTTACCTTTTAGATTTAGTTTTCTTTTTTATCCTGTTCATGAAATATCCGTCTCTCTGTTTTAGTCTGAGTTTTAACAACGTCAGCAAATGCTTTGGTGAATGGACTTCCATAGAAGATGAGAGATGAGTTGATTTTCCCATATGGGTCACTGCGAACTGAGCAACACCATGTAACTTAGGGAAACTTGATCTTTCAAGGACCGGAAGGTTCAAATGAATCAGTTCTTGAGCTCCAGAGTGTAGGGAGGCCAGGTCTAGTTGACCAGGGCTTATGCTTTGCTTAAAGGTGTATCTGTCAAATAAATATTGTACAAAATGTGGTGAGTTGATGATAAAACATCTCTAGTCTTAAAGTTATATGTGTGTGACTGTGTATCTATACAGTTGCTTTTGATTTTCTTTCTTTTTTTATAATTGTTTATTTTTTATTTTTTATAATGATTTTTATTTTTTCCATTATAGCTGGTTTACAGTGTTCTGTCAATTTTCTACTGTACAGCAAGGTGACCCAGTTACACATTATCATGCTCCATCATAAGTGACTAGATATAGTTCCCAGCGCTATACAGAGGGATCTCATTGCTTATCCATTCCAAAGACAATAGTTTGCATCTATTAGCCCCAAATTCCCAATCCAGCCCACTCCCTCCCTCTCAGCAACCACAGGTCTATTCTCCATGTCCATGATTTTCTTTCCTGTGGAAAAGTTCATTTGTACCGTGTATTAGATTCCAGATATAAGTGATAGGGTATTTGTTTTTCTCTTTCTGACTTACTTCACTTAGTTATGAGAGTCTCTAGTTCCATCCATGTTGCTGCAAATGGCAGTATTTTGTTCTTTGTTGTGGCTGAGTAGTATTCCATTGTGTATGTATACAACATCTTCTTAATCCATTCATCTGTTAGTGGACATTTAGGTTGTTTCCATTGTCTTGGCTATTGTGAATAGTGCAATTAATCTTCGACAAAGGATGCTCGTGATTTTCTAGTTTTTTTTTTTTTTCTTTTGGCCACATCCATGGCATGCAGAAGTTCCTGGGCCAGGGATTGAACCCAAGCCACAGAAGTGATAATGCTGGATCCTTAACCCACTGAGCCACCAGGGAACTCCTATTTTTGTAGTTTAGACTAATGGTTCTCACACATAATGTGCATCCGTATCCCTCAGGGATCCTGTTAAAATGCAGATTCGGATTCCCTAAGTGTTGATGGGGCACAAGAGTGCATTTGCATTTCTCACAAGCACAGGTGATGCCAGTGCTTCCGGTCAAGGAGCATATTTTGAAAGCAAGCATTTTGAGTACCCTACCTGTTGTCTGTAGAAAGGACAGGTTGAGAGTAAGCGTTTAGAAACTTTTGTAGCAGGTTCAGAGAGTAATTTCATATCTTATGAATCTGATAGTAGAGAAATTTGGCCTACATTGTCCATGTTTGCTTTTCATTTCATGAGTAATTTGTTTTTGTTTTTTTTACAAAAATATTAGTTGACAATTGATTAGAAATTTAAAAAAGAAACAGTTCTTACTACAGATAATTCAAGAAGCACTACTTTAAAGTACTTCATAGTTGTGGAATGTTGATTATCTCTCTTATGTGGAAGCAGAAGCCTTTGTCTATAAAGTTTTCAGTTACCCCCAATTAATTCAGCATTCTAATGTATTTAACGAGGAGAAGAGATGGGTATGACTGTTCTACACTTTATAATATAATTAACCTCTAGCTTTATTTCCATAATTTCAATAACAGTTAACAATGATAATTTACTTGATTTAGTTTTTTAAAATTCCATTATAATTTCTCACAGGGGCCTCATACTTCATTTCACTGCCATTTTTTTTGGGGGGGGGGTCTTTCTAGGGCTGCACCTGTAACATATGGAAGTTCCCAGGCTAGGGGTCAAATTAGAGCTCTGGTTGCCAGCCTACACCACAGCCACAGCAAGCCGTGTTCCGATCCGCATCTGCGACATACACCACAGCTCGTGGCAACACCAAATCCTTAACTCACTGAGCAAGGCCAGGGATTGAACCTTCGTTCTCATGGATACTACTCAGGTTCGTTACTGCTGAGCCGAACAGCAACTCCTATTCCACTACTTTTTACAGTGTTGTAGCTCTGAGCCTCCTGAGGTGAGAATGAATTGTTTTTCACTGATGCAGTTTGAGGCTCACCAACAAGGGCTCCCCTGTCCAAATAATATTTGTCTTCAGGTGAGTCTAACATGGTGCTGGCGATTCTAACACAGAAAAGTAACTGCTAGAATGAAAATGTGCTACTACTACTTGTGAAGCATCCTAAAAAACATATTTTCTCATATCAAGTGAACTAGAAACAATCGATTCCATATTATACTAGTGGTTAAATATTAGAAGAAATTCCATTTCTGGGAACTTCCTTTGATTTTGTGTTGTATATTCATATATGCTTCGTGAACACTTGACAAGTTAGATGAGAATTGTATGGTGGAAAACAGTTAAAATTGAGAATGTTCTTTTAATTTAAAGATTTCTTGAAAATTGCGTGCGTGTGTGTGTGTGTGTGTGTGTGTATTGTTTTATTTTAACAGGGAACAACTCGTTCTGGCCCCCAAAGTGCCATAGGAGAACACTGTGAAAACCATCATTTTAAACTGTTAACTCCAATAGATTCCATTTCTTTAAAGTCACATCACTGAACAAAACAAACTTCATAAAACAAACTTCAAAAGTGTGCTTAGGACATTTGTTAAGCACAAGTGAATGTTTAACTGTTGGGTCGTTTTTTATTAGAGAGATATTGTGTCCTCATTAAAGTATTATTTTCTCTACTTTTTTTTCATTGTTCTCTCTTCTCCCTCACTCTCTCCCCTCCTCTGTTAGTTCTCCTTCCTTCCATCCTTCACTCCTTGCTATTCCCCCTTCCCTTGCTTTTAACAAATTACTGAGCACCTACCTTGACCCTGATAATGAGGCCCCCAGACCACCAGGATTTAGGATACTTGAGCAAAAGAGATTGATGACATTTATCCTCCAAAAGTGTGGGAAGAAGGGTGGCCAGAGGAAGAGTATGTTCCGGCCGGAAAGGAGTCAAGATCTGAGTAAAGGAAGCTGAAGGATAGATACTTCCACTCCGGATTTAGGAGTGGCAGGAAGGCTTGGTGTTGAGAAGGTCAGCACCAGGTTAGTATTATTTAAAGGACTCTAAGTCTGGTCTCTAATTTAGAAGGAGTGTGGGGGTAGGGGATAGCAGGTGGTGAACCAAAAGAATTTACTGTGATCTGAAAAATAAGCTGAAGCAGTAACTCCATTGTGGGTGGGGAGGCAAGAATCTTCCCTTTGTTGAGCTGAAAATAAGCCTCCGCAGTCTGGACTTGCTTTCCTAAATTCCACTTCCTCCTTTCCTAGAAAATGAGGTGAAATACTTTATAGCAGCCACCAAAAAGCACAGACTATATTTAATGCGAGTCTGTGAGTTTATTATGCTATAAAAGTGTTCCTTGGCTGTTTCCTATGTGCACCTGCTCTCTCCCTCAAAATCGTTTGTGTTTTTGGAATCCCACCTCGCCTGCATTTTGCTTCTCAGAGAAAACACTCAGTGGCTGAGGCTGAATGAGTTCTCATCTCTACCCCATGCAGTCAAGGCCAACTAGGTCTCTAGGCCATCTTAATGCTACCCGCTGAGAGACTTTTCTGGATTTAGCGATATGCTACTGGCTATTTCCACTTTCTCGGAGAATGAGGTCTCAGAACAGAGATCATACTGAAAAGAATCTTGAAAGCCCCCTTTGCTCTGAGAACCATGAAAGCAGGTACCATATCTTTTATCCATCTTTTCTTCTTGGTACCTCACACAATGTCAGCCACGTACCTGATGTATAGAGGCATGGATGGAGATCATTAGGAAGGGAAAATAAAGCCCACAGCGCACTATCAAGTGGCTGCAAAATTATTCTTGCAGTGAAGAAAGACTTTTTTTGCTCTTTGGTTTTTTACACATCATCTACCTAAACCTGTCTTGGTGGATGGTTGGGAGGATAGACTGATGGATGGGTAGCGAATGGATAAGGAGAAGGGATGATGGGTGAGTGGATGGGTTGCGGAAGAATGAAATATTGTATATCAGTTCCTTCTGACCATAGAGACAGTTTAGTCTGTCTGATGACTTAGGGCAATTCTATCACCTGTTTCTGAGTTTCATCCAGTTAAAGTTTGAAATCACTGGAATTTTTATGCATTTGATTCTGCCACTTTGTGGATTAATCTGCTGCAGGTTTTGACAACCTAACAGTGCTATTTCTACTTTTTTGTGTGCGTTTGATGTTGGCTGGTGCAAAGCTATGTAAAACTTTGTATATAACTTATATATGGTTTATAAACCTTCATATCTTTCATATTTATATATATTTCATATACTTGTAACTTTGTATATAACGCTATATGTATGTGTATATATATATATAGTTTATGAACTTTCATATTTTTTGGCCTTAATTGTTTTTCTTACCTTCTTGGACAATGTTACAAAAAATTTTATGGTGGAAAAGTTTACAAAGGGTAAAGTGAGTTTAAAAATTATAGTTAATGACAGTAATTTAATTGAACCATGAAAATGGAGACCCAGATCTAGATCCTTTAAATCAAAAAAAAAAAAAACTCATTGGTAATCACTTTATATTGGACTCTACAGCTATGATAAGGATTTTTTCGAAAGGGCACCCCGGTTATATGATTGTCAATTGCATGAATCTATGACCTTGTGAGCCAGCAGCTGAGAACTTGGCATTATTAACACACCTCCATGCAAACATTTCATAATCTTCAGTGTGAGAATTAAAAAAAAAAAATTTTTTTTTAAACAGCTTTGGAGGGAAGAATCCTAACCTTAAGTCTTTTTGAGTAAGCAAATGCCTAACAAAAAGACTTCAGAAATTGCCACTGGGGGGCGATGGAAGTTCAGAAACTGCCCTGCTAAGTCCCTGAGGCAACTGAGCACTTCAGCTGGTTTATT
Source organism: Catagonus wagneri (assembly GCA_004024745.2). Classification (NCBI taxonomy): domain Eukaryota; kingdom Metazoa; phylum Chordata; class Mammalia; order Artiodactyla; family Tayassuidae; genus Catagonus; species Catagonus wagneri. The sequence continues at coordinate 8,820,256 of PVHT020000195.1, forward strand.
TATTCAGAGCTGGAATTTGGACTAGCAAACCACCAAGCGCAGGGAAATTCCTGGATAAGGAACACAGTCCTGGGAAAAACCTACCAAAGATGGAATTAGCGCCTTGGCGGACTGCCTTTAACACAAAGAGCTTTCCTTCCTAAAAACTGACTTCAGTTCCCATCAGTCTGAAACAGAGGACGCCAAGTTAAACTGCAAAGCAATGAGACAACAAAGGGGGGTGCCTGTTTATTACTACCTGCAAACACGCGCAAGCGCACAGCTTAAACGACACTGGGGCATCTCACAGCCACTTGGAACTGAGTTTTGGCAGGTGTGGGTGGGCCTCAGTCAGGAACTTTCCTGGGGGAGGAGAGAGGTTGTAGAGTTTATCACAGGAAATTCTGAGTCATAGCTAACGCTTTAGGTGACAGTTAAAGAATCCAGTGAGGCAGAAGTTACGTGGGTTTAGAAAGCTATCTTCTGGAAAACAAAGGAGAAAAAAAAATGACTTCACTCAAAGGATAATTTTGCAGCCATTTGGTTACCGCTCTGCAACTTTGTTTTTTTTTTAAATTTATTTTTAAATTTTATTTTATTGCTTTTTAGGACCACACCCGCGGCATGTGGAGGTTCCCAGGCTAGGGGTTGAATCGGAGCTGTAGCTGACAGCCTACGCCACAGCCACAGCAACGCCAGATCCGAGCCACATCTGTGACCTACACCACAGCTCACGGCAGTGCCGGATCCTTAACCCACTGAGTGAGGCCAGGGATCGAACCTACAAGTTCATGGTTCCTAGTCGAATTCATTTCTACTCCTGAAACTCTGGGTTTTATTTCTCCTTCCTGATTACCTCTGTGGTGCTAGGGACCTCTGGTAGGATTGGGGTCCCACCCTGGCATCAGATTTTGGCCATCCCACTCTATCAAGCATTATCAATGGTGGGGGTCCAGCCACTTATCCTATTTGGTCTTTTCTTTCCCGAGATTGATTCCGTCAGTGTCACCAGCACAAGCATTTTTGTCCTGCTACCCCTCTAAGAAGGGCGAAAGGACAGGGAGAAATGGAACGGAAGAAATCAAGTCCAGAATGCAGTTTTGTCCCTAAGAGGAGGCATAACTATATCCAAGAAATTGTGTTGCATCCCACGTCCCATAGGTTCTCCATTTCTAAAGCCCTTGAACCTGGCAGAGACATGGCCTGGGAGCTCTGTAAGGTCGCAGCTGGAATGAGGACCCATTGATCCTTGTGCTCAGTGCTCTGTGCCTTTTGGAAGTTGCTGATGCATGTTTCTGAGGACACTCAGAAAATCTGGAAATATGTTATATCAGTGAGGACATTTTGGGTTTTGAGTGAGAAGTCCGGTGAGAATTGTGTAGAAAAAAGGAATTTATTGGTTCAAATCCCTAGGAAGTCCGGGAGTGAGTAAAGCTCAGGAACGGCTGGATCTGAGAACTCTGCCTCCCTTTCTCAGCCTGCTGTCCTTCTGTGTGACAGCCTCTCTCACAACTTTTTTTAGTGGCCATGCCTATGACATGTGGAAGTTCTGGGGCCAGGGATCGAACCTGTACATAGCAGCAACCAGTCATAGCAGTGACAACGTGGGATCCTTAACCTACTGAGCCACCAGGGAACTTCTCTCCCAACTTCTTTAACACTCTGGGTAATCAGCTCCTATTGGGTAACATACTTTCTTTTGGATCATTTACTCAGTCTAGGAGAGGAACTGGGTAATATGATTTGTGGGGCCTGGAGTGTTGCATTTGATAGCGTGCCTTGGACCACATGAAATGGAAGAGAGGATGTTCCTCAGAGGAAGAGACACTGGACAGAAGACTGAAGTAGCAGGAATCTACATGCAGATAATGGGCAGGAAGATCAATAAGCCAAAAAGTATTGAGAGACCTGTTAGCCAACAGTCAAATTAATCCCAATTGTAGTTTTGCTTCCTTAAATTCTACCATAGGCCTAATGAAAAGGCTCTGGATCCTTGAGTAAATAATTTTGGGGGAATGTCTCTACTAACTCAAAGAGGATCTAAGAACTGTTTTCTGTTGACAAATGCCTCTATAAAAAGGAACCCGAGTTGTAATCAGTACAATAAGGAAAGCACCATGAGTTCAATACGGGATGCCGAAAAGGGAACAGACTGTCTAATAGCGAAAAGGATCAACAATTGCATTTGGGACTAACAGTCCCGAAATTATCCCTGGAAACCCCTTAAGGTTTCTGTAATTATTTGCAAGGCTCCCTTAATGCAAGTGATCTGCTTGCTATGTAAATCCTAATCATACGAAACACATGCAAAACATAAACTGAACCGAAATAACAGTTCAAGAAACTGAGCGCCTAAACTAGCCCCCAGCACACGCTGATAAGGTGTGAATGGAGACAGTGGGGCATGTGGGCCTGAGTGACAACGGTCTGCAAGGCTGAGAAGGTTGTCGGACACCACAGTGCCGAGGGGACGACATCCACACACGGTTCCAAGGTCTAAGGTAAAAGCCCTAGGCCCTGTGGTGGGGCGGCTGGTTCCCACGTTCAAGTTCTACCCTCAGCTTTCTCCCTGCGGGGCTGCGAATAGCGAAGTCCCTTCAGCTCTCCGAGCCTCCACCGCCTCATCAGTGACGTGAAGACAAGACCAGCCTGCGGAGTCCTCTTGTGGGCAGACTACACCGGTCTAACCCAGGAGCTGGCATGCTTTTTATAAAGGGCAGGGGAGTAACTCGGGGCTTTGTGAGCCATCGTCTTGGTCTAGAAAGTACTGGACTCTGCCCTCCGGGCAGAACGCAGCTGCGGGCAGTCCACGTGATGAGTGGGTGTGGCCGGGCGCCCGATAACAAGGTTTTAGCCAAAATAAAGGTGGCCTTTGAAATTGGCCCCCAGGCCACCGTGAGCCGACCTCTAGTCTAATCGTCAGTTCCTCCCCGTTCTCTGAGTGTTAGCTGCTCCTTGCCATCTTCACTCTTCTGCTCTGTCAGAGAACATTCTTTTAGGGACTGAATTGTATACGACCCCCGCTCGCCTGTGCAAAGGTTGCAGCCCTAGCCTCAGGTGTGACTGCGTTTGGAGAAGGGTCTTTAAGGAGGTGATTAAGGTGAAGCGAGGGCGTAGAGCGGGGCGAGGTTATAAGAAGAGCAATGGCAGCGCTTTCTCTCCCTACCAAGGCAGCCCCCGGCAAGGTGTGGCTCCCTGTAAGCCGGGACCAGCGCTTTTACCAGAAACCAACCCTGATGGCCCCTCGATCGGGGACTTCAAGCCTCCAGAACTGTGAGAAGATAAATTTCTGTTATTTAAGCCCCCTTGTCTGTGTTTCGCTTTTTTAGGGCCGCACCCGCAGCACATGGAGGTTCCCAGGCTAGGGGTCTAACAGGAGCTGTAGCCGCCGGCCTTCGCCACAGCCACAGCCACAGCAACGCGGGATCCGAGCCGTGTCTGTGACCCACACCACAGCTCACGGCAACGCCGGATCCTTAACCCACTGAGCAAGGCCAGGGATTGAACCCGCAACCTCATGGTCCCCAGTCGGATTCGTTTCTACTGCGTCACGATGGGAACTCCTGGCTGTGATACTTTGCAGTGGCAGCCCCGGTAGATTAATGCAATGACCCACAAATTGGCTATGAATGCCATTGTCGCCTTAAATTTCTTCTCTGCCTCTCTTCTTCCCTCTTTGCCTTCTTTGCTTCCTTTCTTTGAAAACACTTTTTACGTCACTCAGATGGAGATCAGAACCTCTGCCCTGCTTTATCTAACAAGGTTTTTGTGGAGCTTAAATTAGCTAGAAAGCATGAGGTACAAGTTTCGTACAGGCCAGTACTGAAGCATTTCTGTTGAAGCTCTGTCATCTCTCTTTGCAAATCTGGTCTTAAATCTTGGGGCCTCCATGCCCCACTTCCCCCGCGTCAAGCGAGGGGACTGGCTCAGTGGAGTGTTGATTTTCTTGTGTGTTTTTATGTTTTGAGAGGTAGGGGAGTTACAAGGAGGCCAAAACACATAGGAAAAGGATCCTAGTTCACCGTGTTTTTCCTCCACCCTCTGATGCTTACGTCCTCGCAGGGCGTCTGCGTGCGCAGGTGGAGGGGCTCCGAACAGAGAACAGCTGACTGCAGAAAACAATGACAGACTCTGAGCAACATCACAGAGAAAACCAGCAGGGTCATATGTGACAGAAGTTACAGGCCTGGGACTGGCTGTAGACGAAATAGACAAGTCTTTATGGCCTCTTCATCTTCCCTCTCATCTTTTCTTCCCTCACCCCTCATCTCCAAGGCTTTCAGGTTCCTAGCTTCTCTTGAAAATGGCAACTCAAGATGCCGCTCTTTTCTTTGGTGTCCTCCATACCTTCCGGTTCCCAGTAGCAGTAGTAATGATTGTAAATGGTGTACTTCTGACCTGGGCACTACTGTGCTAGGCATTTTTTATAATAAAGTTTTAAAATTAGAATAGCTGGAGATTTACAGAAAGATTGCAGCGGCATATGCAGAGTTCCCATACGCTCCACACGCAGGTTGCCCCATTATTAATGTCTTACATTAGTATGGTACATTTGTCACAAGCAATAAACCAATTTTTTTTTCTTTTTCCTTTTTTTGGCTGTGTCTGTGACATGGGGAAGTTCCTGGGCCAGGGACAGAATCCTGAACCTGTGCCACAGCAATGACATCGCCTAATCCTTAACCACTAGGCCACCAGGGAACTCCCAAAGCAATTTTTTTTTTTTGGTCTTCTTTGTCTTTTCTAGGGCTGCACCAGTGGCATATGGAGGTTCCCAGGTTAGGGGTCTAATCGGAGCTGTAGCCGCAGGCCTACTCCACAGCCACAGCAACGCGGGATCCGAGCCGCATCTGCAAACTACCCCACAGCTCACGGCAACACCGGATCTTTAACCCACTGAGCAAGGCCAGGGATCAAACCCGCAACCTCATGGTTCCTAGTCGGATTCGTTAACCACTGAGCCACGACGGGAACTCCCCAAGGCAATTTTGATACGTGAATATTGACTAGCATTCGTCCTTGATTTGAAGTGTTAGTTTTTACCTAACATCCTTTTTTTTTTTTTAAATTCCAGGATCCCTTCCAGGATCGTCCTGTCTCCTTGGGCTTCTCTTGGCTGTGACAGTTCCTCGGGTTTTCCTTATTTTTGAAGACCTTGACCGTTTGGAGGATTGCTGGTCAGGTATGTTGTAGAATGTCCCTCAACGGGAATCTGATGCAATGCATTATTTTTAGTCTCATGGCTAAGCTTCAGTGTTGGTATAAAGTATTCATTTCATCATTACAGATTAAAACAGGCACAGAGAGGTCAGAGAACTTTCCTAAAGTCACACAGCTAGCAAATGACAGAAGCAATGATCATACTCAAGGTTGACATGACTTCATGCCACACACTTACTTTGCCTCCCCAGTTCCTATCTGCTGAATTCTTGACATTGAAATAGTTCCCTTCAAGGCTACTAAGGTGACCCCTTTTGTAGTTGTTCTTGCATATGGTTTTAAACAGCTTACTGGTATGTTTAATGGGTTAGAACCTTTCTCCAATCAGTTATTTGCTGAACTATTTGTTTCACTTGAGTGGCTGCTTTCTTAGGGCAGTTGATTAATCCAGAAACAACATCACTAAGTATTCAACCTGTGTTGCTAGGCATGGTTCTCAAACTGCGCTCTAACTTGAAGTCCACAGTTGTCACCTGGGCTTCTTATTAAACACACCCTTCACCTTTGAACTGAGGAATGATGGGAGCTCTTTAAAGATGTGAGGTCCTTATGAAGTCATTACTTAAAAGTTGGGATTAATGATTCTCTAGTAACCTGGGGAGGTGGTTCTCAACTTTGGCGACTCAATGGAATCACCAAGGGGAGAGTTTAAAAATCCTATGCCCGGGTTCACCCCAGACCAATTTCAGCAGAATCGCTGGGGTTGGAACCCAGGCACCAGTAATTTTATGATTAGAGAACCATGGATTTAAAGCAGTTCTGTCCAGTAGAAATAGTACATGAGGCGTTATTTTCTAGTAGTCATTTTAAAAAGTAAGAGAAGCACATGAACATTATGAATATATTTAACTCAGCCATCTGAAATTTCTTTGAACCTATAGTCATTACAAAAATTATGACACATGTTGTGTACTTTTTTCATGCTAGCTCTTTGAAGTCTGGTGCGTATTTTATACTTACAGCACTTTCTCAACTCAGATAATAAATTTTCGTTGGAAATACTTGATCTGTATTTAGAAGCAAATGTCTGAGTTGTTCAGGCATATTTAAAATTATTTCACTAACTGAATCAAGTAAAATGTACATTTTAATAGTTAAAGATTTCACTTTCTCAGGCTCACTAATCACATGTCAATTGAATAGACATGTGGCTTATAGTTTTGATAGTGGGTGGCATGGATCTAGGGCAGCGCTTCTCAGAGTTGAATTTTGATGTGCAAATCACTGGGCCATCTGGTTAAAATCCAGGTTCTGATTCAGGAGGTGTGGGGTGGAGTCTGAGTTTGGGGAGGCCTAACAAGCTCCCAGGTGATGCTGATGGTGTTGATCCACGGGCCACACTTTGAGTAGCAAGGGACTGGCATAATCTTTGAGGGCTGCCTCCACCGATTTCTCCACTTGCTTTGTGGTATTCTCTTGTTTCAGAGGCTGCAAAATGCATTTTTGTGAATATATATAGAACAGACAGGTATGCACACATAGACGCATGCCTACATATCTGAAATATACGTATGTGTAGACATATGTCTGATCATGTCTAGACACATGAGTAAGCTCTACAAATAGATTAGTTCTACATGTAGTGTTTATCTTCTTCACTTTCTTTTAAATTCAGCTTGCTCTTTTTTGGTTCATTGGAACTGAACAACAGGTGAATATTTTGTCTTGATTGAAGTCCCCGTAGTTCCTTGTTTGCTTTTTTTTAAATGAATGCTGTAGGTTTCTGCATTGTGTTTCAGTGTTTGAAGGTATTTAAGAAAGTATTTGATGACCCAGGCTCTATGGTTTTGTGTACAGTGCAGAGTAAATCCAGTTCTGTTTGTTTCCTTCATATTTGTATGTGTGGAAATTGTGTGCCCCAGTGCTTGTGCTTATTTCTCTAGATGCTTTTTTAGTCTCCTCTAGACATCAGTATGGAAAGGTTATATATTACTTCTAAAGGTTGTTTCAACACTTAATTCAGTTACTCAGTTCATTTGACTCCTCCGAGCCAAAGCTGATTTAACTCCTATGCCAGGTTCTAAAAAATCAGGTAAGTAAAACAAAAAATTCCAATAACCAAAAACTAAAAGTGTTTTCTTTTTGATGATTTCTAATCCAGGAAAGTTACATGAGTATAAATAGCAACTAAAATCACAGTGAAATTGGAAGGATTGGTCATGCTTCTCCCTTTATTATCCTTTCTTTTTTTTTTTAGGCTACACATTTTTCGTTGTTTTGTTTCACAGGAAAACACCATTATTTTCAGCAGTTACTGAAATCACACAAAGGAAGATAGGAAGGACGTAGCTATTAAAAACGTCTGGGGAAAAAGCCAGAGAATAACCCACTAAAATTGAAAGAAATAGAATGAGGATAATAATTGGGTCTATCAAAGCAGGATGGAGAGGAAACTATTAATTTTTACTTTAACCCCAGTTTTAATTTTATTTCCTACTATTGGCCATAGGAAGTGGGGAAATTCTTTTCTTATGGGACAGCTTCTTTATTCTGTATACAGTTATAGAGCCCAATAATTATAAGGTCTGGTGTCATCCATGAAAATAGCTATTAATTCAAAAGCTTAATTCACTGGGCTAGATTCTAAAGCAGTCAAAAGTCCCAAGGGAAGTCAAGGTGGAGCTCAATATTAAGTGAATAGTCTCTTTATTTTATTTCTTCTGTTTGAGCTGTGTAAGTATCTCTGGGTGAAGTTTGTAGTATGCTTTATTTTTTCTTTCCTGTGCATCAAATGGCATTTAATTATAGCTCATAATAATAGCTAACATCCATTAACTGCTTAATATATGTCAGGGCCTTCTTAATTACTTAATTTGCATTATTTTGTTATAACAACTTAATGACATAAGTGTGGTCAAAGTATAATTTTTAAAGAGCTAAAAACAGTCTCACACAGATACAGAATGAATATATGTCAAGAATTTGTTTGAGGAGTTTCCTTCATGGCTCAGCAGTTAATGAACCTGACTAGGATCCACGAGGATGCACGTTTGACCCCTGGCCTTGCTCACTGGGTTGGGGATCCGGCGTTGCCATGAGTTGTGGTGTAGGTCGCTGATGCAGCTCGGATCTGGCATTGCTGTGGCTGTGATGTAGGCCAGCGGCCATAGCTCCAATTCGACCCCTAGCCTGAGAACTTCCATATGCTGTGGGTATGACCCTAAAAAGCAAGGAAAAAAAAAGGAATTTATTCAACTTGCCAATGATGGGGACCCTAAGAGGGTTAAGATGATTCCAAGGGCATTTTGAAGAATTTGGTATTTATAGACATTTTCAGGGGGAAAATTATGGCAAAACAATGGTTCTAGGCTAGATTCAAAACTGGTTAATATCTACATACAGGGCAGTAAAATCATGACCTTTGCAGTTATCTTTAATACTGGACAAAAATCTATGAATTAATGTGTGGCTTGAGAGCATCTAAATTTGAGTCAAATAAAAATACATTCTGTAGGTAATCAAATAACTTCAGTAGGCAGGTTAGTGTCTCAGTATGATTCTGAAAGGTCATGCCACAGCCCATTTCACCTCATTCAAAGTTGAGGATAATTTTCTTAACAAAATTGTAATTTTGCACGTTTTACCACTGAGCAGACTGATGCTTAGAGATGTTACATAACATGATAAGGAAATCGCAGTAAGGGCAGAGATAATTCTTTGATTATGGTTTGTGTGGGTGTGTATACACATGGGGAGAGAGAGAGAGATTGAGAGAGGATTTGGAAACTGGTATTGTAAGCTGGGTATTTAATTAATTAATATTATTTTTTTGCTTTTTAGGGCTGCACCTGCGGCATATGGAGGTTCCCAGGCTAGGGGTCTAATCGGAGCTGTAGCCGCCGGCCTACACCACGGCCACAACAACGCCAGATCCAAGCCGTGTCTGCGACCTACACCACAACTCATGGCAACGCCAAATCCTTAACCCACTGAGCGAAGCTAGGGATTGAACCAGCAGCTGCATGGTTCCCAGTTTCCTCTATGCCACGACGGGAACTCCAGATATTTTAGCCGGGAGCTTTTATTGACAAAGCTTATTCAGATAGCATTTTGATCAATGTTTTCCTTAAAAAAAAAAAAAGCCCCTCATTATCCCCTGCCCATTACAACATCTGTTATTAAGGAGAAGTCATCTCTATTGGTCTCTTAGGGATGGGGGTAGGGCTTGCACTGAACCATCATACGTATTATCCTTGCCCTTGACCACCAGCACACATTTGAGAACTGGCTGGCTAGGGGAGTTAGACTTTGAAGTCCTGAAATAGGCTTTTCCTTGGTGCAAAGCAAAATGCATTCATGGAGAATCTAAATCCATGAGCCCAAGTCTATAATCAACTTAGCTACTCAGCTTAGATCAAAGGGAGTTAATACATGCCTTCTAGGTGTAATTTGAATGAAGATATTTTCTCAAAAATCTAGTAGATTTTAGAGAAAGAGGGCGGGGGAGAGGGAGAAAAATGGAGACAGCGAGTGGGGGAGTGGGGAAGAGAGAAAAAGAGATTGTATTAATTGAAGGCAAAGTTAAATTCTGTACCCATCAAGAAGGAACCAGATAAAGAGGTTAACACATGGGGGGTGGGAGGTGGGAGGAGTGTGTGGATATGGCACCATGGCAGCGTGGGTGGTCAGCGCTGCTCCTTTCCTTGGCATGCCCAACTCTGAACTCTTTGCCTCCGTTGAGCCAGGCAGTTGCTGAGAAGTGGGTCTCTAGAATGGGTGGGACTGTGGGCTCTCTTGGGGTCCCAGGAGTTGGAGAGACCTGGGCTGGACTGTTGCACAGAGAGGGGGTCACATGATGATGACCGGTAGGTGGCAGATCCCAGCATGGTGTTGAGAATAGACGATGGACCCACTTGAGTGTCCTGGGTGCACGTGATCTCCATGAGTAACAACAGAAGAAAATTATGAAAACTAGCATCGGTCACGTGACTGGCTGTTGAAAAAAGGTTTATGTTAAGGCATTTTCCTTCCTGTTTTGATGAGGATTTGTCTGTACGTATCAGTAAAATATGGTCCTTCCCTCTGTTTGTCATGTAATATACGGAGTGAATTAAACCTATGTTTCAATACGGAAATTGCAGAATAGGAAAGAGCTATTGTGACTGAACTGGAAGACAGTCATCGACCATTCATGGACAAAATAAGAAACAGGGCTTTGTGGCTCCACTTGGGGAAAAGCTTGTGTGAGTTTTGGATGGATAGGGAATAGTTACATCGAGGAGGACCGAAGTTTTAGGTTTTTTTTTTTTTCTTTATTTGAAAGTTAAAATGAGTAAAAGGAGACCATATGGGTACTGCATTGACCAGGGGGAGGAATGTGGTGGCTTCTCCAGTTTCCAGTATGTATCACTACCTCCCCTTGATTTTTTTCTTTTTTTAAGGGCTGCATCCGCGGCAGATGGAAGTTCCGAGGCTAGGGGTCAAATCGGAGCTGTAGCTGCAGACCTACACCACAGCCACAGCAACGCCAGATCCTTAACCCATTGAGCAAGGCCAGGGATTGAACCCTCGTCCTCATGGATACTAGTTCAGGTTTGTAACCCGCTGAGCCACACAGGACATCGCTTACAGTCCCTTCCCTATATGGTCCCGACTCTTGCAAACTGGAGCAGATTTCTACAGAGCTTTGGATAACTGCCCACATTGTGATGATGGGCTGACAGAGTCAGTGCCTGTTTCCCTGCTTTTTGGTAGTGATATTTTTATTGTTGCTATTGTTGTTTTTTTCTTTTTTCTTTTTTTTTTTCCCCTAATTCAGCCTCTTGTTACAGGTGTATTCACAATGCCTATATCTTGAGTCAGTTTGTGTCTTTCTAGCAATGTCCATTATATCTGGGTCATCTAATTTGTTGGTGTTTCATTGCTCATAGTATTTTCTTTTTTTCTTTTTCTTTTTGAGTCTTTCGTCTTTTTAGTGCCATACCTGTGGCATGTGGAGGTTCCCAGGCTAGGGCTTGAATCGGAGTTGTAGCTGCTGGCCTGTGCCACAGCCACAGCAGTGTGGGTCCAAGTAGCATCTTCGACCTACATCACACTTCGTGGCAGTGCTGGGTCTTGACACATTGAGCAAGGCCAGGGAGCAAACCCGCATCTTCATAGCTACTAGTCAGGTTCATTAACCACTGAGTCATGACAGGAACTCCTGTTTTTTCTTTTTGGTAGTGACTTTCTTGACCCCACTGCCCCAGATAGTCCAACTTTGATGTAAGCCCTAATTTATATATTGAAATCTTGACTCCCAGGATGTTTAGAGTGACTTGATTTTCTTGATTGAATCTAAGTTTGTGCAGACAGTTTGAGAAGATGTGCATCTCAGTGATTTAGGCGCATGGTATTGGAAGGCAGACACCATTAAGATCCACACAAGAAGAAGAGGTAGTGCTGAGCACGTTACAAAATACAGGGAATGAAAAAAAATACTATAAGTATCAATTTGACCTAGAGATTTGAACCTTTAGTCTGCTTAGGGGAAACACCAGAGTATTATTCCAGAGGTCAGAAAACCATGGCCTGTGAGCCAAATGCAGCCTGTCACCTGCCTTGATAAAGTTTTCTGAAACACAGTTAGGCTTTTTTTTTTTTTTTTTTTGACTGTTACTGCTTTCACCATAATGGCAGAGTTGATTATCTGCAGCAGAGATCATGTGGTGCACAGAGCCAAAAATAGTTGCTTTTTGGCCCTTCACAGAAAGTTTGCTGACCCTTGTATTATTCTAATCCCTACTACCTTCAAAAATTGAAGCTTTCCTTCTCTGTCATCGTCATCTTGACTCACTTGGTGGGATTAGACTAAATAAAGATACTAATTTTGTTGGCCAAGAGATGGAGGATGCCTGAAAGAACCTTTCAGCTGGCTCAACGTACCCACTTACCAGTCCTTCCAGCTTGACATAGCAACATGTCATTTTTAATGAGCGCCATTCCTCCTTAATCATTTTGACTGTCTTGGTAACGTGTCCGTCCCTGCATTGCTTGGGGCCAGCACATAGGCTCCTGCTGCCTTACATGGTTCCTGGAGGTCCAGTCAGCACGAGGGCTTTTCCAAAGGTCAGCTCTGCTCTCTGACGGGACTGGTGGGCATCGCAAACATAAGGAGGGTTGCTCCCTTCTGTCTTAATCTTTAATAGAAAGAAAGGTTTAGATGTGCAAGCGGAGCATTTCGCATCTTAAACTCGACATTTTAGGGGCAATTGGAGAGAGATTTGATAAATTACTGGAAATAGAGAGGAATAGTGATTAAAATGCTTCAGAAACAAAGCCCTCAGTGAATCTGTTTGAATTATTAGGTTTTTGTTTTGTTTTGTTTTACCAACTGGCCATGCTAATCTCTTCTATTTACTAAGTAACAAAACAGAGCTTGCCCTCTCCTCTAAGAAGTGTTGTTGAAAAGGAACTCTGGGAGTTCCCGTCGTGGCTCAGCAGAAACGAATCCAACTAGGAACCATGAGGTGTAGTTTAGGACATGTCACAGTCATGTTATGCCTTTCGGTGAGGATGCTTCAGTTTGGGTTAGTGCCTGCTCAGATCTCATGCGCCTGCAAATATGCAAGATAATTAATCTCTTGACAAATGCAATCCATGTGCGCATGCCCTTCTTCTAAGTCCAGCCCCAGCTCAATTAATTAATTTTTTTAAATGTGTGTGTACATGTAGGTTTGTATGCTTTTAGTTCCTACTATATGCCAGGCCTTGCCACAGTTCCTGGGCTTAGGGGGACAGGAGGCAAATAACGAGAGACAGGAAAGTTCTGGAAACCTCTCTTGCACTCATCCTCTTGGGGAGAACTAGCTCAATTATGCAAACCCTGCGTTCATGGCCCTGAAACTATCAGCTCCAGTGTGGCACAGTCAGGCAGCCTCCTCCGCCCTGAGTCCTGGCTTGTGTCCGCATGCCACGTTAGCTCTGCTCACAGAGTCACTGAAAAAGCACAGAGGAGGATCCCTCTGAATGGATTTTTTTTTTGTGAAGAGTCAACTCTCAAGTTTGTATTGGACCGGAGTTGAGATGGAGCAGCGGGAAGCCTCTTGCACTTGGCCTTCCAACTCCATCGTCTGATATTTATTCTTCTTGACAGGAAGATAGACTGCCAACTTTGTTTTTAATTATTTGAATAAAATTACATACATCATTCTCCCTTTTCTCATGCCTCCCTCTGAAATCCCATCTTCTGTGTAGCTGATGCTGATGAAATTGCCGGTTTTGGCATTAGTGCTTCTGTCAGCCAAGGGAGATGAACTGAGTTAATATCCACACCCTGAAATGAAGCCAGGAACATTTTCCCCTGGCTTCTCCCTCGCTCCCTACCTCCTCTTTTACCTGTCACCCTGCCGACGCACCACATGTCTGTCGCATCTAGCCTGGCACCTGAACAAACATTTTCTAGTGTTTTCGAAATCCCTACCTTCCTGTACCCCCTTTCATTCTTCTGGTTTTTTTTTTTTTTTAAACAAATTAGTTGAATCTTCTCTTTTTGTATTCTAGTGTAAACATGGAACAAATGTATAACTCATCATAATGGACATCTGTTACATGAATAGTGGCGGGTTCATATCTCTGAGATTAATCACTGTTTCTATTCATTGGGAATTAGCAACCTGTGACTTCAAGCAACTCCCTGATGAAACAGAACACACATTCTTTTCACAGATGTCTAGAAATAGGAATAAATCTCCAATTTGGCAAGTGCTCCAGGTGCAGAACACAGCACATACTTATAATAAGAAAATATAAGAACTATCTTAGACTAATACATGGTAAGTCTGACAAAGAGGAATTTATATCATCGAAACTTCTTGAAAGCAGCCTCACCTGCATAAGTGTTTTCTAAACTCTGGCCCTGGGGGCCCGTAGTTTCCTGACTAAATTTTCTCATGTTATTTGTCCTCCTTGGAGACTTGAAATTCCTCATCACTTCGAAGCAAGATAGAAATTTGGAGGCTGCGAAGCATAACGGAATTATCGTCTGTAGGAGCCAGGGTCTTACTGGCTACCCTTCTTTGTCAAGGTATGTTTTCAGAAAGAGCGCGTTTCTGTGTGCTAGGACTGTGTATCTAAGACATCTATCATACACGGGCCACTGAGTAATTGAGTCTGCGAACGCTAATGATTCACAGTTGTATCCCATTGCACATTGAGATGGAATATTGCACTGAAACCAGAATAAGGAGTGTACAGCGTAAAGTATTTGCCGAATTCATTGACGCTATGAAATACTGCCAGCTTTCATAACGAGGTCATTCGTTCATCCAGTAATCGTTGATTGAGTACCTGCTGTTCTGATCCTGGTGCTGCTCTAATTTGGGAGATAAAGACATGAACCTTTTTCTGAAAAAAAAAAAAAAAAGAATAGTTCAATGAAGGAGACACATAGGTCTATACCATGATAGATCCTTGGATAGGCATCTGTACTGTGGAATGGTTCATCTCTCTTCAGTGGGCTGTAGGCAGTGAGAAGAAATTCAGAGCAGGCTAGCAGGAGAGGGCGGGGGTGTCTTAGCAAAGTCCTGAAAGAGGGTTGTTTATCTGGGGCCTTGGGGGACTATATTGACCATAGGGTGGGGACTGTGTTGACCATATGGTGGGGACAGAGTGGAAATGTTGCTGTCTTCCTTAGGTTGCATACTGTTTTCTGTTCTGCATCTGGAAGCAAACTTTGAGAGTCGGAAGATGTAAGTTGGGAGATTATATAACAGGGTCAAGGTTTGAGAGCAAGAGATAAGGAACAGCTTAGGCCACTTAACAGTTGTCGTAATTGGATGGTGGGAGAAATGGCCTGTAATTCACCTATGGTTTCCTGCAGTTGACCATGCTGACGATAAACATGATCATAAGAAAATTGTAGATCAAAAGGCCAAAAGTTGGTAGTTTCATTAGGTTCAATCTGATAGGTATCACATTCATGTACATGGTACCAAAATGCCAAAAAAAAAAAAAAAATGAATGAAAAGTATGTCTCAATTCTGTCATTCTTGTTTGCCTATCCATTTCCCTCCTCAGGGAAAGACCAGCATTGGAATTCTTTCAAAAGATAACTCTTGGCATACTCAAGCATTTCCATAATGTTACGTGTTGTTACTATGGGGCTCTGCCATGTTCAGTTTTGGCTGAGGAATGAAGACAGGGGACAGACACCATGTTCTAAGAGCCACCAGGACAGTCATTCTAAGAAGGCCATGGAAAATCTGGCTCACTGACATGGAAGATGAGAGTTGGGAGGGTAGAGAAGAAAGATGTGTTTCTGAGGGGACTTGTTGGAGGAAGGAGCACTGAGAGTCCCACCGTTCCTTACTCCCAAGAATAGTGAGGAGAGTACCTATGGGACCTGTGAAGTCTCTTCCTTGCATCTGAGGCCCCAGGGCGCTGGGGCTGGGGCTGGTGCCTGACTCATCTGAGGAAGCCCAAATGGCTTAGGGCAGAGGGAAGGGGCTCCATCTGGAAGGAAACTACCCTCCCTCTAGGTTTCATGGATTTGGAAGACCATCTGTGCAGTTTGTGGTGGGAGTCTTGGCCGAGGGCTATTCTAACAGGGATCTTGTAGCAGAATGATGCAAGTTGGCTTCTCCAGGAAGCACGTGATGAGAAGGAGGTCAGTGTACACATACCTGATAAGGATGCCCTTGGGGTCATCACCTGAGGAAGGGAGAGGAAGGAAGCAGGATTGGATAGAGGGTGAAGTTGAGCTGCAGTGCTCGCGTCAGCCTTGGTCATCCCCGTTGGGAACTTTGGTATAAAATGGTGCTGCCTTAGGTCACATGGCAGGGATTTTATGCCTTCACTTTGACCAACCATCACTGGGTGTACACCACCCTGGGAAGGGCGTGACCTTGGCTTTGGCAGCCCTCTGCTGATAGGATGAAGGATGTCGGCCTATAGGGCTCTAGGCAGGTGGGGCAACAAGCTCTTTCGTGAATGGGAATCCAGAGAGCACATTTCAGTGCCCGTCATACCGGGCAAGGGTACCTCAGCATTACAAGGCAAGTTGTGTGCTGCTGGGGGGAGAAACTCGGAGGGCACTGGGGAAAGTAGATGAGGGGACAGGCCATGTGATGTCATAGGGACTACTGCTAGAGTAATCTCCTGAGAATCTGGGTACATGCCTCAAGAAGGCAGCCATCTTAGCCTAAATTCATCTCACCATGGTATGAGTTAAGTCACAACTTTCCTGACCACTTGGATGAGTCAAAGTGTGAGGAGGAAACTGATGGCACCTTCATGTCGAGTACTTGGCTGAGCTTTTACTAAAGGGTCTGACTACAAAGGTATGGAAGCCTCAAGGGAGGGCACATTACCCTAGGGCTGTTAACATCCTGAGCCAGAAGAGTGGAGAGAACAGATTCTAGGACCCAGAAACAAGGAGAGCTCAATCAGGGGGGCCAGCTCACAAGGCTGTGACCTTCAGCCAACAAGCAGAGTGTCGTCGAGATGACTCCACAGCTAGGGTGCGGGGTGGGGGATTCTTAGTTCAAACTCATTCTTCTTGCTTTCTCTGGTATTTTGCTAGGACTTCTCACTGGAGTGCTGATTCATTGTAGTCCATAGAGGTCTGCCCCAGGAGTACGGAGTTGGGCTGTAATAGTGGAGTGTGCCAATATTCTCTTCTCCCATCGGGTCCTGGCTGGGATCCAAAGCTTCGGCATCGATAAGCAGATTAGATCAGAGAAAGGGGGAGAAAGGAGGAGAGTGATGGAGGGAGGGAAGGACTTTGCCTGCTCTTCCCAGGCAGTAGCAGGCAGCTGGACTGCAGCCTGTGATGGCTAGGGAGAGAGGGTGGGAGAATGTTTTCGGCTAAGAGCTGCGACCACCTTGCATGTCTATACACCACACCACCCTCAAATCACACTACATCAGTACAACTTCTTAGTTGAGATACAGAGTAAAGTGAAACCCATGGGTCTTGTTAAATCATAAAGCGGGTGGGAGAAGGTGAGGGAGTAATCTGCCCCTTGGTGTTTGTTCTGGGAAAGAAATGGGTACCCCTTCCCCATCACCCCCTCCCCCATATCGAGGCTGCTCTTTTCATCCTAGATCACATGTTTGGGGATGGCTTTCCTTTCACTGAAACTTCTGAATCTAGATGAAAGAAAATCCCAGAATTTTATCCCTGGGCCTTAATTGAAGAAATTAGTCTTGGGATATTTGAGCCTTGGGAGAAAAAGACATTCTAGTGTTGAAGTTTCTGTGGTTTATTTTGTTCCTAGAGATGGATGCTTGATTCTACTTTGATGATGATTGCTCTTCAGTTGTGGGGAGAAAAATGCTCACAGTCAAATTCTTGGTTATGCCAAAGGGAAGCTGTAACTCTAAGCTATTTACATCATAATTTTTTTTTTGGCTATGCCCGCAGCACGTGGAAGTTCCTGGGCCAGGGACTGAACCCACACCACAGCAGCAACCTGAGCCACTGCAGTAACAATGCTGGATCCTTAACCCACTGCAACACAAGAGAATTCCTTTTTTTTTTTTGTCTTTTTGCCTTTTATGTAGAGCTGCACCTGCGGCATATGGAGGTTCCCAGGCTAGGGGTCTAACAGGAGCTGTAGCCGCCGGCCTTCGCCACAGCCACAGCAACGCGGGATCCGAGCCGCGTCTGCAACCTACACCACAGCTCACGGCAACGCCGGATCCTTAACCCACTGAGCAAGGCCAGGGATCGAACCGGCAACCTCATGGTTCTTAGTCGGATTCGTTAACCACTGAGCCACGAAGGGAACTCCGAATTGCTTTTTTTTTTTTTTTTTTAACACATAATTTTTCATTGCAAGCCAGAGTTACACCCTCATGGGAGAGGAACCCGAGGCTGGTAATCAAGGATAAACTATTGTTTCCTCTCTGTCTCTAGGTCCCAGGCAAGTTTGGGCATGGGGGGAGACAAAGGTCAACAATTTTCCTGGGATGAGTGGGTATTGGGAGGTGGGCTCTATTCTGTAATACGGTGGACACCAGAAGCTACGCTGTTTCAAAATATGTAGTTTAAATGTTCTTCTCTGCATTATAGTTTATTCCTTTTAGCCTCATGTGGTCAGTAAAAAATTGATTAAATTCTAGAGCCCGGTCTTGGCAATACTTGGTGAAATTAAAGGAGGGATAGGGTCCCTGTTGGGGGCAAAGCTGTGCAAAGAGTTACTGCTACCTGGGAAAGGCTAGGAGACCACAAGGCACTGAATTCCAGGACTGGCTATAGCCCCAAGGGCGCTAGGATGAACTCAAGGTATAGTCAACGTGTCTTGAGGTATCTCCATATTTGGAGGTGCTGTGGGCAGGAGAACATCCTGTGGTGTGAAGCAGGGATTTGACCACAATTACAGGGACATTAAAGGGAGGTGTCCTCATGAAACTGGAGCACTTGTTGCCTCTGGACACCAGTATTGGAAGGACTTTGGTGGTTTCTCTAATATGCCCTCTTGTCTATCTGTTGCTTGGGTATCTCTAATCATCCTTTTGTATATTGCACGGAGCTACTTAGTAGAAAACCCGTTCCAGTGAAGGTTGAATTCAGGTTTCCTTACCTGCTTCTTCCTAGCTGTCTCCTCTTACTCTTCTCACTTTTGCACACTTCTCTTCTGTTAATCATTGCTTTGGTCAAGGAGCATGACATATAGTAGAAGCATCTCTTTGGAGTCACGAAAACTCATAGTCAGCACCGACTCAACTTCTTACTGGCTGGATATTCTTGGACAAAATCTTTGATTTCCTCAAACTCAGTTTCTACAGTTACTATTTATGGAATGTGGATACTCAACTGCAGTTCCTCCGTTTGATGTGCAAATCTTCGTAGATTTGAGTAGTGGTGGGAGTCTCTTTAAGCTGGTTCCAGCATCCTTTTTAAAAATGATTGTTTGTCTTTGAAATCTTCCTTGATTTCTGGCACCACAAAAATATCCCAGGCTCGTCTTGTATCTTCCCTGCCACAGAACCAGATCTTGAATCGGCCATTTCTCCGGGAAACTCTGCTATCTTTCAGAAGAGGGATGGAATCAGAGGCCAAAGCCTAAGGGCTTGGGTATTGATTTCTACTGCTCATTTTCCTTGACAGAGCCAGAACGTGCATATTTTTTAAACTTGTAAGTTCATAACAATACCTGTTTCCAACTCAAATTAACAATAGTGGTTTTCCACTTCTTTAATTTTATAATCATGACTTTGTTCTCTTATATGGATAATCTTTTTTGTAATACTGATAGCTTACATCTTTGCATTATACTATAGAATGAATAAAATATTTCAAAATAACATTACAAATATTACTATAAAAAACCGACAGCATGAATGGTAACCAGAACAGCAAACTACAAATTAAAAAATACCAAATTCATAGGGTTGTAATGAGGATTTAGCGTTCTTTGTCAGTTTCTGAGAATAACACCCTGGACAACAGTTAGTACTCAATAAATTTTAGTCTTCTACCCCTGCCCTACCAACTCTTTGTCTGGATCAAACTTTTTCTTAGCAATCTTTTAGCTGTTAGATAAAACCTAAATATAGCCTGGGCATTTTGGCCTTCTCCAAACTTAGTCCTGTCTGCTTTCCTTCATCCCCAACTGCTCCCTTATATTCCCGCTCAAGTTCATTTAATCCTTTGAATATGCTATAAGCACTTATGCTTTCTGGTTTTTTCAAAGTCTTTTGAACACTTTTATTTCTTTTACTAGTGCAACACAGTTTCTCAGATTCCACTTTGTATTTTCTCTGACTTACATTTAGTGTAAGCATTCCTCCAAGTTTCTCTGGTTACTCTCCCTTTCTGTCTGTCTGTCTGTCTCTCTCGCTTTCTTTCTTTCTTTCGCTCACAGTGTTCCATTCCCCTTCTTATCTCCCTTCAAAATACACCATCTCTTTTTTTCCCTGTGTAATTGAAGCAATGCTTTAACAGACATTGAATTCTTAAATATGTATTTGGATCTGTCTTTCTTGTGTTAATGTTATACCTTTTTATTATAGTAACTTTATTATATGCTTTGAAACATTGTTTAGCAAATCTTTGTTTTGAAAATTTCTTGAAATTTTTATAAAACTTTATAATCTTTTTCACCTGATTTAATTCCTTCACCTCCCTGCCCCTCCCCAGAGTCCCACAATCCAAATAAACTTTGCTTGGATTCTTCTGGAAATAATATTAAACCAATAAATGGGCCTTTTTATGATGTTCAGTCTTCCAGAAAAGGACCCTGGTATTTCTCTCCCATTAGAAGATCTTATTTTAGGGCTTTCTCGTTGTGGCTCAGTGGTTAACGAATCCGACTAGGAACCGTGAGGTTACAGGTTCAGTCCCTGGCCTCGCTCAGTGGGTTAAGGACCTGGCGTTGCCGTGAGCTGTGGTGTAGGCTGCAGACGCGGCTCGGATCCCGCGTTGCTGTGGCTGTGGTGTAGGCCGGCAGCTACAGCTCCTGTTAGACCCCTAGCCTGGGAACCTCCAAATGCTGTGAAGTGCGGCCCTAGAAAAAGGCAAAAAGACAAAAACAAAGTCTTATTTTAATAATTTTAATATTTTATAGTTTTGTAGTTTTCTTCATGTACATTTAAAAATGTATTTTGAAGTATATTTATTGCTATTATGATTTTCTTTGAATTTCCAATTTGTTATCATAAGAGCTATTTTTTTTTAAAAGCAATGATACTATGATCTTAGAATGTCTTCACATTTACAGAAAAGTTACACAGATAATACAGAGCTCCCGTATACACCACACCTGGTTTCTCCTACTAACAACTGACATTTGTATAGAACATCTGTCAAAACTAATGAAATGATATTGAAACATTATTAACTCAAGTCCATCATTTATTCAGATTTCCTTAGTTTTTACCTGATGTGTTTATTCTATCCCTGGATATTATCCAGGAAATTATTTTAATCACTCATTCACATTTAGTCATCATGTCTCTTTAACATTATTTTGGCTAAGACAGTTTCTTGGACTTTCCTTGCTTTTGATGACCTTGACGGTTTTGAGGAGAGCTGGTCTGGTATCTTGTAGGATACCCCACTATTGAAATTGGTCTGCTTTTTCTTTTAATTTAGACTGGGATTGTGGATTCTTGAAAGGAAGACCACAGCGGTCAAGTTCCACTCTCATCGCAGTATCTACAGTACATACTGCTGACATGCCTTATCACTGTTGATATTGACCTTGATCACTTCTTAGGTAGCATTTGCAAGTTTCTATACTGTAAAGTTAATGGTTTTTTTTTTTTTTTTTGCCTCCTTTCTGTACTACATTCTTAGGAAAGATGTCACTACACCCAGATCGTATTTAAGGAATGAAGAATTATCCTCTACTTCCTTGAGGCAGATTAAGGACATGAATTATATGGAATTCCTCTGCATGAAAGATAGGTCTTGTCCCACTAATTTATTTATTCAATTATTTCTGCAAATATGGATTCATAGATAATTATTTTAAGTTTAGGATTATAATTCAAAACTATGTTGTTGTTCAAATTGTTGCAGACTCATTTTGTATATTACCTGTTCTAGCCCTTTCTAGCCATTTCTACAAGGATCGCTTCTTCCTTTTATTGGAGAATGGTATTAGAAACCAAGATCTAGGTGCTAAGTGGGCTAGTTGCTATTAGGCCCTCTAATTTCACAGAGCAAGGAAATACATGTTTGTAAATTAAGCTATGTGAATGCACATATCTGTATTTCTGTACGTGAGTGTTTCTTTATTAAGCTGTTCCTTTGTGAAAAGCTATTGACTTTTGGCAGTATCTATTTAATTTTAAAATGAATATCTATTTTTACCCAATATTTCCAGTTTGGAAGCTTGATTCTACAGAAATAAAAACACCATTAGATAAACATTTAAGCAGAAGGATGTTTGTTGTAGCACCATTTGTAGTGGCAAGTGACTAGAAATAGCCCAAATGCCTTTAAAAATGGGAACAGTTGAATAAACTATTGTATATTCATACTATGAGATATCATGTGATTATTAAAATAGATTGAGTGTTTTCGTGTATGAAGCATAGCATTAATGATTTATTGGTAAATAAAAGGAAATGGTGGAATAATATAATCCTATTTTTTGAAGGAAATTGAAATAAGAACATATTACAGTGAGCTTGAGAAAGATATAAAAAGATACATACCAAAGTGCTAACGAAATTGTGGGATTTGGAAAGACATAGATACACACACACATACACACAGACACACACATATAATCTTAATACTGTATGGTTTTCTACAGTGATCATATTATTTTATAGTCTTAAGATCTATTAAGATAATTTAAGTTGTACACACAAAAATATGGAGGGGTGGAATCAGGCCTACATAGAAAAAGTGTGTGGACTTTATTCCATTTTATTTTGTCTACTGTGAGCTCTACATGTTGCTACAAATTATCTGTTTATCTTTGGGGCTAATTTTTTGGGAAACATTCATGGTAGATACCATAACAGATCTTCATTCATAGAATTATGTAAGTCACCATAGCATTTGAAAACTTTGCTTCAATTACATGTTGTTACTTGGTAAAAAGATACCACATTGACATCCAATGACAGTTAATGTTTCAAGCACTTATGAAAATGCTTGTTTATACATACTTTCATATCTCCCTATTCAATAAAAATTTTATGTGTATCTTTTTTTTTTTTTTTTTTTTTTTTTTTTTTTTTTTTTTGTCTTTTTAGGGCCTCACCCGCAGCATATGGAGGTTCCCAGGCTAGGGGTCGAATCGGAGCTGTAGCTTCTGGCCTACACCACAGCCATAGCAATGCCAGATCTGAGCGGCATCTGTGACCTACACCATAGCTCGTGGCAATGCCACATCCTTAACCCACTGAGTGAGACCAGGAACCAAACCTGTGTCCTTATGGGTACTAGTTAGATTCGTTTCTCCTGAGCTATGACAGGAACTCCAAAAATAGATTTTTGTCAGATTCTTAAGTTGGTATACAAGTCCTTCCTCCTTCTCCTGGGTGTGGTCCATCTCATTTTTCACTTTTCACCTCTGTGAAATACAGGAGAGAGGGGCGAGGTAAGGAATTCACCTGTTATGAGCTGGTGATACAATGTAGCCACATTAGATAACTTGACTGAAACATTCCCTGCAACTCCCCCAGGATGGCAGTAGGGCTGCTGGACAGTGGTGGCAGGTGTGTGACAATTTATCCTCAGGTTGAACATTTTTCCCTTAGATTTGTCCTGTGATAAATTGCCAATTTTTCTCTGCAGTACAGAGGAAGATAGGTACAAGGATGATGCAGATGTGGCCAGTTTTTTGGAGGAAATAGTTTTCAAACCAAAGATAATTATTTTACTGAGAAATTTAAATTCGTATATACTTCAAATTTTTTATTAACAAGTATAAATGCTGTATTTATGAAAATACTGTCAAGCACTTAAGATCTTTTCAGAAACACATTTTCAGTGGATAAATGTAAGTAGTGGAGTAATAATGATTTAGGATTAAGGGGATATTGATCTAAAAGTTTTTTTTAAGCTTGTGTCTAACATTTTGGAAAATGTGTTTTCTCTGATATAGTTTGTTCTATTTAGTTGGTATTTTATTTTATTTATTTGCTTTGTAGGGCCACAGCTGCAGCATGTGGAGGTTCCCAGGCTAGGGTTTGAATCAGAGCTGTAGCCGCTGGCCTGCGTCACAGCCACAGCAATGCCAGATCTGAGCTGTGTCTGGGACCTACGCCACAGCTCATGGCAACGCCAGATCCTTAACCCACTGAACGAGGCCAGGGATTGAACCTGCATCCTCATGGATCCTAGTCGGGTTCCTTACCTCTGAGCCACGACGGGAACTTGTTAAATTGGTATTTTAACTTAGTCCCCCTTTTATTATTTGGCTGCCCCACAGCATATGGAAGTTCCTGGGCCAGGGCTCAGATCTGAGCTGCAGTTGTAACCTGTGCCCCAGCTGTGACAACACCAAATCTTTTGACCCACTATGCCAGGCAGGGGATTGGCCCTATGTCCTGGCACTGCAGAGACACTGCCCATCCTGTTGTACCACAGCGGGAACTCCTAAGTTAGTCCCCTTTATAGTGGTATTGCCAGCTTTTTTCAGTTGGAAATAATACAGCATAGTGAAAAGTGCACAGGCTCTGGCATTAGGTTTGCATTTAAATGCAGTCTTGGCCACATTATCCAACACCTCAGGGACTTGCTTTCTTACCTGTTAATAAATGGAGATGAAAACATTGTCTCAAAGATTAAATTAGGTAGGAGTTCTATTGTGACTCAGCAGTAACGAACCCAACTAGTGTCCATGAGGATGCAGATTTGATCCCTGTCCTCGTTCAGTGGGTTAAAGATGGGGTGTTGCCGTGAGCTGTGGTGTAGGTCGCAGACGCGGCTCAGATCTGGCGTGGCTGTGGCTATGGTTGTGGCTGGCAGCTGCAGCTCCAATTTGACTCCTAGCCTGAGAACTTCCGTATGCTGCAAGTATGGCCCTAAAAGGGCCAAAAAAAAAAAAAGATTAAGTAATGTATAAGTAACTTTAGTTACTGTTTATTAAATGGTAGTTATTAATCTGTGTATGTAGCAGTTTTACAGCTCTCAACTTCTAAAGAGTGAGCTAATGAATGGATGCAGGAAATAATTTCATAAATGAGAAAGATAAAAAAAAACTGTACAAAAGAAACTAAGACTTTGGTCTTGAATTTAAATGGATTAAGTTGTTAAAAACTTTTGTACAATTTTAGAGGTTGCACTCCATTTACAGTTATTACAAAGTCCTGGCTATATTCCCCCAGGTTGTACCATACATCCTTGTAGCCTATCTTATAGTCAGTAGTTTATCCCCCCCATTCCTTCACCTCTATATTGCCCTTCCCTTCTTCCCACTGGTAACCACTAAAAAATGGATTTTTAGTAAAGAAGTCAATTCCCAGTAATACATTTAGTTACTATAGCCTAATATTACAAAGGAAATGTCAGTATTGAAGTAAGACCTGCTATTTGTCATAGAACTGTGTAACGAATTATGTGTAACTCTGGTTCATACTTTAACCAAAGCAGAATATATTTTCCTGTAGAAGACTCAGAGATAATACGTCCTTCTCAACATTAATCATATTTTCTTCAATCCAATTAAACTAATTGTTGCCATTTCACAGGAAATTCAGTTTGAAGAAAACATCTGTAATTTGAGGATATCATTTATTGGAATGCCGCAAAAGTATAACACAGATTAGAGAAACAGTTTCCCAACCAATGCCTGGGATTTTTTTTGGAAGTATCCTCAAAACCCCAATTCTGGAGCTTAACTGGTGATATCAAATGACTTTCCATGTCAGTCATTCCTCTGATCCCCTCCTTGTCCCTCATTTCTGTCAAATAATTTTTTTCCTCTAACTATGGCATTATTCATTCACTTGAACCTCCATGAATGTGAAGCAGACTGAAAACTCGCAAGGTGCCACAAGTGGAAATATCAGCTCATAGTTTGGATTGTGTTATAATGGATGTAGTCCATTCATGTTACTTCCTTAGCCAGCAGCAAGCCTTCCCAGAGCTGGAAATGTTACGTATTTCAAGAAGCAGTTCTCTGGGCTGATACTTGGATGGCAGGCTCCTTTGCATGGTGCCCCACCCCACCCCATTACTGGATGAAGCTGCATATTTCAAAAATGTCTTGCATATGAATACCAGGCAGAAAAAGCACCCGCGTAAGCATTTAGAGGGGAAAGAAACAGACTAAAATGGTTGAGGAGAAGCGTAAATGAAGTTGGAAAACCCTGTTTTTCACATGACTTTCCCTGGTTTCTTTGCTCTCCCCTCTTTCCAGGCCCTATGGAGTTATTTCAGACCCCAGAAAACCTGGGGTGGGATGGAGGTGGGAACCAGTGGAGTAAAAAACCTTCTATCATGTTGCAGTATTTCTTTCCTATCTTTTCATGTTGAACAGATACTCTCATTGGTCTTGTGGTTTTAGAATATTTTGTGATAAAATATGCCATTTTAACCATTTTGAAGTAGGTAATTCAATGGTCTGAACTACAGTAACAGTTCTGCATAAACATTACCACTCTTTGTTTCCAAATATTTTCTATGACCCTAAACAATCGCTATGATCATTAAGCGGGAACTCCCTATCCCCCTTTCCATGCTGCTCCTGGTAACCTCTAATCTACATTCTGTCTTTATAAAATTTCTTATTCTAGATAATTCTTAAAAGTGAAATCAAACAGTGTTTGCCCTTTTGTGTCTGGCTTATTTTGGGTGGCATATTTTCAAGGTTCATCCATGTTATAGCAGGTATCAGTACTTTTTATGACTGAATAATATTCCGTTGTATGATATGCCATATTTTATTCATTCATCTATTCATGGACATGTATTTCCATGTTTCGGCTATAGTGAATGATGCTAAACCAAACACTGGTGTACAAATACCTGTTTGAGTTCCTATTGCCACTTCTTTTGGATCTATACCTAGGAGTGGAATTTCTACCTATCTTGATTTCGCTTTCCTCTTTGTTCCTTTGTCTTCTGGCAGACAAAGATACCATATTGCTTACTTGAGTTACTTCACATCTCAAGTAAGCTCAAGATTTCCTCTTTTATTGCCAATATTAACCCCTAAAGAGAAATTCCTGTTGCTCATATTCTGGTCTCCACCCCTGAATGGGTCATTATACTTAGGGAAAAGCTCCTTGTTTAATCCTTGCATGAGTGGAATAACTTTAAGAATGGCATAGTTGGGGTTTTGGCCAGAATGAGAGAAAACAGAAACTGTCAATGCTTCTGATTGGAATACGAATTGCTATCACTTCTTGGGAGAGCCTTTGGGTGATCTCTAGCATGGTTGAAAGTGTGCAGACACTTCGACCCAGCAGTTCTGTCCTTGCTGTAGTCGCAAGAAAAACTCGCTGTAGCCTTTGGAAACATGAACAAGACTGTTCTTTACAGCATTGTTTACAATTATGAAAAATGGAAAACACCTGAAGCTTTTATCAGCTGGCTAAAAGACAAATTAATAGCGTATTTATAGAATGGAATGTGATGCTGCCATTAAAAATGACCTAAATCTATATGTATAGATAGGCTCAAAAGTATAACACTGGATGAAAAAAAAAGTCAGGTTGCAGTGTCATATGTACTGTGTTGATAGCATTTATACGGCTATTAGAAAACATACAAGACTGTATTAGCATTTTTTTAGAATATATGTATATAAAAATAAAAGTATAAAGCCATGTATTGGCAGCATTCCCAACAAATCCAATAGTTAGAGACCAATAGGACAAGGAAAAAATCAAGGGGATTTCCATTTTTTCCTCCATGGCTCCTTTTATTTTTTTTTTTTTTCAGTTTAAAATTAGCCCTGTTAAATTGGCTAATAGTGAATGACTATTAATTCAGGTTGGTTGGTACTGTATTGTTTTCTTCACCAGTCTATATTTTTTTCGAGCTTTTCGCAATAAAAAAGTAGCACGTGGTTAGAGTTCAAATGGAAATCCAATTTATCTCTTTAATCAGAAAACTTGGGGATATGTATACAGAGAGATAAAAAAGATAGTTGGTTGATAACGTTTGTGATATTTTTACTTGGTGTTTTTTCAAGCAGTCATAAGAACAGGCTCTTGCCAAAATCTCCCTGCTGTGCTATCTTTCTTCATGCCATTTTATATCATTTATGTGTTAGAGAGCATTTTGTCCTTAATCTTCCCCATGCGCTAGTATTCCCCTAACTAGCAAAATGCCCAGTGTGTTTCCCATTAACCTCCAAATTCCTACTAGGATTTAGTCTTTTGGCCCTGAAATGCCTCCTATCATTTTAGCAACAATCAGACTGCTCCTTGAATGTCAAAAGCTGGCAAAAATAAACTACCCAAATTAGTATTCCTGTGAGAAGAAAGTTCTGGGAGGTGAAGATAGATTTCAGAAATCCTATTCATACCATGAGGGAAAAGTCATTAAATAATTGTGCACGAGGCAGCTGGTGACAAGTCTTGTCTCTTTCGCTTTTGCAAAAATGCTAACAGTAAGATTTGCAACATCTTGCTTGATTCTGAAGTGGTTAAAATTTTATAATAGGAACCTTAGTCGCCAGGAAAAGCATCTCAGCGAGCATTGCTCGCTGGGCACTGACATCACCATGTGGGAATGAGGATTGTCTTACACAGTGGAATGCACTCTATCCCTCCTCCGAGAGGGAATTTGGCCTGGTATGCAAATTAAAATATTGTTTTGAAAAATCCATTGCCTCAAATGACAGAAAATTTTTTTTTCTAATCCAGTTCTTGGGTCCTTTGTTGGCCAAGCACTTGACAGCAAGCTCATCTAGCCAGTTCGTCTGGGCCATGCTCTTGGATTTTTGTGATGGAGCCCAAGCCAATCTTGGATTTCTGTGATGGCAAAGATGCAAAAAGCCCTAAATTCTTGGGGCCTCAAGGAAAGGAGGGATAATTTACTTGAAATACTTGCAGGCCCTTAAAAGCATTTAGAATTTGAGTGTTGCTTTGTTCTCCCTTTGTTGGAAAGCTGGCTGGTGAGATAGGGGGAAGCTGGCTGATTTTGATAGGTGGCCTTCCTCTTTTCCTTTCAAGCTTACTTGAAGGAGATCTACTCCTAAATGAAGCCTTCCAGTTTCAAGTTCTGCAGCCTGGAGATAATTTGAAATTATTAAAAAATGTTACATGTTTCACAGCTATGCTGTCCATTGTTGCTGGACTGGGGTTGAGCCCGAGTTCACAGACAGGGATTCAGGGAGAGAACAGTACCATCACTCACGCTCATGGCTCCTGCATCGCGCAGGGGCAGTGCTTCTTGAAGAGTGGTCCAGACAGCATCATCAACATCACTTGGGAGCTTGTAATAACTATAGGTTCATATTGGTTCATAGAGTCCACCTTAGACCTCCCGGGGGTGGGACCCAGGAATCTGTGATTTAACAAGCCCTCCATGTGATTCAATTACACACTCAAGTCAGAGAACCACTGCTCCAGGGAAACTTGTCTACTTGGATGTAGAGAAACCCAACTCTGAGCCCTTTTACTCTTGCTCCTCCTGCTGTGGCTAAAATAAAAATACTGAATTTGTCATTGAATTGTTTGCAGTGAAATAATTTGAAATAGTCATCATATGGGAAGGACTTTTGGTGTTACGGTTTTGCCATTGACCGGGAAATGTTTTTCATGAGAAAATGTGTCATCCTTAGTTGTGAAGAGGGGAATGGGAGTCTGGGATTAGTGCCCTTACAAAAGAGGCCCCAGAGAGCTAGCTGCCTTTCGCCTTCTGCCACATGAGGTTGTATTGTCCAATTAACAGCTATATGTATCCCTTTTTTTCCCCCAAGAGATAAAATTGAAATTAATGCTGAAAGTCTTTGCCTGATAGTGTACTCTTCTAATGGCTTCTATCACTTGGTTGTGTTGCTTTGCACAGGACTCATTTCAGAAAGTAATTTGGCCTTTGAGATAACGGTCCTCAGACAGTGACATTTCTGGTTGCAGAATATAAGTACCTTATGTAGACAGAAATGCCTAAATGCAAGTAATGGAGAACTGTATCTAGATACTTCACCTTCTAGTTTTCTTGGCACCTATCTTGTAAAAGGCTTCTTATGGAAATAATGCTGTAATTATTGATGGATGGGGTTGAGGAAGAAAACTGACGTTTATCAAGCAGCTGGTATAAGCCAAATGCTCACCATATGCTATCTCATTCAGTGTACCAAACGATTACAAGAATAGGTCATTTGGCTCAGTTTGCAGATGGTCGAACTAAATCTTTAATTATTTATTCATTGGCTGTTCAGTGGTGATTTCTTTTGTATTCTTGTTAACAAAGGAACCCAGAATTACTGTGAGTAGCCGGTAGTTATGTGCTCAGGGAAGGTGGGCTCAGTCTGAGGATATCAAATACTTTTGGGCTTAAGTCAAACATTATTCTCTGTTTGCCAGTGATCCATTTGAGGGTAGTCATGTGACCTGGTTCTGGCCAATTAAATGTAAAGGGAAATTGTGGGGACTGCTTTGAAAACCTATCCTCCCTAGTAGAGTCCTGCATATATAAAAGAGCTAATTCCTTCTTACATAGGAAGGACTTCTGTCTTGTAAAGATGTGGTCTCTTATTGGAGCTGCAGCAACCATCTTGGAACTATGAGGTCAAAGCCAAGGGAGAGCTATTGAAGCTGTTCTCCCTGGCTCTGTTCTGCTTCTGGATTTCTGGTTGTGTGAATGGGGAAAAAAAAAAAAACCTAGTTTAGGCTGGTTTTTTTTTTTTTTAGACATTCTATTACTTGCTATTGCAAGTATACATTCTGAGAACATACATACTTAGCAGGTACTAGAATATGGATTAGAGTCCATGTTTTAACTGGTGGTAGACACCATCCTGGTATGTTCTTTCTCACCATCTGCTTTCCTGGCTTTTCTTTGAACAAAAATAAACTTTTTCTACCACTAGCCTACAGAATTTGAATTTCTAGAAAAATGACCAACAATGAGATGGTATTTGAAAATATCCTATTAAGTACAGTTTATCCTAGACCAGGTTGTGATAAGTAATACTTCATTACTGTTTTTCAGGTAGCATGGTAAACTTTAAGTATGCATATGGTAAAGACATCCTTCTTGTAAATATTCAAATATAACAAGACCAAAATTGTCCATGACTTATGAATCCCACTCTCCTTTCTAGAAGTAATCATCTATCCCCTATTAGCAAGATATCTTCCTAGATCATTCCCTTGCAATTATATTTTTACGTGCTCAGATTGAGATAATTTTTAGGAAACAAATAGCATTTTATTGCATATATTGTACCACGATTTTTTTTAACTTCACAATATGTGTTGCAGATTTTTCCACATTAGTTGATTAGATATCTTTTATTATTATTACATGCAACCCAGTGTTTTGTAGTAGGAGCATACCAAGGTTTTATTTAGTCATTCCTTTGGCTAAAACTGTACCTGGCATGTGATAGCCACTTGATAAACATTTGTTAAATGAATTTGTCTTTGAAATTACTTAAGATGTTTGGAATTTTTCTTGTTTCAAGCAATGTTTCTGTGTAAATTTTAGAGTCACTTTGTCAATTTGTCCAAAATTAATCCTGTTGGGACTTTGGAATTTGATTGGTAAGAAGTTATATATATATATATATATATATATATATACACACACACAAGAACAGGTCATTTGGCTTAATTTACGGATGATATAAAAAGCATATATTTTGCTTTTTTCTTTTTTTTAGGGCTTCACCGCAGCATATGGAGGTTCCCAGGCCAAGGGTCACATCAGACCTGCAGCTGCCGGCCTACACCACAGCCAGAGCAACATGGTGTCCGAGCCGTGTCTGCGACCTACACCGCAGCTCATGGCAACGCCGGATCATTAACCCACTGAGCAAGGCCAGGGGTTGAACCTGCATCCTCATGGATCCTAGTCGTGTTCCTTAACTGCTGAACTTCAAAGAGAACTCTGAGAGGTGATATTTTTCCATGCATTTTTTGGCATATATATATTTCTGTAGACAGCTAGGTTGGAGAGAAATTGATGATTCAAATGGGATGTAAATTTTTAGGATTGAATAGTTACTGCCAAAATTATTTTCAGTAAGGCTTATACAATTTTATGTGCTATCAGAGTACATGACGGTGACAATAATGGGGATGATGATTGTAATGATGTTGTGATAAAGGTGACAGTGGTGATTGTAGTGAGGGTGTTGGTGGTGATTATACTGTGTTGCAAAAGAGCCCAGAGCTTTTCTGTAATAATTCAGCTTAGCTCTGACTATTCTCAGATAGCTGATCAACTTCAGATTTTATCATTCCTCATTGTGAGTGTGAAGAGAAATCCTGATTGTTCAGCTAAAGCCATGTTAGGAAACCTAGGCTTGACTGATAGTATACATTTTATAATTGCCACCAAAATATTGGGCCATTGCTTGTAGTATTGTAATGTTGAGTTATGCCGAATTACTTTTAAGGAATAAAGGCTCTCATGAACCACAGTCGTAAAATGTCCCAGGATGGCAGAGGAAGATTTCTAGAAGGGAAGGCAAGCAATGAAAATAAAATAGTTGACTGCTGGTTCATGCTTATGCAGTTGTCTTGCTGAGTACAAGGAATCTCAGCTGAACTCCTCTAATGTTTCTGCTTTTTAATAAACCCCCACATGTCTGTATTTGGGTGGATTCCTGAACCTTATAGGCAGCACTTAACTGGATGCCTTCATTTAGAGGCATTTTATACATTTATTTATACATTTTAAGTTTGCTATGCAAAATCTAGAACTCCTAACCTTCATCACACTGTGATTAGCTCATCTTCTTAAACTAGGAAAATTATGGGCAGACTGAAAACTTCTTTTGCTGCCATGTTGTGTGTGCATGTATGTTTTAATTGTGTTTCTTTGACAAAGTACTCGTATGCTCAAGGACTAATGCTACTAATCCAATTAAACCTGATCAATTGCAGTAACTCATATATTATTCTACAGGAAATGTTGATATGTCTTGTTTTACATAATAAGTTTCATTCTGAATGAGGAAACATCAAATGCTTAAATAATTGATGGATTTATTAGTATTCTGAATTACTTAGATTCAATGACAAGTGTATTTTTCTAAAAGAAACAGGGATCCTTGTGTAGAGATAAAATCTTAAATATTTTTTGAAAGATTCAAGACTTGGATGCCAGATATCACACTGTCATTACAATCTTACATCTCCTACAGTGCCATTGCCAAAAGGTCAAAAATCTCTTGTCTTTTGTATTTGTCTGAGAAGAAGTATTGTCCCCAGGAGAGTCACTGGGGAAGGAAGCTGTTGGCCCCACATGATAATGGAAGCAGGCCCTGGCCCACTCCAGAGGGAGACTTAACTGACTTGCCTCCTTCCTTCCCTCGTTGGCTGTCAGGCATAGTGCTCCTGCTAACCAAGCGCTCATGGAGCTTCTGCATGTGGCCCATTGCTCTGGTCCCAGATGATTCTGGAAGGTCTGATGCCTGCTCTGTGGAAGCCGCTGGTCAGTGGGAGCCATACAGATTGATGATGGGGGTACATCAGCGGAGATGCACTAATTTTTTTAAAAAAGTTTTATTATAGTTGATTTACAGTGTTACGTCAATTTCTGCTCTACAGCAAAGTGTCCCAGTCCTACAAATAAATATACATTGTTTTTCTCACATTATCCTCCATCATGTTCCATCACAAGTGGCAATACTTCCCTGTGCTATACAGTAGGACCTCATTGCTTATCCGCTCCAAATGTAACAGTTTGCATCTACTAACCCAGAACTTCCAGTTCATTCAACTCCCTCTCTCTCCCCCTTGGCAACCACAAGTCTGTTCTCCATGTCCTGAATTTGTTTCTTTTCTATAGCTAGGTTCATTTGTGCCATATATTAGATTCCAGATATAAGTGATATTGATATCATATGGTATTTGTCTTTCTCTTTATGAGTCACACTGAGCATGAGAGTCTCTAGTTCCATCCATGTTGCTGCAAATGGCATTATTTTGTCCTTTTTATGGCTGAGTAGTATTCCATTGTGTATATCACATCTTAATCCATTCATCTGTCGATGGACATTTAGGTTGTTTCCATGTCTTGGCTATTGTGAATAGGAGATGCACTAATTTTGAGTTAATACATGAAAATTAAAATGCCTTTTCAGAATGTTTATTTTAAATTCCAAAGGCTGTCTTATGTTCACAGCTGGAACCCTAGCTTGCGTGTTTGAACCTGAAACAGTCAAATGTTGAAGTTTGGACTAAGAATTCACAGTGGAGAGAGGAACCTTCTAAAAACAGAACTTAACCATTGAAAAAAGAAAACTGGGTCCTTAAAACTCAAAGTGTGGTCCGTGGACCAGTGATACCCCATAACCTGGGAGCTTGCAGAACCTTGGGTTCTATTCCAGACCTGCTGAATCAGAATCATCATTTTAACAACGTTCCTTGGTGACTTCTACGCACATTAAAGAGGGGGAAGTGCTATTTCAGGCAGTATTAAGACTATAAGATGTGTGTTTTCTTACCGTACTGCATAATGCCACTTGGCATCACAACGGCAGTAGTCGTTTCTGAGCATGTTCACGGAGCCTCACGGGAAAGGGTTTGCTCAGATTTGTGTAGAGAAGGTAAGGTCAGCGATGGCAACAACAAAATAACCAAGCAGTTCATGGTAGAGCTCTAGCAAGCCATACATTGATAAGCTTTGTGATTAGAATGGGAATACCTAGAGCTTTAAGCGCTGACCCTAAATAATTAAAGGCTGACACGGAGAGATTATGGCAGTGACACTTCAGCAGGTTTTAGGTGAATCAGCATAAGATAACATTGGATAGGGACAGATGAAAGGATAGGCTCACTCATTAGGTATGTGGTTGTGCCTTTTTCAAATAGCAAGTCCTGTCGTGTCTGCACCCAACTGTTGAATGCTCTGAATAAGAGAAGTGCTGCAATTGTTTTATATTGACCTCGGGTGGCCTATAGGACCTGGCTTTTAAGTCTTGTATCGTGGACTAAGTTTGGAGCTAACTCATTCTAGTATTCTGAAAGGGTGATATTTAACCTTGTACATTTTAAAAGTGAGGCATAATTAATCTATAGTAAATTGCACAAATCCTTATTTCAATTGTTTTGACAACTGCAGGTATTAACCACCCAAACCCAAAATGTAGAACATTTTTATTATCCCAGAAAGCTCCCTTGTACCCCTTTCTGATTAATTCAAATACCGTTTGGGTTTTATTTTGCCTGTTCTAGAACTTCATATAAATGGATACTTATATATGTATTCTTGTGCTTGGCTTCTTTCAGCATAGTGTTTTTGAGAATCATCTGTGTTTTTTTATTGTATTAGTGATTCATATTTATTACTGAGTAATATTCTATTATATAGACATAGAAAATTTAAAAAAATTATTGGAGTATAGTTGACTTAAAAAGTTGTGTTAGTTTCAGGTGTACAGCAAAGCAAATCAGTTAAACATATATCCATTTCTTTTCAGATTCTCTTCCCATATGGGTTATTACATAGTATTGAGTAGATTTCCCTGTGCTATGGTAGGTCTTTGTTACCTGTTTTATATAGAGTAGTGTATATATGTCAACCCCATCCCCTAAATTTATCCCCTCCCCACCTTTCCCCTTTGGTAATCATAAGTTTGGTTTTGAAATCTTTGAGTCTTTCTGTTTTGTAAGTTCTTTTATTTCATTCTGAAATTAGATTCCACCTATTGGTGATCTCATATAACGTTTGTCTTTCTCTGATGTACTTAGTATGATCATTTCTAGGTCCATCCTTATTGCTGCAAAAGGCATTATTTCATTCTTTTCATGTCTGAGTAATATTCCATTGTTTATATGCCACATCTTTATCATTTCCTCTTTCAGTGGACATTTAGGTCGCTGCCATGTCTCGGCTATTGTGAACAGGGCTGCAGCGAACACTGGGGTGCATGGATCTTTTTTTTTTTTTTTTTTTTGTAGCATATGGAGGTTCCCAGGCTAGGGGTCTAATTGGAGCTACAGCTGCCAACCTATACCACAGCCACAGCAACACGGGATCCGAGCCGCGTCTGCGACCTACACCACAGCTCACGGCAACGCCGGATCCTTAACTGACTGAGCAAGGCCAGGGATCGAACCCACGTCTTCATGGATACTAGTCAGATTCATTTCTGCTGAGCCACAATGGGAACTCCAACACGCACTTTTATTCATCTTAATTACCCAGGAGTGGAAAGCTGGTTCTTAGAACAGATGTGTGTTTAACCATTAGAAACTGCCTAACAGTTCTTCAGTGTGATTGTACTATTTTAAATTTTGATCAGAAATGTATGAGAATTCTAGTTGCTCCATATCCTCACTATCATTTGATATCAGTCTCTTAAATTTGGATTTAATTTGCATTTTCTTGGTAACTTGCCTATCCTTATTGGTTTTTTTTTTATTGCTGACTTGTTGGAGTGTCGTAGGTGGATTGCTCTCAGTTGATCAGCCTTTGGTACCTCAGCGCCCAGAGGGCCAGGGATGCACTGTTCTATTTCTGCTTTTGGTGGTTGGAGATGACTTGCCTTGCCCTTGGGAAAAGCCCTATTCATCTCAAGAGGAAATCCCTCTTCTGTAATGTCCCAGCCTTTGGCTCAGTATCCCTGTGGACTTGGTAACAAGCTGTGGGAATGATTTGATGGATTAGTGCAGACTCACTCTGGCTGAACCCCTGGTTTTCTCCTCTGTCATGCCAGACCACATGTGACCATTGAACTCTCACTGCAATCTTGGCTACTTTCTCCTTTTCCTTTCCATGTGGATTTCTTCTCCACTCATGATTGTCCTCTGAGTGAGAGCAGTTGGGGCTCTCTTCTCACATGGGACAGGCTAATTGTTTTCTGGAAGTTTGTTCTTTTAGAGTTCTTGGCATCCCCCACTCTCAGATGGAGTTTATACAACTTTGATTTTGTAGCTTATCAGGCTTGTTTTGGTGGTTGGGGTGAGAATGATGTTCTCTTAGGACTTTGTACATTCGAGCCAGAACCTGAAGTCCTGCAATTTCCCCCCTACTCCATGCTCGCCTGTGACATGCCAGAAATGCTCTCTGGACTAAAGCCTAAGGAGTGACATTGCTTTAGACATCGTGAGCCAAGAGGTTTATAATAACCCAGAGTGGAAACCCTGGAGTTAGTAGAAGAACCAAATTATTTTATAGTTTGATGTTAATAATTTAAAGATTAAAATAGCAGCCAGTAAACCATGATAGCTGTTGACCCTAAGTACATGCCTAAACATTGCTGTGATAAGTTTCCTTGTCTCTAAAATGGGAATAAAAGGAATACTTGCATCATGGGGTCACTGGAGGACTAAACAAATTAATATCCGTAAAGAGCTTAGAGGCATACTTTGCATATAGCAAATGCTTAATAAATGAAACCCTAGCTACTATTAATTTATTAGTACGAATGAAAATAGTTGCAGTATAGGACTTTTTTTCAGCCAATCACTTTTGTATCTTAATGAAACCTTAAATTAAAACTTTCTCTAGGGATTTGTAAGAGTTAACAGATACAGCCAACCAACACTGTAGTCAATATTCCAGTTCCATGAACAAAGAGATCAGAAAATAGTGGCTTAAAAATTGCTGCCTGTGGTTAAGATTATTGAGCAGTATATTTGGTTCTCCTACCTTTGAGTGGGATTGTACCTTTGTGCTCCTTTACATGAGGGAGGAGCCTCTGAGCAAAGGTGTTTTGGAGCAGAGTCATAGCTGGGCCATGATGTACATGCAGAATAAGCCAAAAATAAACCTTTGCTTTAGAGAATTTGTAGCTGTTTGGTAGGTAAGAATCACTAAGTGTATCTTGATTGACTGATACAGTACTTTCAGGGTATAGTTCAGACTGGTGGATTTGCTCTTCTTGGGCAAGATTGAGTCCAGTGGGTACATTGGCCAAGCAGAGAACTCCTGGACACCAGCGTTTGGATGGAGGGGTAGCCAGAGGTATGGGTGCTGGAAATTGAGTTCAAACCATATTAAGACAAGGTGCCAAGTGTCCAAGAGTACAAATCTGCCCAAGGTTCAGGTGTGCACTGTCTTTGAGAGGCAGAAAGTTGAGCTGATAGGTTTGGAGCTGAGTAAAGGCAGGGGTGGAGCAGGAACTGAGGAACAAACCTTGGAACCAGGTAGAAGGGTCTGTCCATGATATTTGATTGTGTAGCAAGGAGAGAGCTAAGCTAGGGTTTTCTTGAGTGCAGCTGCTGGGTGTGTGGTCGACTGCCTGGCTGAAGGTCACATGGTCAAGTCAACAACTCCTTGGGATGATTTCTCTTGGGGTGTACCCATCTTCACACTAGCAGGATTGCTTTGTACCCTGAGGTCTGAGGAACAACACAGAAATTCACTTGGTTCTGGAAAGCTTTTGAGCTCATGCTCTTTCTTATGCTGAGGGTCTCCCCCTCCAGATAGAAGGGAGATCAATCTCTGATTAGCTGGGGAATCACACCCACTCTGCCAGAGAGAATCATTCCTGGAACATCAGAAGGCATATCTTGACTCCCTTTTAAGGGACCTTGTCATTTAAATCATACAGAATGTTGCAAATTCAGAACTATCCATGTCTGTTTTTAATTGGGTCAGCGATGTTAACGTAGCAGCAGTGTAAGCAGAGTATTTAAAAAAAAATTCTTCAAGTCCTTTTGGAATTCAGCTCATGGGCTTAACAGACATGTATTGACATAACTAACTTGTTCAACATGTCTTTCTGTAAGTTCTAAGTGAGGGGAAAGTAAAGCTTTGCACTAAACTAACAGATGAGATTTTTGTATTCAGGATAATGCACTAATATGATACACACTAAGAGGATACGTAACCCAAAGTGCAGTTTTATCATTTAATGCAAAATTACCTGCTACTGGAAACTGAAGATTATTTTACAGGAAATAATAAATAATGTGGAGACTTTCTGGACACGCAGTAATAACCTAGGATGTGAAATAACATGACGTGTGCCATTGGCCATGTGCAGTATTCTTTTGTTGAAGATGATCATCAGCATTCTATGGGGAATGGATTAGCAAGGCTGAAGAATGGACAATTCCCGTAACAGTGCACCAGGGATCAAGCTTTCTAAAAGCTCGTTTTGTTCTTAGTTGTCCCCTTAATAAACTAGAAAGGTAGAAAATGGTTGCTTAAGGCTATTTTTATCTGTGGCTGTGAAGTTTTTTTTTTTTTAACATTACTTATTAGTTGTCTGATTATTTTTTTTGAAAATTGACTTATCATGGTAATGATAAGCAGTGACATACACCAACCTGTCCACCTATGTAGAATAGGTATTTAATAAATACTTGTTGAAAGTGATTATATAAGTACACTTATAAAATTTGAAATCTGCATTGTCGGAAAGCTGAGAACTCACTCTTTTGTAAGAAAAATATTCAAAGCAATAAGAAACATTTCAATAGTTTGTAATATGTGTGTGCACAGAATGTATTATGTATATATTATATATGTGTAAACACACACATTATTGAATATACCTCTAAAGAAATATTATCAGATAATCTTTAGGTGTTTAGAGGAAGATTTGTACAAGAAAAGTAGATTCAAAAAGAAAAGCTGCCTTAACTTATTTTATTGCTTCTTTGCTAAAGGTATTTATTCGTAACATCAGAAGTAAAGCTTTAAAGTCAAATGTCTAGAGAAATTTAAATATATGTGAATGCATATGTTTAAATTGAAAAAGAATGTTGACAGAAATAAATCACTTTAAGAGAGAATTCCCAGGACCTAGTCCCTTTTAGGAAAGCTCTCTTGGTCTTTGTGCAAATACACGCTCCTTTAAAGTACTAGCCCATGTAATTTATGGGTTTATGTCTGTATGCCTCTGTTTATTTTTGGTATAAAAATCCTTGCTTATAAAAAGGGCAGTTAAGTAAGGTACTACATAACTGTGATCCCTTTTGCCTGACTTAAGAGTTTGTACTTAAGGAACATAAACTAAAGTCGGAGGTAATTCAATTAACATTCTGAACACACAAAAGTATGCTTGCTTCTCAGCTTTAGGGCACAAAGCAGCCCCATTAAATTATAGCAGTAATTACGCCATGCATACACATTCTTAAAAATTTCATGAATCACAAGGCCAAGCTCTAATTTGAGATGTTTGTCTGTCTCTGGGGAATCAACTGGAATAGAAAACTTGAAGCCAAATAGCTTAGCTCTTTGTCCAACTTCGCAAAAGAAAAACTATCACCTTCCATTCTGAGACATATACCAGATTCTACATTTTCTTATCACTCACACTAATTTATCATTAAACTCCATGGATATTAGTTCTGTAGTAGCTCTTGAATCTGTCTACTTCCACCCATTTTCTTTGCCATTGCCCCGGCTTAGGACACCGTCTTCTCTTGCCCACAGCAGTCTCAGCGCTCTTCTACCTCTTCTCTCTGTTCCTGTAGTATCTTCAGTCTCTCCTCCACTTTGCATAGAGCTGAACTTTTAATAAAATAAAATCACAGTGAGAGAGATGTTGCAACATCCCCAGGCCTTCCCTGGTTTTAACTCCTTTACTCTGCCCTCCTGTTAACCCTGTAATTCCTGTCATAAAAGTGTCCCACTTGATTGTGACTCCTGGGGTAGTTGTCTTTTTCAGTTAATTGTAAAGTCTGTGAGGGGAGGGACTGTGCTCATCTTGTTTATCCCAGAATCCTTGGTTTTCCAGCCCAAGGTGAACTCTCAAATTATGGAGGAATTTTTCATAACTCTTCAATATTAGACCAGTTTTGAGCCAAGGCATGTACCAACACTCTTTAATGTACTAATATATTGTTTTTCTCATGCTAGAACATTTTTGGCTCTAAAGGAAAATTCCCCAAGGTTTGGTATATCCCGATAGGCTTTATTTTCACTAATGAAAGTAGTAAAATGTTATAAATTTTTTCTTGAACTAAAGGCACCAACTTAAATTCCTCCTTTTGACTTTGACTAAAATGCTAGTAATGAGATTTTAAAGTATTTTTATTTTAGGTATGCTGTATTGTGATCAATGTGAAATTATATATAACAATGGTATAAAATATACAAAAATCTGCACATTGGATGTTGGAATGGGTGTGACATTGATTTCCTTAATCATTAACATCTTAGATGACTTTTCATGTATTTTTCTTATTTCTTCCTTTAACACCTTATTTATAGATGTTTTTTTCCTGTGACCAAAAAAATCTGGTTTGGTTTAGGCTAGAAGAATGTGATATAGAAAGAAAAATTACATGTGTCTTTCTGTGTGTATTCGTATGTATTTATATATGATGGTTGATTAATGACTATTATTAGCAATAAGAAAAAAGGAACGCGTGGGAGTTCTTGCATCAGAAACTCATTCACAGCTCTGTTGTTAAGGAAAGGTCATTGTCAGTTCGAATGAAAATTTTTTTTTCTCAGCTTTATTGAGATACAATTGACGTATAACATTGTGTAAGTTTAAGTTCAAATGAAATCTTGTCTTCATTGCAAATGTTAAAAATGAATAGTGTTGAACAGACTTGGTCCCTGTTTTAAAAATACCAGAAATAGATGTATCTCTCCTTGCAGAGGCCAAAACAAATACTCATTTTTAATTATAGCCACTGATAAAAATTGGCATAAAATCTCACATGAGAAATATAATCTTAAACATAGATGCACATACAGAAATAAACGTAGGTGAAATGATAATAATCCAGGGTGAGGAGGAGAGGGAAAAGTGGGTAAGGGTATAGAAGAAAATAAGGCCCTGAGCTGATAGTTCCTGCAACTGAGTGATGGGTAATAGAGGGTTACTATATATTCTTAGGTTTGAAAGTTTCCATACATAATGTTTTTACAAAGGAAAAGAATAATTCTACATGTAGAAGTGGAAACATTCTGAAGCTCAGAATGTTTAAGCCTGAGGACCTGCCTCTGGATGGGTCCCTTCTAGAAAGCTGGGAGGAGCCTCTGTTTTAAAATGTTCATACACTTTTGTAAAATTTGCAAAAGTGATATAATTCCACCACAATGGGCTAAAACTGTTGTCTCTTCCCATTTCAAAATCCCCATCCATTATAATCTCCTCATGGTGAGAGGTGTTAGGCTCAGAGCTTTGGTGGTGGGGGAAGTCTAGCAAAGGGAAAGTTAGTTTGGGGATACAAATAGCTACCTTTTGGTATTTTTACTTATGGATGAAAAGTACAGATTTAAAATTCCCAGCTGGGGGAGTTCCCATTGTGGTGCAGCGGAAACGAATCCAACTGGTATCCATGAGGATGTGGGTTCGATCCCTGGCCTTGCTCAGTGGGTTGGGGACCCCACATTGCTGTGAGCTGTGGTGTAGGTCACAGACATGGCTCAGATCCTGTGTTGCTGTGGCATAGGCTGCAGCTACAGCTCTGATTCATCCTAACTGGGGACTTCCATATGCTGCAGGTATGGCCCTAAAAAGCAAAAAAAAAAAAAAAAAAAAAAAAATCCCAGCTGGAGCATGTACTTTGACAC
Source organism: Catagonus wagneri (assembly GCA_004024745.2). NCBI lineage: Eukaryota > Metazoa > Chordata > Mammalia > Artiodactyla > Tayassuidae > Catagonus > Catagonus wagneri. The sequence continues at coordinate 8,862,401 of PVHT020000195.1, forward strand.
CCCCATAATTACTGGTGGAATATATTTATTTTTTTATCAGTCTTTTCTGTGTATGTTACCACTAGTTGGACTAGTGTAAGAATGGCTTCCAGGAAGACTCCTTCTTTCCACTCAGCTGACTCACTCTGTGTTTTGACTCTAAGCACAGGACCACAGATTGTATTGGGGTATGAGTGTGTGCTGTGGTATCTGGCACCAAAGTATGTAGGTAGTTGATGAAAAATAAAGTTTAAAACCTGTGAAGCCAGAAGTCAGTCTATGGACATTTTTTTTTTCTAATTAACAGTTGCATAAAATTAATTTGCCCTGGATTTGATTTTCATTGATACCTCGCTAAACTAGAAATCCTCTCCAGTCTGAAATACACGCAGTGCTGCAAATACCATGATAAATGCCACAGACCTTTTTTTTTTGCATTTTCAATAGAAATCAAGAGAAATATGATTTATTAAACTGTCGTGTTGATAGTATACAGAATTCTACCAGAAGCATAAATTTGAGTTTGCTCAAGTTTCTTCAGGTTGACTGTGTGTAGCTGCTTAAATATCCATTCACTGTATCTTAGCTTATCTAATACATTTTTTCCCTGAAGCAGTGTCCAAATTTAAAGAAACATAAAACTGCCTCTGATGCAACAAGATGACCTGAAGCATGCACACACAGACAGGGTGGACTGAACCAGCAATGAGTGTTAGAAGCATTCAGACATTAGTAAGTGGACGAAAATGTTGCAGTCTAGTGAATACTCTTATGAACTGAAAGATTTTTCTAAGTCCCCTTCCAGAGTGACTTAAAATACGTCATGTGCTCCTTGAGGATAAAATTTAAAATAAAATGAAATCAGATGCGTTTTTAGGTTTGAAACCAGAGGTTTTTACTACTTCAAATTTGAGCCCTTTGTAAAGATGGTTTCGAAGATAACAATCTAAGTTTTTTTTTTAAATAGAGTCCCTCCAGAGCACTGAAGCTTAGCCAAATCCCTCAACATAGAAAATTCACTTAAAAGAGAAAAGCAAGTCATCCTGTTTCACTTGGTTATTTTCTCTTCCAAATATGGAATACGAGGAATCTAGAAAGCACGGTAACAGTGAGTTAATATTCATCATGTTTTGTTTATCTTGGCTTTTAAATTATACATTTCTTAAATTTCTGGTTTGCATAATTTCTGTCTTTACTCAGCCAGCCTTATATCTTATCCAAGTTTTCACTTTAAAGTGAAAATCTTAGTTCATTTTCCTGAAGTTTTCCTTCTCTCTTTCCAGACATTGTTCATCATATTTTCTAAGAGTCTGTTTACCCAGAGCCTGACGGCAGGGTATTTTGTTTTTGAAACAAAATTTAAACACATTAACACACAATCAACGATGTGTATAATATGTATGGGTGAATGCAATTACATGATCCATTTATATCATCCATAGCTAAATACAGGATGCCAGTTGTTGGTTGGTGTGTAAGTGGTTATGCCTTTGATTAAATTACCTCCACTAGCTACGCCTGTAACGGCATAAAAGTCTTCTTTTTCCCAAGTTTTCTAGGATATTATTATGTGTAGGATTTCTCTGATACAAGTTTCCTCAAATATCGATCCTCCTCACAAACCTAGCTCTGGTGCTCTTATAGTTGCATTCAAATAGAACTGGAATCCATGTGTTAAGTTAAGCAGTGCTATCAGCAGTGACAAGTGACTTGCAAATCTCCATGGCATAACCCAAGCATGATTGATAGGATGTGGTGGAAGGCTCTACTACATTCAACCATTCAGGGGCCCAGGTTCCATATATTTTATGGCTCTTATACTCCCCTGAGGGCTTAGAATTTGACTGAATCAGAGATCCCATCGTGGTTCAGTGGTTAACGAATCCAACTAGGAACATGGAGTTGTGGGTTCGATCCCTGGCCTTGCTCAGTGGGTTATGGATCCAGCATTGCCATGAGCTGTGCTGTAGGTTGCAGACACGGCTCAGATCCCACGTTGCTGTGGCTGTGGTGAAGGCTGGCAGCTACAGCTCCTGTTAGACCCCTAGCATGGGAACCTCCACATGCCGTGGGTGCAGCCCTAGATAAGGCAAAAAGACAAAAAAAAAAAAGAAAAAGAATTTGACTGAATCATTTACAACCAAATGTTAGAAAAAGGAAGAGAGAATGCATGGAGAATCGTTGTGGCTTGGGGGGTGGGGGGTGTAGGTTAAGGACCTAGTCTAGCAGTGGCAGATACCTCTTTCATCCACATTATATAGGCCAGGATTCAGTCATTCGGCCAGGCAGTATCACAGAGGAGGCTGGGAAATCTCAAACATGGCGCCTAGGCGGAAAAGAAGATAGAGTTAGGTGAATTGATAGCATTGCCTCTGCCACCATACAGGTCTACCTGCTGTGATTTCAGAGATACCACGAAGGCCCCTGATGTTCCCTAGCCATTCTCCTTTGGCAAGCTGATTCCTTGATTTAGCTTGCACTCAGGTTGAATAGCAACACTGATTTCTGTTAGGTGAGACTTTAAAATATTATCAGTCGTTTTAGTTCCTGTGTGAATTAGGCTTTGAAAGCAGTTCTTGTTTGAAGGTAGGTAGAAAAAATTCCCAGGGTTGTGGGGTACCAGCTAGGGAGTGGGGTGAAATACTGCAAGGTGAGCAAAGTGGTTGACCAGTTATTCCTTACCTTCTTACAGTGGCCTCACTGCTGACTTCCCAAGAAGGACAGTTTTAAAATCTCCTGGGCCCCATCCTTTCTCATTCCCGCCACTATTATTGTTTCTTTTCCTCTCCTGTAGCCTTAGGTGGGTTCTCCAGAAAACAAACTCTGAAATGGAGATGTGCATGCAGGTAATTTATTAGGGAATGCTCTCAACACCTCTGGAAGAAGGATAGAAGTAGGATGGAGAGAGGGAGGAGTTGAAACTGTCATGGGTTAGAAAGCTTTAGAGATTTGATGAATTGTCCAAGTTGCCCTGCCTTGAGACTAGGGGCTAGGCCTTTGTAATATTTGACTGTATTTGATGGTCACTGGATGCTTGCTGCACTTAGAGAAGAGGGTGTTAGCTAGGGTCACTTAGAGAAGAGGGTGTTAGCTAGGGTCACTTAGAGAAGAGGGTGTTAGCTAGGGTCACTTAGAGAAGAGGGTGTTAGCTAGGGTCACTTAGAGAAGGGGGTGTTAGCTAGGGTCACTTAGAGAAGGGGGTGTTAGCTAGGGTCACTTAGAGAAGGGGGTGTTAGCTAGGGTCAGGTGGCCCTCTTCAGTGATGGTAATGCCTAGAGAAGAAAATAGCTGTGAGTAGTCACTGTCTAATCCTCCTGGCAGTTGGGAGTCTAGGCATCACACTGTAGTCTCTACTGTACAGGTGAAATCCATCTCTAAGCAATAGACTCAGACCCAACTTCTCTTTCAGCCTAGGCTTCTACCACTGTTTTTCTGTAACCGCCCCCACCCGCCTCCTCAGAATACTTTACGAGGAGTATGAAAGAGGAGCCCAGCAATGTGCTTTCAAAGGCTGTAGTTCTGTTTGGCAAAATGCTTTTGCAAAGACCAGCTTTGCTCAAGCTCTGTGTTTCACATCTACCTCCTACCAGCCTAGGATTGCCGTCTCAATTTGCCTAGCTTATAAGAAATATCCTCATTCTTTCAGGTGTATATATCAATTTTCTCTTTCATGAAAAGGCACTCTCTGCTTACCTGCATTTTAAGGGAATTCACACTCATCAGAGATCTTTTGTGGTAATTACTATCTGAGTTCTACCTCTGCTACTCATTCAGTACTGTTTTACATTGCTAGCTGTCCTTTCCTATATCTTCTCTCTAAAATGGATGTAGTTAAGAGGAAAGGTTATGGTTTATATTCCATGAATCGTGATCATCCACATTTGGTGTAATGCAAGTCTACAGTTACTTCGTTAGGTTGACAAGTGTTTATTATGCACCTATTATGTTCAGGGCACTATGTAGGATCCTGAGGAGACTTAGGTGAGAATTTTCACACTCAAGAAGATGGTTCTTGTGAGCAAGAGGGACAGACCTTTGGTTCCAATGCAAATAGTAGTAACAGAAATTTAGGGTGATATGGAAGGATCTAAACTGTCTTTGGATAGAGTTGGGCTAAGGGCGAAGGCATGGGTCTAGGAAGGTGTCAAAGAAATTAGTAACCAAAGTATGATGGTATAAAGAACTCTGAAGCCCATGTGCTTGCTTCAGAGGATGGCTATTACGATGGAAGTTTGGAAAGCAGGAACAAACAGAGCCTAAGATTTCATGTTAGTGGGCATTAATTTATGAAACTATGGGATGAACCCAGGGTTTCTCAGTTTTGTTGCTGTTGACATTGTGGGTTTCAGAATTCTTTGTCCTAGGGGGATGCCCTGTACTTTGTAGATGTTTAGAAGTATTCCTGGCTTCTACCTGCTAAATGTCAATAGTGCTACTCAGATCTGACAACCAAAACCAAAATCTCTGGATATTGCCCAGTGTCTACTAGAGGTCCATATCATTCCCAGTTGAGAACAACTTGGCTAACAACTTTAGAAATAGGCAATACTTGCCATGATAGCAGCTTCTCTGTGAACAATGGACATTTCTTTTGTGAGACAGAAAAGCGAGGAGTGTGTTTAATGCTAACGGTAGTCCAGATGCTGACACACTCTCTTGGGAGTGACGCGCATCCGGTGGGTGTGTTACTGTCTACTCCCGATGATCTGTCCACCTCACAAAATGTCTCTTCAATTGAGTTCTGGTACATGGACCCTATTTTCCCCAAAGTTAATAGCTCAGCTTTTTCAAGTGTTTCTTATGGAGTACATGGTCATAGAATAAAGGGATCAGAGTTAATAATCATTTGTTTATTATTTTTTGGAAACTTTGACCAGCAGCGAAGTATGAGGATTTTTAGAAATCACCAGGGTACAGTGAAATTTGCCAATAAAAATGTAAAATAATACAGATGTTGTTATGAAGCAGAAACATGTTATGTTTTAAATAAATCAGTATTCTGAACTATTAGCAAGAGAACTTGAGTTTTTAAAAAAGAACAATGGTATTATAATTTTATTATCTTTTTCCTACACATCTGGAATTTTGAAAAAAAACTTATTGAATAAAAAAAAATCCCATTAGATTATTTAAGTCATTCTTGAGTTTAATTGTAGTTTTGAGAATATATGGAAAAGTTCTGCCTCAAATTTCTTCTCCTTTTACAGAATCCTCTTAATATTTTATAAGACTTTATCTGTGAGTTATTGCCTGATATATGTAGGCAAACTTTCAGATGTAGTCTACAAATTTTGTTTTAAAATCACACATTGCTTTTGTTATGTAACGATAAAATTTGAAAAAGAGACAAAGTAAATGTATTTATAATATTATTATTTATAGGCATTTTTCTTGTTATATTTTAGTGGCCCCCTAACTTTAATGGGCATAAGAATCATAGTGAGAACTTGTTTAAAAAGCATGTTCTACATACCCTAAAAAAGAAGGACCAAATCTGAGGCCTGGGAAACAGCATTTTCACAGGTACCTGAGATGATCTGGATTCAGGTGGTCTATAAAAAGCACTTGGAAAAAGTGATATACATTCTTATGTTGCCATCGTCTCTGTATTATACACTGACTAGTTACAGGAGGAAAGAAACTATGGATTTTTACCTTTGCTTTGTCTATTTTTTCAATTTTTATTTTTTCATTATAGCTGTTTTTCAGTGTTCTGTCAATTTTCTATTCTGCAGCATGGTGACCCAGTTACACATACAAGTATAAAGTCTTTTTGCTAACGTTATCATGCTCCATCATTATTGACTAGACTTAGTTCCCAGTGCTATACAGCAGTGCTTTGTCTATTTTAAAAAGAGTCCTGCCCTTTTTAAATAGTAATTCTGTCTACAGCAGCTTTTATTTAAAGATACAACATTCATTTTAGTCTTTTGGTAGCCTTTTAGGGTTATTTTCCATGGATTAGTAATCATTACGTGTTTCTTGCATTGTGTTACTTGGAACAGATATGTGAAAAATCCATTTAAGAATTAATCATCTCTAAACAGCTCAAACACTTGACTTGTATTATGATGTATTAATGGGGGAGTGTGGTGTGAAACAGTGTCAGTGTAGAAGGAGAGGAGTGGCTTAGACCTGGATGAATTTGGGAGGCAAAATCTGCAGTGATTAGCATCTTAACATATAAAGGCGAATGATAAGGGGGTGTCCTAGGCGACCTCAAGTTTGTGAACCTGGGAGTCTTGAGAGGGAAGCCACAGAGAGGAAGTTTATTGGGGAATTTAGGGTTAATAGGGCAGGGGATGTAAGAAGGGAAGTATGATACAAAGTTGCAGGGGTCAGTGAGTCATCTGTTAGCCATGTGAACATGTTAGTGATGTATATGAGCAACTCAAATGTCCAAACATGCTTAAGCAATCGATCAGGCTTTGAAACAGGAAAAAGAGATGGAGTTCCTGTTGTGGCTCAGCGGAAACAAATCTGACTAGTGTGCATGTGGACGCAGGTCCGATCTCTTGTCTCGCTTAGTGGGTTAAAGATCCAGCATTGCCATAAGCTGTGGTGCAGGTCGCAGACGCAGCTCAGGTTTGGCATTGCTGTGGCTGTGGTATAAGCCAGTGGCTACAGCTCTGATTTGACCCCTAGCCTGGGAACTTCCACATGATGTGGGTACATCCCTAAAAAGGCAAAAAACAAACAAAATAGAAAAAGAGGAACCAAACGAGTGAACAAACTAACCAAAAGCGAGTTCATATTAAAAGAGGGCTATAAACTAGCTGTGAGGTATGCCTTCATTTAGAAGTCTGATGAAGAAAAAAAGGAATAAAACAGATAAACAGATTTAAGTAGGAATGCCATAAAAAATACATAAACAAAATCACCCAAAAAACCTGTCCTGAAATGAAAGGAACACTTTGGGAGGAAGCTATGTCCAGTAGGGGCAAACCTGGAAGAATTGAAAGAAGCAGAAGATTGTAACAAAATTGTTGAGCTTGGTGGCCAGTTCATTGGTGACCTTTGATAAAAGGTAAGTCATTTAAGTAGACTTAAATGAAGTTAAAAGCCAGGGGCTTACGAGAATTTAAAACTCAATCACAGCAAGAACTTGATTCTTGGTCATGAGGTTTCTTGTTTTTGCTGTTATTTCTGCTTGCAGGGTCAGTATTTCCCTGAAGTCTTCACATAGTGCGCCCTTCAATGTGATCGGTTTAGTATTCTGGTGCTCCTCTGTGACCCTCATTTGAAGCTCTCTGAATTAGGTGGGACACTGCAGTGGAGTTAACTGAACTGGCATTTCTCACTCAAGGCAGCTTGTCATCTCCCGACCAGCCTCTTGATGTAGTATGCCAAGAAATGAGGGGGGGGTGTTGAATTAATCATCTATAGCCCTTTTATTTAATATCCAGGGTACAAACCCTCTACCTTTTGCTCATCTTGAAAGTACCTTAAATATCAAAACCACCCAATTTAATCTGCCATATCTCTGAAACAACTTAATAAAATGACATAATTCAGACACTTGGAAAAGGCACATGGTAGAGTTGATATGTTCCCACTTTCATTCCTTTCTAAGGTTCAAAACACCTTTTTAAGAGACCAGTTAATTTTCTTCAGTGACTCCTGTTTCATTGTCAGCTTCTCTACTGGCATGGCTTCTAGCATGGCATAAAGATGTGAACCTTTACTTAGCTTTGAGAAGCTAATTAATGTGGAAATTGCAGAGCTGAATTTGAGCCCTGGTTATTTGACTCCATTTCCAATAAGATTTCTACCATAGCATGCTACCCTGATAGATCATCCTTTCTTCAAAGTTTGCTTTATAAGCATGGATAGTTAACATTTTCTTTCTGCTTCCTGCTATGGTACGTAAACAAAGTTAAGAAATAAAACCAAGAAAACATACATTATCAAATTGATTATGTATGACCCAAATGCTTAGGAATAAAAAATTTAGCTTTATACCCATTCATACTACATGTGCAACTAAAGACAAGTCCCAGTTTCCTAATATACCTCTTGATGAACTAAAGAAAAAGGGCCATAATGAACTTATCTTCTATAACACAGCTCTCATGTTTAAATATTTTATATAAAGTCAATTTATGGAGTTAAACATCTACAACCAGATTATAGGACCTGACAGATCCCATCTTTTAAAAGGCAGAAGTTGAAAATGTCTAATTCAGAGGCATCATAAATTACTTATATGTAAGTTAAAGTTTTTGAAGTTTCATTTTTGAATGGTTCTCATTTTCAGGGAAGGAATGGGTTGGGATAGCAAGTTGTAAGTATAGTTATATGAGATATCAGTGTATTTCCAGATATGAGGATGTGCAAAATGCCATAAAGCATGCTGGGGAGCTGTGTATTTTATTTCTGGATGTGAATGCTCTGAGGTGTGGACTAGAGTGAGGCTGAAGGCACTGCTGAAGGCACCAAGTCTAGGAAAGATGAGAGTTTGGTTCTGGATGATAGATGTGGCTAGGGCAATGTGCTCTGATTGCTGGGTCAGCGTAGTAGTCACTGAAAGGGCAAACTTAATGGTCATAAATGAGTCTCTCAGAGAAGGACCTCAAGCAGTAGCTGTCAGTTTATGGCAAATGGCACCCATCCATCACTCAAGGGACTAAGTTGGCAAGAGTTGGGAATGGGTGGGGATGGCAGGATAGTTCCAGGCTGTCCGAGAGGAGAACCCAGAGGATAAAGGTGATTGCCATAATGGGAGTTATGGGAATTAGGATGGTCAGCAACTGGGTACCACTGTCTCCTCCTGGTGATAGGACTTGGTTCTCCATGGCTACATAGTCACAGTAGCCCCATGGCATTGCAACTACAATTATAATTCCAGCTACAAAGGGTTAAGAAAAATGGACGCTGACGACTTCCAATCCATTGGTCTTTTTTTAAATATGAATTTTGTTTTTTCCATTATAGTTGATTTACAGTGTTCTGTCAATTTCTACTGTACAGCAAAGTGACCCAGTCATTCATATATATATATTCTTTCTCACAATATGCGCCATCATATTCCGTCACAAGTGACTAGATATAGTTCCCTGTGCTATACAGCAGGATCTCATTGCTCTCTGTTCCAAATGCAATAGTTTGCATCTATTAACCCCAGACTCCCAGTCCATCCCACTCCCTCCCCCTTGGCAACCGCAAGAGTGTTCTCCAAGTCCACAAGTTTCTTTTCTGAGGAAAGGTTCATTTGTGCCGTATATTAGATTACAAAGCTACAGTAATCAAGACGGTGTGGTACTGGTACCAAAACAGCCATACAGACCAATTGAATAGAGTAGAGAAACCAGAAATAACCCAGACATCTGTGGTCAACTAATCTTTGACAGAGGAGGCAAGAATATAAAATGGGAAAAAGTCTTTTTAGCAAGTGGTGCTGGGACAACTGGACAGCCACATGTAAATCAATGAAACTGGAACACACTCTCACACCACACACAAAAATAAACTCAAAATGACTTAAACGTAAGACAAGACATCATAAAACTCCTAGATGAAAGCATAGGCAAGACATTCTCTGACATCAACTGTGCAAATGTTTTCCTAGGTCGGTCTCCCAAGGCAACAGAAATAAAAGCAAAAATAAACTAATGGGACCTAATTAAATTGGCAAGCTTTTGCACAGCAAAGGAAGCTATAAAAAAAAGAAGTGGGAGAAAACAGTTTTAAACGATGAAACTGACAAGTGCTTAAGCTCAAAAGTATACAAACAACTTCTACAACTCAACAGCAAAAAAAAAAAAAAAAAAACCTAACAACCCAATTGAAAAATAGACAAAAGACCTAGATAGACATTTCACCAAAGAAGATATACAGATGGCCAATGGGCACATCAAAAAATGTTCAACATCACTAATTATTAGAGAAATGCAAATCAAAACTACTATGAGCTACCACCTCACACCAGTCAGAATGGCCATCATTAACAAGTCAGCAGTTGGGATGGAAAGGCTATAAAACTGGGTTGTGATGGTTGTTCTACAACTATATATGTAATACAATTCATTTAGTAAAATAATAAAAATTATTTTACCTAAAAAAAGTCAAATAAAAAATGCTGAAGAGGGCGTGGAGAAAAGAGTATCCTCCTACACTGTTGGTGGGAATGTAAATTGGTGAAACCACTATGGAAAACTGTATGTAGTTACCTCAGAAAACTAAATATACAACTACCTTATGACCCAGCAATCCCACTCTTGGGCATATATCTGGACGAAAATTTCACTGAAAAGCATGCACTTGTATGTTCATTGCAGTGCTATTCACAATAGCCAAGACACAGAAACAACCTAAATGTCCATCGGCAGATGAATGGATTAAGAAAATGTGTGGGGAGTTCCTATTGTGGCTCAGCAGTTAACGAACCTGGCTGGCATCCATGAGGACGCAGGTTCGATTCCTGGCCTCACTCAGGGGGTTAAGGATCCAGCATTGCCATGAGCTGTGGTGTAGGTCACAGATGCGGCTTGGATCCCATGTTGCTGTGTCTGTGGCGTGGGCAGGAGGCTATAGCTCTGAACCCTGGGAACCTCCATATGCTGCGGGTGGAGCCCTACAAAGACAAATAGATGAAAAAAAAAAGAAAACGTGGTGTATGCATACACACACACACACACACACACACACACACAATGGAATACTACTCAGCCATAACAAAGAACAAAATAATGCCATTTGAAACAACATGGATGGAACTAAAGACTCTCATACTAAGTGAAGTAAGTGTTGGTCTTTGATCCTATAGTTCCATGGCTACAGATATTTTATTTGTATGTGTTTGGGTATACCAGAAGTTAGCAAAGCACAGTGTATATGAACATAGACTTTGGAGCCCGCTGCCTGGATTCAGGTATGAGCCCTTAGACAAGTTACTTGACCTCTTAACCATTCAGTTTCCTCATCTGTAAGTGGAAAGTAATAGCCCCTACATCATTAGTTTGTTATGAGGACTAGAGTTAATACTTGTAAAGCATTCGGAACCATTGCTAGTGTAGAGTAAGAGTTCTCTCATTACTACATTGTTTAAAAGTAAAACTTCATCTAGATGAGTGTGTTCATTTGTATTAGTCTCCAATGGGGGTGTTGTTTCAAATGCAGATTCTGGGGTATTACCCTGGACTTATTCAAATTGTTAAGGATGACTCTAGGAATCTGTATTTCTAACAAGTCTCCCAGGTAATTTCTTTGATTAAAGTCAGATTTGGTAAATAGGCCACGTCTCTGGTTCACATTAGATTGAAGGTCATTAGCAAATTATTTTTTGACTCATTTGTTAAGAAAGACTCTCAATATATGGGACAAAGCTTGCTTACTTAGTTCAGATCTTACTTGGAATAAGAAAGGATATAATCAAGTCAAACTTTGTCCCTCATCCTACTCCAGGTACTAATATATCACCTATGAATTTTAGAATCTACTCTCAGGTAACTTTTTGGCATGTCCTTTACTGGGACTAGCCTGGAATTTAACTTAGATTATTAAGTGTTTATACCAAAATAATAAAGGGAATGCAAATTATTATGTATGTTAGAAGTCTCTAAACAGACTGCCTAATTCCTCAAAGAAAAAAACACTGAAACAAGCAATCGCTAACTTGTCATGGGTATATGTGCAAAAAGTGTAGTCATGATAGAAAATCGAATGATAGAGCCTCCACAAAAATTTAGCTAAATGTGGCTGCTGAGACAGTAGTGTTTCATTTAAGCAATAGCATGGCTTGTTCTTAGCTCAAACAGAAACTGTGATCTGTTATTCTACAAATGAGTTCAAGAGAGCAGTAATGTACAGGTAATTTACTTGGAAAGAAAACAGAAAATGCTTTCTTACTCCTTTCATTGTAAGTGTTTACAGGTTGTCCTTATTTAGGAAAAGAAGATGTTCTGATGGATCATGTGCTAGTGGAAATGGAATTACACAGAGCCATTCTTTATTATTATTTATTATTATTATTATTATTATTATTATTATTATTATTATTATTAGTCTGGTTGCCCTTGTTAGCAGTATCATTTATTTTCAAGGTGATTGGCTCTGGTTAAGGACCTGTTCAGTGACCTTGAAGCAAAGCAGAATTAATTGATGTAGCAAAGGATTTGTTAGCACTTGTATCTCAACCATGAAACCAGATGGGCAGGGTAACCTAACTGAGAAATTAACTATATCTTTTCTTGCCTGTGGTCTTTTCACACACAAATAAAATAAACAGTTTTTTTCCTTCCTCTTCTTTTTAATGTAAGAAAGTGGGTATGGAAAATTATATTTTCTTAAAATTGCCACAGAAAGATATCCAGTCCTTCATGATCCTCTGGATCCATGTCACAATCCTATCAAGAGGTATAATCAATTTCTCCTCCTTTGAGCCTGAATAGACCTTTGGGACTGGCTCAACAAATAGAATGTAGTTAAAGTGACTTTATGACTTCTGAGACCAGGTCATAAGTAGTATTATGGCTGTACCTGGCTCTCTCTCTTTGGGACACTTACCCTTGAGATCCAGCCAGCATGCTGTGAGGAAGCCTCAGCCACATGAAGAGACCACGTGTTCATTTCTAATTGGCGGCACTAGTAGAACCCCTCTATTGGCAGCCATGATCAGCCACCAGAAATGTTAATGTACCAGCCTCCAGATAATTCCATATGCCAGTCCTCAGCCTTTGAGTAGCCCCAAGCTGCAGGATTTAAAGCAAAATAAGAGTTGTTATTGCTTAAGGTGCAAAATTTGGAGATAATTTGTTAATCAAGATGAGAGAACTGCAGACCCCCCAGGTTTCCTTTCTGGAGGCATGTATAGATTTTGTGCTTTGGGGGACAGATAGCCCTTAATTTCAGAAGTCAGGGAGAGTAAGATCAGGACTCCAGGTCTTAAAGAAGTGAGGGATCAGTCTAGCCCCTAAGGAGTAAAATTGCTAAACCCCATGGATAAGAGCTGGGAGCTCTGAGAGCAGTAGAGATGGTGTACCACTTCCAGCTGGGCCTTGCAGAAGCAGCAGGACCTCTGATGGGGCTGGCAATGTGGACCAGATACCGAGCTCAGTGATCTTGGAAATGATGGTAAAGATTGGTATGATCCCTTAGCGAGAGAGAGAGAGCGTGTGTGTGTGTGTGTGTGTGTGTGATGGGCAGATGGTACCAGAAAAGCCAGCTGCCTTTTGGTGGCCCACAAGAGCCAGAGAAAAGAGAAATGGCAGAGCCACAACCATATACTGAAAGATACCCTGTCAGCCCCTGGGACTCTTGTCTGATCCTGTGAAGGGGTAGGGAGTCCCAGAATTTATTCCACTGAGGGCTTTGTACATAAGTATATGAAACTTGTTAGTCATTTGTTATAGTATCATTTGTTAACTGGCTCATTTGCTGGTCAAGCCTTTCTCACCACTTCGAAATAGAACAGTATCATATACCAAATATTTTTGTGTGTTTGCTTTTGCTCTGTTTTGCTCCATTGATTTCCCTCTAAGTGCTAAAAGGACTGCATTTTAGGAATTATGTACTTACATTTTAGTATCTTGTAATGTATCATCATTATTTTTTTCCAGAAATCTCTTGGCTTTCTCACAAGTATAATCCTCCAGACAGGCTCTCAAATCATTTGGTGAGATAACCCCCCAAAACTCTGATTGTGCATGTAAATAGTGGAGAGTGGCAGATTGAAGATGAAAGTGCTTTAACTCCTCCTCTTCCTAGAATCTCACTGAGAGTAAAGGAATATTTAAAGAATATATAAATAGACAAGGACAAAAATGAGGTAGAAGACAACAGTGACAAAACTTTAGAGGCTGGTATGGAGGTAGATGAGAGTTAAATGACTTAACAGATATGAGAAAACTGAATCCTAAGCTGGAATATCGGAAAGGGGAGACATAACCTAATGTACATTGCAGAATCCTCCAAAGCAGCAGAATTTGGCAGGTGGAAGAAGTGGTTGAAAGTCTGTTTAAGAATTTAGTCCCTCGTATCTCCATTCCAAATTAAGGCAGCTGAGCAAACATCCCTCCCCTATTCTGGCCAGAGACTTGAGGTTTATTCTGTAAAGAGGATAAACAGATGATCTCTGAATGAGACAATACCAGGCACAGCTAAAACAGAGGGACCAAGTAGAAAACATGGGGATTAAGATAAACCTTATATATGAGACTTGAGATCTCCAGCCTTCTTCCCTCCCATGGCTCAAGAATTCTGGCAGCCAGACATGTACCTTCTATTCAAGAGGTCAGAAGTATCTTTTCTGGAAACCTAACTTCCAAGAGAAATGAGCAGAAGACACTCAAATTAGAGGTCCTGGATATACCATCCTAGAGAGAAAGGCACCACTGACAAGCATTGCCCCCAAGAGCTTCCAGTCATCTTTTTAGTGCCCCCCTCTTAAATCTGATCAGACAGTCAAGGACTGCTAGATAGATATTTTGTTTAAAAAAATCTAACTTGAAATACCAATACCAATGGGGAGGAAAAAATCTATGATAACTTGTATTAATAGTATCTTCAGAGAAGATATGAATCTATAAAGTAAGAAGTAGATACTATAAAAAATGCAGTGAACTCAGAACCCTAGACATTAGAACATAACACATACTGTTAGAAGACAAAAATCAAGGTAACTGCTCTGAAAGTTAAATAGAAAATAAAGAAGACAATAAGACAAGATTTAAAAAAAAAAAATAGAGACTCGTCTAGAATGTTCTGGAATAAGTGAAGTTCTATGAATAGAGGACAGAGATAACATGGGAAAGGAAATGGTTAATAATTCAAAAAATATTTCCCAGAACTGAAGAACATGAATGTCTCAGTTGAAAGGGATTACTAAGTGTCCAGAACGATGGATGAAGGAGACCAACTCCAAGGCACATTAACAACGAATTTCGGAAAGCTGGGGGTGGAGAACAGATTCTACAAATCCCCACAGAGGGAAAAAAAAACAGTTTTATACACAGTATTAAGTATTGGAAGACCTCAATTCTGTCTGTCCCAGAGTCTTGCGTCTGAGAAGGGCCTGTGAACATGATGGGATAGCACTCCTATGGTTAAGTTATGTTGCATCGTGAAGATGAAGAGATAGTGCAGATGCGATTAAAGCCCCTAACCAGTTGATTTTAAGTTAATCAAAGGGGAGATTATTCTTGTGGGTCTGGCCTGATCAGGTGAGCCCTTTAAAAGAGGGTCCAGAGGAATTCCCGTCATGAGTCAGTGGGTTAAAAACCTGACTAGTATCCATGAGGACGCAGGTTCGATCCCTGGCCTCACTCAGTGGGTTAAGGATCCAGCATTGCTGTGAGCTTCAAATGCAGCTCAGATCCCATGTTGCTGTGACTGTGGTGTAGGCCAGCAGCTGAAGCTCTGACTGAGCCCCTAGCCTAGGGACTTCCATATGCCATGGGTGCAGCCATAAAAAGACGAGAGAAAAAAAGAGGGTCTAGAAATCAGAGAGTGAATTCAGATCTGAAGCAGCAATTATTCTCTCCTGTTGACTTTGGAGAAGCAGCCATTTTGTGGAGAGAATCACATGGCAGGGAATGGTGGGTGGTCTGTAGAAGCTGAGGGCCTCAGTTTTATAACCACAAGGAACTGAATCCTGCCAAGAGCCACATGAGCTTGGAAGAGGACTCTGCCTCAGATGAGAATGTATCCCTGGCCGTCATCTTGATTTCAGCTCCGTAAGATCCTGAATAGAGAATCAGTTATGCCGTGCCTGGACCCCTGCCCCAGAGAAACAGTGTGAAAATAAGTGACTATTGTTTTAAGCCACTGAATTTATATCAGTAGGTAACTAATGTGGGTATAGATGATAAGTAATGCAAACTGGAGTAGCTCAGAAGACTCTGGAGGGATTTATCCAGAGATGTATGTCCTAATGTCTTGCAGCATGTACATAGCTTGAGGATAATTGGAAAATGGGTTGGTAGTAAGAACACAATGGGGCCAACACAAGAACATTGGTAACTTTAAGAAAAACAAGATATTGCATGGGAAAATAGTCATAGTATATGTAACATGACTCAGTTATAAATAGGATTTACAGAGTCATAATAATGTAAAAACCAAATGACAGTCTAAGCTCAATTACAGGATGAATATTGTACAAGAGGAAAAAGTTTTCCTCAATCCTCTTTGGGTCCCTGGCTGGGTCTGAAAATGAGACTGACAAAAACAGGTTGACAGGAGAAAAGCATACAGATTGATTTCACGTAAGTCTGATGTGACCCTGGAACCTTCATAAGGAAATGAATACCCCAAAGAAATGGTTGAAACTGAGTGTGGTTGTGCTAGGTTTGATGGTGAGTAGAAAGTCATAGAAAGATATGATGGGACAAAGGGTATGTGGTGAGTAGAGTGAAGTGGGGGAAACTTAGCAAGACCTGTTCATTCAGATTCCTCCCTCTGTCCCTTGACTGTGGAGATAAGGCTGCTGCTTTCCTCCCAGTATAGGGAGGGGACCTCTCAAATGAGGGTCCTCTGACACGCTTCAGAGGAAGGTCACAAAGTCCTTCTTGCACATGCCTTTTCTTAAATTCTTTCAGCTGGAAAAATGCAATATGACAAGGTGCCATATTTGGGGACAGCATGTCCTGAACCCTGTCAGAACATTGGAGGGTTGAAGATGAGAAGTGTCTGTGGGAGTGAGGGCAGGACGTAAGGAGGAGCAAGAACCAAAACCGTCATCATCCATAATAGAAGTAATAGATAATGACTAAAATGGAAATATTCAGAAATAGCAATATATATCTACCATAGTGCCTATGGGAAGGGAAAAATTAGAGTTGGGAGACAGGTAACTTTTCAGTGAATGAAAGACCTGGTTAAAACCTTGTGGATGTACCTGGCCCTTTAAAATATGTGACTATACAGGTTGGACAACAGTGAAAAAGAATCTAAAGCAAAGAATTGGAAGTTCAGTAGATTAAAGCTACCAAAGATTGGTTCTTGAGATGACATTTTCATTTAATGGCATTTTCAAATCCTTTCCCTTATGAGCTGTTTATAAAATGAACATGATTGTAAACGGTAAAATTCAATTAGCTTCTTCCATGTGTGAACAAATGCCACAAAATAAATGGATTTCTTTTTCTCACAGTTACATACATTGCCCTTGAAAAGTGACCTTCAGGAAGCTAACCTCACCAAATAACGAAGAGGTGCCATGTCTCAATTTGTAACACATCATAGAGTAAGGAGTTGTCTCTGTTTACTCTTGTGTTGCTGAGAATAATTAAAACATTTGTGATATATTAACACCCTCTGGTGAAAGAGGTGTTTTTCACGCACCTCTTCTTCAGTGTGTGTTTCTTCAACAGTCAGTTTCTTGTTTGGAATGGCAGGAATTCATTTTTTCTCACACTTGTAACTCTCCAGAAGCTATAATTTACCTCAGTCATGAAGGACATGTGTTGTGGTTGTATTTTCTCTTGAATACGATTCACTAGTATGCACCTTTTTCCATACGTGCACTTGTGGTGCAAGTTCCTAAACTTTGTTAATCAGCTGTTTCCATCTTCATCTAAAGAAGACAGTAATAGCATCTCTGATGCAGGACTTTTGAGTGACTTAAATCAGTGGACAAAGGGCTTATTAGTGCAGTAACTCCCACAAAACGAGATATCAATAAATAACAAATGTTGTTACCTTTGTTATTCAGGAGAACAGAGTTGTTAGTAATGATCACTTATATTTGTGAAAGTGAAATGAAATTCTGACTTTAACCAAATAGGAGTTTCTCGATTCTGTTTATGGAATTTTCCCACCCACTCCAGGAGATAAATGGATTGATTCATTCCTACCTATTGTCTTTCTGAAACTAATCTCAAATTATGAAGCATGGTAATTTCACATACTTTTTTCTTCCATTTGAATCCATGCAATTCAAAAGAGCTTTTGATGCCAGGGGTAGGGACCTTCATGAAAAATATGATTTTTTCAGACTTAGCATTTAATAACAAATTTTGTTGAAACTTCTCAACATCTTCAGGAAGTTGGTGGGGAAATTATGTTTAGAGAGCCACTGATTTCTAGTTCTTAGCATATACAAAAGGATTAATCACTCTTACCTAGAAAACCACATTACTCTCTGTGGTTACTGTTAGCCTAAATGAAGCAATAGAAGTGCTAAAGATTTATCCTTGTGAAAAATTTGATTCTTATTAAGGCTTTGGTCAGGAAGAGAGCAGGGGGCTGGAGAGAGAGAGGGGGGAGGAATATGAATGATGGTTTCTGAGTTCAGTTTTTCTATCACTTTTACTCATTTATTGCTCAAAAACCAAATTTTATTTATTCTTTTTTGGCCACCCTGCTGCATATGGGGTTCCTGGGCCAGAGATCAGATCTGAGCTGCAGTTGTGACCTATGCTGCAATTGTGGCAATGCCAGATCATTAACCCACTGTGCCAGGGCCAGGGATTGAACCTGCATCCCGGTGCTCCAGAGATACCACTGATCCTGTTGCACCACAGCAGGAACTCCACGAAAAAACAATTAAAAATAAACCAGTCCGTGTAAAAAAAAAAAAAAAAAAAAAGCAGTTATCTGCTTTCATATTTGTGAATGATAAATTATTAAAAATTCACTTTAGCAAAATGGTCATCATTTCTCAGGAAAAATTCATACTACAAATGTAAAGACATAGTAATCTTTTGTTCTGATTTGTTGTTACTGTTGTTCCATTGAAATCCCGTAAAGACACAGGAATTAAGAACTTTTGGGTTAGGGACTGCTAAGTTGAAGATTTCTCTAGAATGCTTTCTTTAATAAGTCCATGGAAATGAAATGCAAATATTGTTACCATAATATCTATGTGCAAAGTCCAATTTTTAGAACAGTTGTCAGGAAATTCCAGAAGTTCTGCAGTCCAATTACGTGGGTGTTGTGGCCTGAATGTAATTTTTCTATTACTCTCTCCCTTGTAAGTTTATACCTTCAGTGCAGTTCTGTTCATGTGGTAAAAACTGTCAGAATTTGCCCAGTGTATGTAATATGGCCAAGTTCTCATTGCTCCTAAGATCCTGAACTAGGTATTTCCTGACTTTTGATTTTTTTACCCTTTAAAGGATTTTGCATTGATGCATAGCATACAGAATATCAGCTTGAGAGAAGAGGAGGAAACTGAGGATAAGGAGGTTTATAAACACATGGCACTCACAGAAAAGAGTTCAATAATACCACGATTGCTGATGGAATAAATACACTTTGTGGGGCAGTCAGCTTGTCCTTCTAAGCATAATGAGAGGAAGAGAAAGAAATTTTTACTTTGTATTTTGTACAAAAGCCTCATTTTTCATTCAGCTCCACAATGGAAACTTGGCCTTTGTTCACTCACAACTCTTAATTTTTCAAGCAAACGTGCGTAGATTTGAGAAACTCCCACTTCTTTTGAATGATCAATATGAAACCCTAAGTTTTTAACACTTATGAAAAAAATTCAGTAAGATAAAGTTTTATTTGGAGATTCAAACCATTAAATAAGGGGGATCTAGAAAGGGACTGGGGAATCAAGAGATCAGAGCTGTTCACCAATCACAGTTAAAGTAAAATTGGTCCCAATGTGGTGCAAAGTGAAACTAATGTGAACATAATTAGTTGATACTATAGTGGCTTTAAGGAATACATTTTCTGTACAATTGTAGGTAACTATGATTGCTATATAATTTTTTTCTGTTTTTTTTTTTAAACTGGGTTATCTTCCTACCTTCTCACCCCCATCCCTACCCCTCTGTATTCCCTCTCTATTTTACTGTTCCAAGTGGGACAGAGTTGGCTAGAAATGGTAGTCCCAGCTGCATGACTCTTTCATTCTCTTTTCTTCTCTAAATCCTTCTACCTCAGAACCCCAACTCTATGGATTCACATTCTTTTGGTTCTTGGGCCTCCCTTTTGCCTTTGCCACATAACCATCCAGCCACTGTATGCTCTAGAATGGTGCAGCTAGAAAAGAGAGGGACCATCATCTCCTTGATTGACAGTTCTGATCATTTAGTCAGTTCAACAGTGGCTTACTGCCTACCACCACATAGCTGTCACATCGTGGATTGCAGGTTCTCTAAGGGATGGTGTTTTTCCAATTGACCTTGATTCCTACACCGCAGCTCTTCACAGTCTCGTTCCACAGCCTGGCATGGTTAGCAGGCTCCCGCTCACTTCGATGATGCCACACTTCCAGTTTTGTTCCCCTGGACTTAGGAGACAGTAAGAAATTCTACTCAGCTTGTCAGTCTCTCATTCCCTTTGTTTGGACTTGACAAATGCCCCTAAGAGAGAAGGACAACCCAATGGCAGGGTTACCTCTTTGTGATTCTCTTTCCAGTTCCTTGAATTTAAAATGGTTTACTCCCTTGTTAGTTGTCTAATGCCATCGATCAGCTGTTTCTGATAGCTCGTTGACTTTTCCTTAGGAGGAGGGGTGGTTCCAGTGATCTAGTCTGCCGTTATCACCTTTTAGATTCATTTTGCCATCATTCCTTTGTGATGTTATATCTTTGATACCCCTTCCTTCTAGGCAAAATCATCATGTCATCCTCTGTGCCAGCAAGCTCCTGGGTACATACTTGATTAATTACTTATTGAGACATATATTGTCCCAATAGACAAGTCCTCTGTAAAGGGCACCAATTATATCTAACTTGTGTTCCCAGTGCCTAATGTTGATGCTTGTAGTAGGTGCTCAGTAAATGTGTATTGGTGAAAATTGTTGGCATTTCATGTAAATTTCATGTGTTTATAAATGCAGCATCTCAAGAATCCTTTAACAGATATCCTTCAATCACAAGAAGAAAAAGTAAAGAAGGAAAACAAAAGACAAAACATGTCCCTTTTGCTTAAGGATGCTTCAGTTGCAGAAATTTTCAAAAGCAAGTGTTGTCTTTGGTTTTATCAAAGGAAAGATGGGGAAATAGGAAAAGAGAAGTACAGTAACCTCAAGGTTAGAAATGAAAGAAGGAAGAAAAAGGTCCTTGAACACAGATTTGAGGGATGATTTGCCAATTGCTAGCCTGTTTACATCATTCAGCCTCTGCATGTATGCGTCTTTCCTCAAAACTGGACCCAACTATCTGCCCGTAACATTTTGTATTTACCCAGTGCTTGGTAGAATGGAAGTTCAAAAGTTATTTGGACAATTATCCTCAGAGGTATCCATTTCAATGTTTAGGTTTTCAGAGTGGATATTTAATTAATGAATTTTGTAGAAATATTTAAGAAGACAGAAAAAAGTGTACTTTTGGCAGAAGATATGAATAGGAAAGTACTAAGGAAGTATTAATTTTTCCTCCAAGTGGAAATGGTTTTATAATATAAGAAAAAATTGCTTTGCTTACAATAGATTAATTACTGCACATGGCATAAGCAGATGGAATTTGTGTGGAATTCTTTATCAAATAGTATGAAGAAGTTTATACTGCACAAAGAATGTTGCCATGAAAAACCATTGCCAAATGTGATATTTTGTTTCTTCACCTATTAGACTGTAAAGCAAGTATAAAAACATGAATAAGGGTAAAAGAATGAGAATTTGTCTTTAAAATGAAAAATTTAAAGTAGCAGAGAACTAATGGCAATTGTACTATTTTCTATTATGAAATATGTAAAGGAATGCAAACAGATTGCATGCATTTTTACCATTTTATTCTTGTCCTCTTATTTTGTTCTTTATACCTTCTCTTATAATGTCAAAGAAAATAGGGAGTTCCCTCTTGGCCTAGTAGATTGGGGATCTGGGGTTGTCACTGCTGTGGTGAGGGTTCAGTCTCTGGCCCAGGAACTTCCGTGTGCTGTGGGCACAGCCAAATCAAATCAAAGAGAATAGGCACATGGACAGTTTCCCCGTCTTGTTTAAGGATGTCCCATCCTCAGAACAGCGACGCTCTGCCACAATAATGTTTCTAAATCCAAATTTTACAGCAAAACCAACAAAAACAAAATTTAAATCCCTCCCAAGTGATGCAAAATAAAATAATACCAAACTCTACAAAAACGTCCCATGAGGTTTTACCTTTTCCCCGCATTTAATATTGTGTTTAGTTATTATGAAAATATTAGTAGATATTTTCTTTTTCTTTTTTCTTTTTGGCCATGCTCATGGCATTCAAAGGTTCCCAGGCCAGGGGTGAAACCTGCACCACAGCAGTGACGTGAGCCTCTATAGCAACAATGCCAGATCCTTAATCCCTAGACTACCAGGGAACTCCCCAAATATTGTCAAAGAGCACCCCTTCCTTCTTTCTCCTGCTTTAGTATTGTCATAGCACATGCTTTGTTTTTCACTTGTGTAACGTGGTACTAGTCAGGGTAGCAAAACTTCTCTGTGGTGCAGAGCTTTTCAAATAAGGTTAATGGACCACGAAGCAGCCAGTAGATGAACTAAAGATGTCAATGAGCGCCTCGGATATTGTGCAAAGTATTGTATATATGGGCAGTTTTCTGGAGTGAAGGCCAGAGCTTTTGTTGCCCTCCTCCAAAGACGAAGAACCAGTGCTCTAGGGGTTGCTGTTGTGGCACAGTGGGTTAATGATCCAGCTTGTCGCTGTAGTGTTACAGTCCGATCCCTGGCCTCGTGCAGTGGGTTAATGATCTGATGCTGCTGCATCTGTGGCAGATGCGGCTTGGTTTCGATCCCTGGCCTGGGATTCAATCCATATGCTGCGGGTGCAGCCGAAAAAGGAAAAACAACAACAACAACAAAGACCCAGTGCTCTAAAAAGTTGGGGATGCTAGGAATTCCTCAAAGCAGGAGAGGAGACTGAAGAACAAATAAAGAACAAGTTTTTCAGATTGCTTTTTTTTTTCAATTAAAACATTTTATTGACGTATAGTTGACTTACAATGTTAATTTCTGCTGTACAGCAAAGTGATTCAGTGATTGCTTTTTTAAGAGAAATGGTAGACATTTCATTCGTCTGTTTTGAAATTAAGAACAAGGATTGTACAATTCAAGAGCTACCAAAAATAAAGATAACTTTCACTAGCTTAAATATACCCAGCATACTGTTCTAAGCATTTTGTGTACATTAACTAATTTGATCCTTACAAGAACTCGAAGTTAGTACTAACGTCGTTTTCATCTTATTTAAAGTGCAAGGTATTTTATAAATAAAAATATATTACAGTTCTATATTACTGCAGTACATAATGGAGAAAGAAGAGGGGAAGGGAAAGATAAATGGAAAGAAAAACAGAGCAAAGACGGGATGATGGATGAAAGGGTGAGGAAGAGAAATGTAGTATTGAAGTATTGTAGGAAAAACGATGTCACAACTATGTGCAGATGGCTGAGACCATAGTGAAAAACAGAATCCTGCTGTTTGCCAAAGCCACATGCATTAATAGATTAATCATTTTAGAAGAAAAGAGAATATATAAACGATTAGATTAAAAACATGTATAAACACTGTCAAAATTTATTAGGAGAAGTGTTTGAATTTCAGCCTAATATTTGGAAATACAGACATTTCTGAAATGTCCTCTTTTCTTCATTTGATGGAGAAAAAATCCTTACTCACACAGTGTGGAAACAGACTGAGAAAATAATAGTTTCGTTGAATATAAACATCCATCTTCTGCCTGGTCTTTTGGACTTTAATTAATGGCCTCTCATAGCTTACCCTGTATGTTGGTGAAATTAAGCCAAGAACTGTATGGAGACCACAGATGAGTGCTAGTCCATCCTTTCTTGCTAGCCAAGTCTACCATGAAACTGAACCTGGGATGTCATAATTGGAAAGTAAAGTATCTGTATTGTATTGAAATGCTCTCAATATGTTTAAAGTAGCCCTGTATACTGCTTGTGATAATAAGCATACTACTGTAGGGATTTTTAACTAGGTTTTCACTGGATTCTTTCTGCTTTTTAACAAAACCCTAGGAATACAGTGAATGCATTTAGCACAGGGAAGTTCGCATGATTTTCCTCTCAGATTAAAGATTCCTTGTACAACAGGGAACAGATGATTTGGCCTCAGTGTCAAATCTCTCACTTTCATTTTTTTCATCTTTAAATATGTGGAGGAAATATTAAAATTATTTAAATCATTTGATATTAAATACTTGAATATTTACAAATATTTTAATATTAAAATCGACCTTGGGCAGTCCCTTCGTGGCTCAGCGGTTAACGAGCCCAACTAGAATCCATGAGGAAATGGGTTCTATCCCTGACCTCGCTCAGTGGGTTAAAGATCCAGCGTTGCTGGGGCTGTGGCTCTGTTTTGACTCCTAGCCTGGGAACTTCCATATGTTATGGGTGTGGCCCTAAAAAGCAAAAAAAAAAAAAAGAAAAAAAATGACTTTGTTTTTCTACCTTTAGTCTCAGTGATCATAGTAGCCCTTGGATGTATCTTTTTGGAGTGTTTTCTAAACCATTTGCTGTTTGCTGCCTTAAGCCTCCCTCTAGGCTACTCTCATCCCCTGCATCTACTGTCTACTCTATGAGACTGCAGCGCCATGGAGTTGTATAACTTGGGGGCCCAGGTTGGGGACCCACCATTCATCCGCTATGTGAATTGTCACTGACCTGACTGAGTCATGACAGTTTCAACTAAATGACTCTCAAAGATGGACGTTACATACCTTGAATTGGCTCCAAATGACCAATTTTTTTTCTCAAAAATTTGAGCATATACATTTCAAACGCAGAAAGGGAACTTGATTATTTGCTATTCTCTTTATGTTCACTTATAAAAAAAGTATGTACTCTTTACTTCCCTGGCCCTCTCATTGGATGTAGGCTGCTGTCACAATCAGCTCATGAAGCTGTCAGCAAGTCCACAGAGACCACTTTATGATGTCAAAGTAACAGTGATGCAAATCCCGTGGTTATTAACAAAACAAATATAATTCATTTTAAATGCTTTTACAGTTGAGGTTCCCTCTCTGGACTCTTCCCCACTATGTCTCCATTTCTTATTTTATTTTTTATGTTTTTGGCTTTTTAGGGCTGCACTTGTGGCATATGGAGGTTCCCAGGCTAGGGGTCCAATTGGAGCTACAACTGCCAGCCTGTGCCACAGCCACAGCAATGCCAGATCCGAGCCGTGTCTGCGACCTACACCACAGCTCATGGCAACGCTGGATCCTTACCCAACTGAGCGAGGCCAGGGATCAAACCCGCAGCCTCATGTTTCCTAGTCAGATCGAGCCCGCAAAATCATGTTTCCTGGTCGGATTCATTTCCGCTGTGCCATGGCGGGAACTCCTGTCTCCATTTCAAAGTCACATCTTTGTTAATAATATCATGGGATCCTGAATGCAAACGGCTTGTGTTTTGCTAAGTCTTGAGAAGACTCATGCTAGAGTTCTAATTTTCCTTGGGCACATTAGAAAACCACGAACTATTCAAAAGGTTTTTAGTGTTGGTTAGATGCATTGTGCATTAGAGTGCTATATTATTGCATCAGAATTTGGAATCTTCCCTTGAATTGGGATTACTGAGTAAAAGAAAATTCAGTTAATGGTATATCACAGAACTATTTGCAGGTAGAGCACTTGAATTAGGGTTTCTTTAATTTTTCCTCTTTCTTCCAAGAAGAACATTGATTAAGTACTTACCATGTGCCAGACGTTTAAATAGGGAGAAGAATGATGCAAAGCAAGATCAAGCACACCCATCAAGTTCACGGGTTTTATGGAGTTTATGAGTGAGGGAAACAGCCTCACAGTCCAGTGGAGCATGCCACAGGACAGGTATGCTCCATGAGATTCAGAGCCCAGTGCCTGAGGGAATCTGGTGATGTGTCTTGGAAAGAGGGTATGAATTTGGTCATGAGGGAGGAAGGATATAATTGGATGATTGTCGCCTAGATCCTTTTAAACACCCTTGAAATAATTGGGAAACTCCTTATTTCCCAAAATAGAAGGCAGAACCTCGCCCCCAGCCTCATTTGGAGCCAGACACTTGTCCATGACCCAGATTTCAGCAGTCAAAAATGCCCAAAGGAGACGTTCATATAGAAGTGAGCAGTGTTTAAGTGTGTGGGATTTGCCTTATGAAGACAGAAGGAGAGTTTTGGTGTGAGCTACACAGGGGTGGGAAAGCTGTTGATGTTGGCCTCATTTGGAAGAGACTGGAGTGGATGGGTATTGTTCTTGGCTTCAGAGTAAACAAACTGGCCCCTGGTTTTCTTGGAAAGCACATACATTTCCTCATACAACGCAATACATGGTGTGAGCTACTAATATCCTATAAGTAAGACAAAAATTTTTTCCCGGGAGATAGGCCAAACAGGAGCCTTCATGTCTAATTCCTCCTTTTCTAAGTGCAGCTTTCCTTCCCCTGGGGATTGGTCCAGGGCACAGCTGGGTGGTCATCTGTTGGATCTAAGATGGGTCCATGACTCAGTGGAGATGACCCTCCCATGCGGCCTCACAAGAAAAGGAGAGTCAAGCCAGTCAGATCCCTGTCCCTTAGAAATTTAAATTAGGAAATGCAAAAAGAAGGGTTGGATCTCCTTCCAGCTCCTCTTTGGGAATGATCAAAAGCCTAAAGTATAAAAATAGTGAGGTAGAAGGAGGGCCATGAGCAGAACCCCCAGAAGCATGCAGGGCAGAACCTGGGCAGCTGTACTTGGCAGCCTTGGCAAAGAAACATAGAAGCTGCTGTTAGGAGGATTCACAGGGCATGGGTTAGCAGAAGCTATGAGGTACTAAAAAGAGAAATGAAGGGGAGAAAAAGAATGGACCAGCCATGGCGGCTACAGGGGGCAGTCCACCCTGGGTCTACACTGAAAGATACATTGCATATAGACAATTTTAGAAGAATACTAAAACTGGCTAAAAGTTGGTCTTATTTTCATTATTACCATGCACCTATGATTCTAAGCAATGTCAGTGATAAACCACTAACTCCTCTTTCCAGCATTTTGGTATACCACTGGTCAATGAGAAGCAAGAGAAGGGAACAGAAATACAGACTAAGAGTGAGACTTTACAAGAAAAGGGCTATGTGGGAGTGTGTGTAAGAGAGACAGATAGACAGGCAGAAAGAGACAGAGGTGGGCATAGTGGACAGATTGAAAGTTCCCAGGAGATCCAAGGAAATGACTGACCCTGGAGTCCAAATTGGGAAGGGCAATTTATTTTTTTAAATGATTTTTATTTTTTCCATTAGAGTTGGTTTACAGTGTTCTCTCAATTTTCTACTGTACAGCAAAGTGACCCAGTCACACATACATACCTACAGTCTTTATCTCACCTTATCCTCCATCATGTTCCATCACAAGCAACTAGATATAGTTTCCAGTGTTATACAACAGGATCTCATGGCTTATCCATTCCAAATGCAATAGTTTGCATCTATTAACCCCAGATTCCTACTGGGAAGGGCAGTTGATGAATTTATTTATTCTTTTTTTTTATAACTTAATGAATTTTATTTCAATTATAGGTGTACAAAAGTCATCACAAGTCAATTTGATAGATTTTGTGTCCCAAACCCACAGTGCATCCCCCCACCCCCCAGATTGTCTTGTTTGAAAAACCAGGGTTTTCCAAAGTCTGTGAGTCATTGTCTGTTCTGCAAAGATGTTCATTGTGTCTTTTTAGTTTCCACATGTAAGCAGTAGCTTTGGGTGTTGCTGTCTAATTGTCTGACTGGTTTCACTTCGCATGATAATTTCTAGGTCCATCCATGTTGCTATAAATGTTGTTATTTCGTTCCTTTTAATGGCTGAGTAATATTCCATTGTGTGTATGTACCAGATCTTCCCTATCCACTCTTCTGTCGATGGGCATTTAGGTTGTTTCCATGACCTGGCTATTGCATAGAGTGCTGCAATGAACACTGGAGTACGTGTGTCTTTTCGAGTCATGGTTTCCTCTGGATAGATGCCCAGGAGTGGGATTGCTGGATCAAATGGTAATTCTGTTTTTACATTTCTGAGGAATCTCCATACCGTTTTCCACAGTGGTTGCACCAATTTGCATTCCCACCAGCAGTGTAATAGGGGTCCTTTTTCTCCACACGCTCTCCAGCACTTATTGTTTGTAGACTTTTTGGTGATGGCCATTCTGGCCGGTGTAAGGTGGTACCTCATAGTGGTTTTGATTTGCATTTCTCTAATGAGGAGCGATGTTGAACATCTTTTCATGTGTTTATTTGTCATCTGCATGTCTTCTTTGGAGAATTGTCTGCCTAGATCCTCTGCCCATTTTTGGATGGGGTTGTTTATTTCTTTGGTATTGAGCTGTAGGAGGTGTTCATAAATTTTGGAGATTAATCGGTTGTCATTCGATTCATTTGCAAATATTTTCTCCCATTTTGTGGGTTGTCTTTTCGTTTTGTTTAGGGTTTCCTTTGCTGTGCAGACACTTTGAAGTTTAATTAAGTCCCATTTGTTTATTTCTCTTTTTATTGTGAATTTATTTATTCTATTAGCTGATTACTCTGTGTCTGATTCTCACCAGGTCCCAGTGACCCTGCTATCCCCAAATTTCTGCTTTTTTAAGGAAGAATTTGACAAGGGAAATGACAGCCTTCAAACCCAACTCCTTAACTATATGATATCCTAAACTCCCTATCACTAAGACAGTCCCTCTGTCCTCTCATAGTCCAGTCCCTGAGAAGCATGTGATTTTTCTGACATTTTTCTGTACACATGAAAAGCTGTAGTTGTTCCTGTGCCTTAAATTCTGTTTTGGCCTAGGTCAAACCTTCCATCTCAGATTTACTTTATACTGAGTGTTTTTGTTTGATAAAGAGGGAAAACATCAATTACAGTTGGTTGGGGTGGGGAGGGGACAGAGTGGATGAGAGATGGGAAGAAGGAAGAAAAAATGGGGAATGAAGACAGCAACAAGAAGAAAAAGAAATTTTGAGAAGCTTAACACAGTAAAATTAGAGGACTTAATTATGGCTGAAAGGCTGTGGAGAGAGGTCATTAAGGAGTCTTTAAGTTTTAAAAAATAACATCCTATTCTGGAGGGGTGAAAAGGGCATTAAGCATTACTGGAGGCAGTATAGGTTGGCATGGCTCTTTGGCAAGAATCTAGAGTTTGGCAAGAGCCTTAAAATTGTTTATACTATTTGGATCAATATTATACTTCTGGGAATATATTCTAAAAAAATATTTCTGAATTTTGAAGGAAAAAAATTTAGGTACAAAATTTTTTTCTCAGGTATATTTTCGTAAGTAAGTAATTGATAAAAACCAATATGGCTAACAATAAACAGACACATGGTTAAATGGCTTTAACAATTAGGTAATCCCCCCCTTTTTTTTAAGGACTCTACCTGTGGCACGTAGAAGTTCCCAGGCTAGGGGTCAAATCAGAGCTGCAGCTGCCGGCCTACAGCACAGCCACAGCAATGCCAGATCCGAGCTGCATCTGTAGCTTACACTGAACGCCTGTGCAAGCAACACTGGATCCTTAACCCAGTGAGCAAGGGCAGGGATCGAACCTGCATCCTCATCGATACTAGTCAGGTTTGTAATCTGCTGAGCCACAATGGGAACTCCCAACAACTAAGTAATTCTTGTCATTGATTGAATATTAGGTAGCCAATGAAAATGGTGACTTTGAAGACTGTGTAATACAGACAATACTTACATTAAATTGTTATAATAACAAGCTATAATAAGGCTCTCTGATACCATTTAAGTTTACAAATGAAGGAAAAAAATGTCTATGATAAATGTTAGGGAACACATCAATATATTAATAGTGGTTGTGTTT
>PVHT020000195.1:8893043-8967047 GCA_004024745.2 Catagonus wagneri
AATAGTGGTTGTGTTTGAGTAGTGAGATCACAGGCTGGATTTGTTTTTCCTTTTTAACAAAGTGCAACAGGAGGGAACGGACCAGGGCACAATCCTGACTCTATCTTCAAGGACAAAAACTGCTTAGAACCAACTAGGTTCAAGATGGTAGATGATTTGACTTCTAGTGGATCCTGTGCCTCATTATATACTCATTGTGACACATTAGCTGAATGATATGCCCACAGGCACCAGGCAGTTTGCAGGCCAACCACAAAAGGCCAAAAAGTGGACGGTGACCCAATTTCTGGAAACCCCCGCCTCTTCCCAGAAATAGAATAATCCTTCCACTTATTAGCCTTTGAAATTGCCCAGCCCATAAGAACTCCCCTCCCCATATTTTGGGGCTTCTCGCCTTTAGAAATAGCCCACACTTTCTCTATCTCTCAGTAAATCTACTTCTTACCTGTCACTTTGCCTCTTGCTGAATTCTTTCTGAGCTGAGACATACGGAACCTGAACTTCACTTCAGTAAGCCTTGGGACCAGGTGTGTGATTTTAATTAAAAAAACAGTGGGTTTAAGTCCCAGTCTGGGTTTGAGTCCTGGCCCGTGGGTTCAAGTCCCAGTTTGAGGAGGGCAGTTTCAACAGCACTTTAAAAAAATTAAGGTATTATTTGCTCATGATAAAATTAACCCATTTTTAGTATACAGTGTCATGAGTTGTGGTATTATATACAATCGGTTATCCTCATTGCAATCAAGAAGTTTCTCAATGCCCTTTCTCGGTGAGTCACCTCTCCCCCACACAATTGATCTGTTACTAAAATTTCACCATTTCTAGAATTTCATAAATGGAATCATACAGTATATAGGACTATAGTTTTAAAGCTTTAATCTACTTTTAAAATGTTTCTTCAATGACCACATTAAAACATGATTTGAGTCTAAAACATACAACTTTTAACTGTCTTTTCCCGCTAAAGGCGAAGCAGGAAAGAAATGAGCAAACAGGATCACTTAAGAGAAGAGATGGTTAAAACAGACCTGAGTTATCAGGGAGTTGATAAAAATCTCTGACTATAAATAGATCCATACTCACCAAGTGCTGGTGTGACACTGACTCTCCTTCAAGTATGACTGAGATGAAGAAGATACCTTTTTAAGAAATCATTTTTAATTGAAGTATAGTTAATTTATAATGTATTAGCTTCAAGTATACATTAGAGTGATTGT
Source organism: Catagonus wagneri (assembly GCA_004024745.2). Classification (NCBI taxonomy): domain Eukaryota; kingdom Metazoa; phylum Chordata; class Mammalia; order Artiodactyla; family Tayassuidae; genus Catagonus; species Catagonus wagneri. The sequence continues at coordinate 8,894,258 of PVHT020000195.1, forward strand.
TGTGTCATTGTATATATATATATACACACACACATACATCAGATTTTTTTCCATTATAGGTTATAACAAGACATCGAGTATAGTTCCCTGTGCTATAGAGTTGGTCATTGTTATATACCTGTTTTATGCATAGTAACATGTAAATGTTAATCCCAGACTCTTAATTTATCTCCCTACTTCCTGCTATCCCCCTTGGTAACCATAAATTTGTTTTCCATGTCTGTGAGTCTGTATCTGCTTTGTCAATAAGTTCATTTATATCATTTTTTAGGTTCCACATGTATGTGATATCATATAATATTTGTCTTTCTCTGACTTACTTCACGGAGTATAATTTCTATGCCTATCCATGTTACTTCAAAATAACATAATTTCATTCTTTTTTATGGCTTAGTAATATTCCATTGTATATATGTACCTCTTCTTTTTTATCCATTATTCTGTTGATGGACATTTAGGTTTCTTCCATAGGTTAGCTATTGTTAATAGCACTGTAATGAACACTGAGGTGCATGCTTTAAATTATGGTTTTCTCTGGATATATGCCCAGGAGTGGGATTGCTGTATCATATGGTAGTTCTATTCTTAGTTTTTTGAGGAACTCCATACTGTTCTCTACAGTGGTTATACCAATTTTCATTCCCATCAAGAATATAGGAGGGTTCTCTTTTCTGTACACCCTCTCCAGCATTTGTTGTTTGTAGAGTTTTTGCGATGGCCATCCTGACTGATGTGAGGTGATACTTCACTCTAGTTTTTATTTCCATTTCTCTAGTAACTAGTGATGTTGAGCATCTTTTCATGTGCCTATTGACCACCTGTCTTTTCTGGATAAATGTCTGTTTTGATCTTCTTCCCATTTTTTTATTGAGTTGTGTTTTTTTTAACATATTAAGCTGCATGTGTTGTTTGTAATTTCGAGTTTATTTTTGTATATGGTGTTAGAGAGTGTTCTAATTTCATTCTTTTACATGTAGCTGTCCAGTTTTCCCAGCCCCACTTATTGAAGGGACTGCATTTTCTCCATTGCATCTTTTCGCCTCTTTTGTTGTAGATTGATTGGCCCTAAGTTCATGGGTTTATTCTGGACTTTCAGTCCTGTTCCATTGATCTGTATTTCTCTTGTGCCAGTACCATACTGTCTTGATGACTGTAGCTTTGTAGTATAGTCAGAAAGCTGGAAGTATGATTCCTCCAGCTCCTTTCTTCTCTCTCAAGGTTGTTTGGGCTATTTGGGTCTTTTGTGTTTCCATATGAATTAAATTTTTTTGTTTTACTTCTGTGAAAAATACCTTTGGCTATTTGATGAGGGGTTGCATTGATCTGTAGATTGCCATGAATAGTATGGACATTTTAACAATATTGATTTTTCCAGTCCAAGAACATGGTATCTGATTGTGTCATCTTCAGTCTCTTTCATCAGTGTCTTATAGTTTTTGGAATACAGGTCTTTTGTTTCCTTACATAGATTTATTCCTAGGCATTTTATTCTTTTTGATGTGACGGTAACAGATTGTTTCCTTAATTTCTCTTTCTGATATTTCATTTTAGTGTATAGAAACGCAACAGCTCACTGATGAATTCAATAAAATTGCCAGATAGAAAATGAAGGTACAGATGATAACTTTTTAAAGTTTGTTTCCAACCTGATGAGAGGATAATAGGAGGAGAGCAGAAAGATAAGAAGAGACATTTCTCAGCAGAAAACTAAAGGGAGCACACTTTTTCATTTCCCTGTATTCTGAACATACGCTATTATAAATTTAACATTCTGGAACGTCATATTTAAAGAATGCAAAGCTCCTATGATCACTCCCTGTTTCTTTGCTTTTTTAAAAAAATTTCTGCTCATTAGTTCTTTATGTTAGGCCAAGTAATTGTAATGCAAATGATATGAGATTGAATATAATTATGACCACTGAGCTGAAGGTGATTTTTAGTAAAATTACAGTTTGATTATCTGTACTCATGTGATTATCTACATGAAGATCTGTACACTTTAGATCAGTATGAAGTATAGGCACAAAGTTAAATATTAAGTGAAAAATGCTATACACACATTTGTTTACATCCATATGTGTGTGGCTGAGAATGTTAAATAGAAGGTTTTTTATGTTTTTAAGAAAAGATGAAGTTTTAAATGTTTAACTTCCCTATAATTCCCAAATGCCTAATTTAAGATTTTTTTAATCATGATAAAGTATATGTAACAAAACATGCCATTTAAACCATTTTAAGTATACAGTTGAGTAGCGTTAAGTACATTCACATTGTTGTGCAACCATCATTGCATCCATCTCCTGAACTTTTTTCATCTTGCAAGACTAAAACCTTGCATCCATTATATGATAATTCCGAATTCTCCCTTTTCTTCCAGGCCCTAGCAAACAACATTCTACTTTCTATCTATATGACTGATGCTTCTAAGTATCTCATAGAGTAAAAGCATACAGAATTTGTCCTTGGTGTCTGACTTATTTAACTCAGGATATAGTCTTCAGGGTTCATCCACAGTGGAGCATATGCCAGAATTCCCTTCCTTTTTAAGGCTGAGTAATATTTCACTGCTTTTTAAAAATCCAACTAGTCATATTATTCTCTACTTGCCTTTAACCCTGTTGTATAGGTAACCAGTGGCCCCGATTCCTGAATGATCCCAGGGTCCTGAGGTATGAATTTACTTGCTTTGTCGTTTCTCATTGCCATTGTAAATCTCATCTATATTTCAGATTCCAGAATATTGTGGATATAGCCTTTTCCCCTGTTTCTTTATTGTTGTGAATTTTGGCCCTTTTATAGCCCTGTAATTTTAGTGGAGTTTGGGAAGGGTGTGAAGGTAAATATGTGTATCCAGGCTGATGTGTGATATTGGAAATTAGATGTGTGATTTTTTAGATTCATACTCTATTTTTTCTATCATTTAAGAATTAATTTATAGTTATATCTTAATTGTGATTGAAAAACATGGGCTGTGTGATAGTCCTTGGTGTTGAGATTTTTCTTTGTAAACTATTACAAGGTCATTTTTATAAATGTCCCATGAATATGTGAAAATAATCCATTCTCTGATATTGTGAGGTGCAGGATATTTTCTAATGTATTTAGTTCAGGTTTGCTAATTGTCATTCAGATCTTCTTTTTCCTGGCTATATACTTGGTGTATGAGAGAGTTTTTTTATAGTCTACTTTTATGAGTATCACTTTCATCATTTCTCCTTATGGTACTTTCACTTTTTGCTTTAAATATTTTGAGGCTACTGTGTCAGATGCATACATGTTCAGAATCTTTACATATTCCTGGTGAAGTTTTTTTTTCCAATTACCATTTTATGAGGATTGTCTTTAAATACTTTTTGCTCTTGAGTCTATTCTATTTAATGCATACCAGCTTTCTTTTGGAATGTGCCTCTTAAATCTTTTTTTCATTCTCTTACATTAACCTTTTGTATATTATTATATAATTTTAATAGCTTTATTGAAGTATAATTGACATATAATGAACTGTACATATTTAAAGTATACAGTTTGATAACTTTTGACATATGTATGCACATGTGAATCCATCATTAAAATCAAGATAATGAACATATTCATCACCCCCAAGATTACTTTGTGTCCCTGTTTAACCCTTCCCTCCAGACCCTCCTCATCTCCTTTCCCCAAGCCACCACCAATCTCCTTTCTGTCATTATAGATTAGTTTGCGTTTTCTAGCGTTTTATGTAAATTGAATTACATAGTTTGCATTTTTCTTTTTTCAGTCTAACTTTTTTCAACATAAGTATTTTGGGTTAATCCATATTGTTCCATGTATAAATAATTCATTCCTTTTTGATTGCTCAATAGTTTCCAGTGTACAGATACACTATAGTTATTTTAATCTAGTCCTCTGTTGATGGACGTTTAGGCTGATTCCAGTTTGAGACTGTTACAAACTGGTAAGATAATTTCTGTACAAGTCTTTGTTATGAGTATATATGCTCTTGGAATGGCTGGAGTATATAGGAGGCATATAATTAACTTTTAAGGGAACTGCCAAAATGTTTTCCTAAGTGGTTATGCCATTTGACACTCCCACCTCCAGTCTCTGGGAGTTTTTCTGCATTCTCGCTAACAACTAGTATGGTTACTTTTTAAAATTTTAGTCATTTTAATAGGTATGAAATTGTATCTTGTGATTTTAATTTGTGTTTCCTTAATGTCAAATGATATTAAGTATCTTTTCATGTGTGTGGTTTTTCTTTTTTCACTATGTATATATTGCTTTTGAAGTTTCTATTCAAATCTTTTATACATTTTTATTCTATTGGGCTATTTGTTTTATTACTGGGTTTTGAAAATTCTTTGTATATTCTGGATGAAATTCTTTTTTTTCTTTTTTCCATTATAGCTGGTTTACAGTTTTCTATCAATTTTCCAACTATGCAGCATGGTGACCCGGTTACACATACATATATAGAATTGTCACAAGTGATTAGACATAGTTCCTGGTGCTCTACAGCAGGATCTCCTTGCTTTTCCATCCCAAAGGCAAAAATCTACAACTGTTAACCCCAGACTCCCATCCCATCCCACTCCCTCCCCCGCCCTCTTGGCAACAAGTCTGTTCTCCAAGTCCATGATTTTCTTTTCTGTAGAAAGGTTCATTTATGCAGTATATTAGTTTCCAGATATAAGTGATATCATATGGTATTTGTCTTTCTCTTTCTGACTTACTTCACTCAGTATGAGGGTCTCTAATTCCATCCATGTTGCTGCAAATGGCATTATTTTATTCTTTTACATGGCTGAGTAGTATTCCATTGTGTATACATATCACATCTTCCTAATCCAATCATCTGTCGATGAACACTTGGGTTGTTTCCATGTGCTGACTATTGTGAATAGTGTTGCAATGAACATGCGTGTGCAAGTGTCTTTTTCAAGGAAAGTTTTGTCCAGATATAGGCCCAAGAGTGGGATTGCTGGGTCATATGGTAGTTCTATGTATAGTTTTCTAAGGTACCGCCATACCGTTTTCCATAGTGGTTGTACAAACTTACATTCCCACCAACAGTGCAGGAGGGTTCCCTTTTCTCCACAACACCTCCAACATTTGTTGTTTGTGGACTTAGTAATGATAGCCATTCTGACTTTTTTTTTAAATTTTTTTGTTTTTTATCTTTTAAAATTCTTTATCAGATAAATGATTTGCAATGATTTTCTCCAAGTCTGTGGATTGTCTTTGAGTTATGTCTTTTAAAAACACCACAAAAGTAATTGTTATATTATTCAGTTGGACAGTATCCTTTCACAAGTAGGCTTGATTTGTTTATATTTTTGTTATGATAAATAAATTTATTACAGTTCTCATATAATTTTTTTTTTTGTCTTTTTCATTTTATGGACGCACCAGTGGCACGTTCCCAGGCTAGGGGTCTAATCGGAGCTGTGGCCACTGGCCTGCGCCACAGCCACAGCAACGCAGGATCCGAGCCACGTCTGCAACCTACACTACAGCTCACGGCAACGCTGGATCGTTAACCCACTGAGCAAGGGGAGGGATCGAACCCACAACCTCATGGTTCCTAGTCGGATTCGTTAACCACTGCGCCACGACGGGAACTCCAGTGCTCATATAATTTTGTTATGAATTTCTAATTTGTTGCATTGTAGCCAGTAAAATTTCTACTTTGGGAGAGTCTAAAACTAGGGTTGTGTGTGTGTGTGTATGTATGTGACCACTTGTAAACATTCAAGAAGTAGATATACATTCTTTATAGAGGGGGTGGTTTTATATGTAAATGTTAAATAATTTTAGTCATCAAATTATTCAAATTTTGTTCTTATTTATTTTGGGTCTATTTAATATTTAAGTATTGTTTTTAATCTAGAACAGCTCCTTTATACTCTCATTTTAATTATACCAACATTTACTACGTATATGCTAAAACCTAGACATGTACTGTCCAATATTGTAGTCACCTATCACATGTGGCTTCTTAAATTTTAATTTTAATTAATTTAAATTAAAAATTCAATTAATCTGCCACTCAAGCTATATTTCACGTGCTCAAAAAATACATATGGCTAGTAGATACCATACTGAACAGCACAAGTATAGAATACTTGCATTGTCATAGAAAGTTCTGTTATATAGCACTGATCTAAGCTATTATATTTTATTGTGGATTATACTTTTTTATCAGTGTTGTGTTGCTGTACTTATTATTTATTCCAATCCAAGTAATGCTTTCTATTTTTGTCTTAATTGCTTGATACGTATTTGCTTATCCTTTTGTTTGTAGTGTTTCTACATCTTTTTGTTCTATGTATTATGCCTCTTGTAAATAATATGCAGTTTTATTGGTTAACTATTTTTTAAATGAGTTTAACAAATTTGTGTTTATATTTACACTAATATATTTGATCCTCTTATGTCCTGACTTACATTTTAAAATTATTTTTCTGGGAGTTCCCATCCTAGCTCAGCAGAAATGAATCTGACTAGTATCCATGAGGAGGCATGTTTGATTCCTGGCCTTGCTCAGTGGGTTAAGGGTCTGGGGTTGCCGTGAGCTGTGGTGTAGGTCATAGATGTGGCTCGGATCCTGCGTTGCAATGGCTGTGGTGTAAGCCGGCAGCTACAGCTCCAATTTGATCCCTAGCCTGGGAACCTCCATATGCTGTGGGTGCGGCCCTGAAAAGACAAATAAATAAATAAAATAAAATAAAATAACTTTTTCTGTTATCTCTATTTATTTCCATCTTTTGCTGCATGTTTAGCATATTTGTTAAGACCATCACCTCAAGTACATGGCTTCCTGAGCGTGGATCTCATTTCAATGTCTCAAGAATCGGTAGCTCTTAAATTCTTAGTACCTAAATGTCCTCATTTGTAAAATTTGTAAAGTGGGGATAAAAATATTACCCATTTCCCAGGGTTATTCAGAGGACCATATGAATAAATATCTTGGATGTGCCTGTTTTATAGTGAATGTATATTATTAGTTAATTCCTGGGCTGTTTTCCTCTGGAAACAATGTATTTTATTATAATGGTTACCATTAAATTAAAAATACAGACTGTATATCTCTAATTGTCAGTTTCACAAAGGAAATACAGTTATTTGAATCCCATGTCAGATGAGGTCATTAGCTTGCTTTTATTTTCCCCTCGCCTGTGTACATACATTTCATACTTTTGTAAGAATTATCTGTGATCGTAGAACCATATTATTTAATATGGAAACTATTTTAACTCCTACCTTTGCTTTCAAAAGGATGAATCATTTTGTATTCTCTAAGATAATCATATATATTTGATTCACCTTGTTTCTAAATATTTTCAGTGCCTACCAACAGACAAAAAGTCTTAGATTCTTTTCTCCTTTATATATTTATAGTTTTTACCCAAACAGTATCACACTGTGTAAAGTTTAAATCTTTGTTTCTTTCCTTAACAATCTTTGAGAAGCAGAGTTATCCCAAGAGTGAAAAATAAAGTTCAGCAGATATGCCAAAAAATATGAAGTATAGCTGTCCAGCTTTGTCCATTTATTCACATGATTTGGACCATACAGTTATCTGTGTATGGGTGTTTCCCATTTGGCTGTTTCACCATGGGTGTGTCATGCTTTGTTTGGAAGCTGGAATGCATCTCTGTTAGGGTGAACTGTCTCATCATATATGATTTCAATTATTGCATGTGCCTCGATGACTCCTAAGTCTGCCTATCCATTTCTGTACTCTCTCCCTCTTTCTTGTATAGTAACTCGTGGTTTTCATGTTATTTTCACAGATCTATTGTCCGTAAGAGGTATATTTCTTAATCTATAAATAATTGGATTAGATTAAATGATCTCAAAAGCTTATTCCAGGAATAAGTCTGTGATCTATAAATGTTATCCCTTTATTATTCTATTAACAGTACTGTTTAAAGTTCTTTTAAATTCCTTCCTCTGAATTCATTTTTTTTTTTTTTTCGGTTTGTCTGGAAGGTGGCTGCGATCTCTCTGCAAAATTGACTGGAGCATGCAGCCTTTGTAAAATACCCATTGCCTATGATGCTCTCAAACCTACACGCTACATTGAGTAGCTCTAGTATCCAGGGGAACATAGTTGCCTCCCATGTTTTCAGCATTCAACTGCTCACTAGTTTCCTTCTTTTTTATTCATCTCTGCATGCTCTCAACTCTCCAAGCCACCTGATAACTCACCTTTGGGTGCCACTCAAAAACCTGGGTCATAAGAGCTGGTACCGGTGGATGAGGGATCGGCTCAAGGGATGGTAGCCTTCCCTCCATTTCTGTTTTCTCTACGTTTTAAAGATTTTCAGTAACTGTTGGCTACCAATCACTGCCTCATTTCTTTCTTGGTTGATACCCACTTTACTCAGAAACTTCAAACCATATCAGCTCAGAAGTACTGGCACAGTTTTAGTCCAGTAGACATGGCACATGCTGCACTATTGAGAACCCCCAAGAGATGAACGCTAAACTTTGCTGGGGCTGAGGTGTCACTTCAGTCAAAGGGCAGTGACCTTTGGACCATGGTCTCCAGAGATGGTTTCTGGTTCCAGTTGACTTGACTATTCAGAACACCTCTTTTTCAATCTCAGTCTTTTGCTTACTCCCTCCCTGCCTTATTTCTTCCCTTTCCATTTCTTCTCTTTCATATTAGTTTCCATCTCTAATCTGTACTGGAAAAATTTTACATCTGTGGCCTTAAACTACTAACTAATGTTACTCTTGCTACTGCTGTTACCGTTAGTACTAACTAGACTGTTACTGCTGTTATTGCTACTGTTCGGGCGACCATTACCATCATAGCCACAACTGTCATTCATGTAGCTCTTAATCTATGGCATGAAATGGGGGAAACCTTTATATACATTATCTCTAATCTTTGCAGTAGCCTCTTGGGGGTAATTTTCATTGTTTCCTCTTCTCTCAAGTAGGGATAATGATCTTAGGGAGGTTAAGTAAATTTCCTCAAGTGTCTGAGCTTATAAGTTAGTGGAGGGAGCTGTGGTTTGGAAGCGAGGTCTGGTTGATCACAAAGCCCACTTCTTAACTACTACCAGGCTCCAAGCTGGAAAATTCCTGCACATGAACTGACACCCTCTCCTTCTGGAGTACCATCAGATGTTACTAAGAGACTCTAACACTCTTTCTACACAGATATGATCCCAGAATCCTTCAGAAAGGGCCTATGCAACCATTAGGGAAAATCCATCAGATTTGGCATGTGAGCCAAATCTGAGCAAATCCTGTTTGTGAGCCATGAGCCATGACGCAAAATGGTGTCCCCCCACCCTGATTTCCATTTCATGGTTCTACTTTGAACTGAGATGACAGGGACCTGAATTCAAAGCCCAATCACTTGTGAGACACAAAAATGTGGAGCCAGAGGGAAAAATTGAGGCTGTTGCCATGATGTACTCCTGTCCCTTCCCTTGAATGACACATAGTAGTAACTGTTCCACATACTTGAACACTGAGCTTATGATGGTAAAGTCAAAATTAGCCCAAAGGTTCTGTATATTTTCTACTTTAATATTATCACAGAGCAGGCACCTCTGTGCTGCTCACACTGCTGATGGCACCATCTCGCCTCATGGGAATCCATTTTGATATTTGGAGAATGGGATTTATGATACTTCCAACTTTCTGTGACTAGAAAGTTTTCAAATCATGACATATACATGTATGAGAATTACCAGGAAGTTCAAGTTTATAGTTGATGCAGTGAAGCAAAGTGACACTGAAAATGTGTGTCATTATGATTGAGCCCTTAGAAAAATGCTCATTTATTCTTTGTGTTGGTATAAGTTGTGTTAATTTAAGGAGAAGCGATTTCTTCCTGTTATTATGAAGCATTGCCAAAAGAACAATTATTCTCAAGACACATTTAGTTGAGCCTTCTTCCCACATCCTAAATACTTGTGTTTATGTGTGTTATACATCTGTACAATGCAGCAATTGTTTCATCTTTCTCAAACTAATAGAGATGCTAGAAACATCTGGTAGTTGATAGTTAATTCATTTTTTCATTGCACCTTTTCATAGGAAGCAGGGAACGCAATTCAATATATCCCCTGAGAGAGTCTTGCATTTATGACAGGTGTGTATTTCTTAACAAGTCGTTGTTTGACACCATTGCTTCTCCTAAGTCCAGCTGGAAGTACATTCATCTGGCAAGAAAGAGAAGGGAAGAAAAATGACATTTGAAAGAAAGTTGGAGTTTCAGTTGGTTGTTGCATAAAGCATCCACTTTACTCCAGTAATATTTATTCTTATTTTCTGCAATTTCCTGGAACTGTCTTTTACAAGTCTATCACAATGATGACTTTCTCTGTTTTGAACGTTACTTAGCTGCATACTACTCATTTATATGAGATGATAAAATGAGTTTTTTTTTTCCTTCAGCATGGGACTAGGAATTGATTCAGCATAAGGCTTTGCTGATGGGACATATATCCTCATCCTAGCATCCCAGCATCCCAACCCTGTCTGAGGCTCAGAAAGAGCAGAAGGATATAGGATGAGTCATTATATCCTGAATTTTCTGACCCCTTCTTAGTATAACTCTTTGATCTCTAAAGATTTTTTTTTTTTTTTGCTCCTTGTGACCTCACTGAGATTATCTTTCTCCTCCTCAGGAGTTATGATTAGCTAGGGTTATTTTTACTGAAAACATCTCAGGGCTTAAAGTAGGAGGGTGAGGATGTTGCATTCTTGGTGGCAGGCCCAGGGATTGGAATTCTTTCCTTGATGTGACATAATGAATTTTAATTGTCCTACCCTTGGGCCATGGCACAGCAACTCCAGCTGGCTGAACCTGAAGGACTGGTGCTACTTAGGGAGGAGTTTGGAGGTAGCTCAAAGAAATGGCATTAGTAGGCAGATAGTGAATATGGGGCCACCTTGATGACCAGGAGTATGGCATCTACCCTACTGGTGCAGCGACTTCCTCATTTGAAGGCTTGGATTGCCAGATAGGTATAGAAATTTATTCTAAAAGAATCAGCACTTGATGGTGTTTATGTCACTCTCACTTATCTCAAACTTTTCAGACTCCTAGGCACTGTTCACATTCCAGCCTTTTAGTTGGCTTCAGTTACTCTTTCCTACACATGCATGCACACACATACATTCACACACACACACACACACACACACACACAAAAGGAAGAAGAGCTGTGCCATTAATAGAAACATTTAATTGATCTCCTTTTCAATGTTAGGCAAAATTTGATGCTTGCCCACTGGCTCAGTAATTTCCCATTCAGTTGCAGTGACAGGGCCTTGGAATATGGACCACTTCTAATTTGTTCTTCAAAATAAAAACAAAAATGCATACACAATTGTGGCATGCTCAGCTCCTTCCATCTATGTCTCTCTGGAGTTACCCAGTAATGAGTCCATGGTAATATTCCCAGTGGACCCATGAGGTCACTGGAGCAATGAGGGATTTAATAAACTGGCCAAGGTCAGTGCTAATGAACAAAGTGGCTATGCCTCCACATTAAATTACCTGGCTCATCCTAGTCATCCAGTTTCACTTAGGACAATCAATTATTTTGATTTCCTTAAAACAGCTCTTGAAAATTGGCAGGGCTAATCCAAATAAACAGTTGGGTTTGGACAGGACTGGCAAGTGGTGGAGTAGCTGCTTGAGCTCAGATGACCTCAGTGTCCAAGCATCTCCATCCCCTCAAAGCCTTCTCCTGCTGATAAGTTCAGGAAGGATCTTGCTCAGTTCACACTCTTCCATTAGCTGGCATGCCCTCCCTTATCCTTACTGCCACTTAATGGCTACAAAAAAATGTGTTTTCTTGAGATAGCCACTTGGAAAGGGCTTCAATAATTGCTGTTTGTGCTGCCTTCAGCCAGTCGTCTTTTCTCTGTCATTAGGGGTGGTCTGATGGCCTCAAGAATGCCACACATGTAAAGAATGTGCTTAAGTCTGGGGCTCTGATTTCAAGGCAATTTCACCTGAACTCCCCTCCCCTTCCTTTGTGACTGCAGTAAAGAGAACTTTAGTAATTAGGTTAATCTCTTTAGGAAAAATTTCTTCATAGAACTTGTGTGTCAGCACTGGAAAAGTCACCACAGAAAGGTATTCTGATTCATCTTGGCTACTCTGTCTTAAAAGTTTTCTTTGTCTTAGAAACCAATGCAGTAGATTGTGGAATGACCTAATAAGTGTTATATTTCTTCCATAGCAGGAAAGAGAAATTTCTTTTCCCAAGTATGGTCTTCTATTCCTCTTTTCTTTAAGTCCCAAGAGTGGTATTTAATCTTTGAGAACATTATGCTTTGCATATGGTAAAGATTGTTAAAACCATTGGGGAAATTTACCAGGAAATTGGTACATTTTTTCCTTCTTCCTTTTCTCCATAGAACTAATAATGATCCTAACACTCTGGTTTCTGTGATCTAAGACTCCCAGTAACAGGATGAGCTTAAAGGATTCCACCAAAATCTGTACAGTGTCTTTGCCCATATCAGTTTGGCCACATGATTGGCATTGGAGTTCCATCTGTGGAAGATGCACCAGAATACCCCAGAGAGTTCATTAAGACTTAGATTGCTTCTCCTAGCCCCAGAGGTTCTGATTCACTGTCTTGGGTGAATCCCAAGAATTTGCCCATCTAACAAGTTCCCAAGGTTAATGCTGATGTTGCTGGTCCCTGGACCAGGTTTTGAGAAACCCCTTGAAAAGAAGTAAGAGTATGTAATATATATAGTACATGCCCCATAGCTAATATCTGGAACCTACTATTCCTTTTGCTAGGGTAACCTGTGGACTTGGTATGTTAGAGCAATCTATACCACACGAGGAATTTTCTAAATCTCTCATCCACCTGTTTGAAAAATGGACCAGTGAATATATTGAATATATTTGCAAAATACGACTCTAGCTTCTTAAGAGATATTCAAGATATTTTTTGAATACTTTTTATTTTTTGTTTCACATCCTTGCCTTTGGAATTGTTGTGTTGTGAGAAAAATTACCACAAAAGCCACCAGCAAAAGGAAGGTCTTAGTACAATATTCAGTTTAACACTTCCTGGAGCAGGATGTGTTTTTCCTGTGTCACAGGGCTTAAAAGGTTGGTTAACCAGGACAAGCCTTGATGTGTCTGGACTGAGCTAATGAGTAGCTGAATAGTTTATCCATAAGTGTAGAGTAATCCTCAGGACCATATGATAGAATATGGAAAGTAATCAACATTTTTAAAAACTGATGTCAGCCAGCCTACTGTTTTCATTTGACTTAACTGATAGTTCCTACATGCCTTAAAGGGAAAACTGGACTAATTAGTAAGAGGAGGGAGAAACCACCTGGCAAAGAGGCACAACTCTAATTACATATGCAAGCCCAACCACAGTTCTCGGTTAGAGCATGTGGAGGTGGGTGAGACTACAGGGTAATAAGAAGCCAGGGCCTGGCAAAGATTAGAGGTGGAGTCTGCTGCCAAGGGACTTAATGACAAGTTCCAGCAATGTCACAGCTGCTTTGTGAAAGGAACACCAGATTATAACAGGCCAACTTGAGAGAGGCTAATATATATACATCACTTCTGACAACTTGGTGATGAACCACTGGTCTCTAAGCGCAAAAGTGTAAAGCTTTATACAGTTTTAGGTGAAAATTAGTTTCTGGTATTTAATGGAAGGAAATGGTATGAAACTATAACATGAGAACAATAGGCTAACAAATTATTTTTTATTTGGGTATTGTTGATTTACAGTGCTGAGTCAATTTCTGCTGTACAGCATAGTGACCCAGTCATATATGTACATATATATATATATTCTTTTTCTAATACCATCTTGCAATATGTTCTATCCCAAAAGATTGGATATAGTTCCCTGTGCTATACAGTACTGATGGAGAAACTTCATTTTTTTTAATTTCCTAGCTCAGTGCTTCTGTATTACCCAATGAGATTTTACCTGTTGAGTTAAAGAACTGGAGGACAATTGTAAAGGTTTTAGGCTCTGGATGCCTCCAACCATGACGTACCTCCTATCCTGTTCTCCAGAAGACACCTAAAAAGGAAAGCCTGGAAAATGCTTGACCAGGGACGTTAATGATCTTCGTCTCCTGGCATTTCCAACCTCCAACTCTCCTGGAGTGCTGTGGTTCTCTCATTCTGTCACCTCCCTGTGTTAATTGATGTATTCCCCTGCCTCTGTCTTTTCCCATGCTACCGTTGCCCACACCAGAGTCAGAGAATTTGGAGAATCCCAAGTGATTCTAGTGTGACCTTTAAATGACCTCAGCCCTTTCAAGTTACCTGACCCAAAGAAAATTTGCAAGTTCAGTTTTTGTCAATTGCCTCGGAGCAGGCTGAGGAATCTGGGTGTACTCTGTACCTCACAAAAGCAGCATCCTCCCAGTCCCCACCCATGAATAGAGAGCTCAAGATGATAAAAGTCCAACATGTATTAATCACTTAGCATGATAGGCATTTTTCTAAGCTTCGTCTAAGTTGCTCTGTACAATTAAAACAGAGACCAATTTTCACATACTCAAAGTATATACAACTTGGAGGTCCCTTGTGGTGCAGCTAGTTAAGGATCCAGCATTGTCACTGCTGGAGCTTGGATCAATACTGTGGCGTGGGTTTGCTCTCTGGTCTGGGAACTTCCAAATCCACAGGTGTGCCCCCCCAAAAAATATATATACACAATTTTAGAGGAATATGCTCATACCAGAATAGAACTTTGTTTTTAGAAAAAAAATGTTGAGAAAAGAAATCAAGATTCAAGAATTGACTCTCTTAAGCAGGATACTAGTGAATTAGTCTATTACTAGTCTATTAGTGTATTACTTTGATAAATTTTAATGAAGAGGTATACTAGATCTAGAAAAAAATGTTTGTGCATGAGTCTTGGTGGTTTCCATTTTAAGATCATTCATGTTTTCATCTAACAAATATTTATTGAGTTCCTACTGTATGCGTGTTAGTGAAGAGGTGGCCCTGAAGGAAAGAGATGTTTCCCTTCCTGGAGGTGTTTAAAGTCTAGTGGGAAAGACAAACACCAAAATAAATAATTATGGTAAAATGTGATGTGAATCATGATGGTAGATGATAGAAGAAGCTTTCAGTAGGGGACTTAACTATGGTAGAAGTGAAGGTCTTCCAGAATATTTGGCATTTATGCTGATACCTGAAGAATTTGGAGGGTCCACCTGGTAATGAGTAAAGGGCAAGCATTTTAAGTAGAAGGAATAGGACGTAAAAAATCAGAGCAGGGAAAGTGTGTAGTGTATTCAGATAACTGTGAAAAATAATCTAATACCGAATTTCAGTTAGCTGATGAGGACACTCAGACCTGGGGGTGCGGGGTAAAGAAAACTGTCCAGTGGAGCCAGGTGTGGGATGTGAGTTGCCTGACTTTAAGAGCTGACATTCTGGCACGTGTCCCATGGCCTTCTGTGGACTGAATAGACCTTTGGACAAGGGGTGCTGCAACTCACATGGCATTTTCACATGACAGAGAAATATAATATGTTTCTAGATCATCATAATATAAAAATTAGGCCAGAAAAAGTCTACCAGAAAATTATGGCGATAAATATACAAATTTACAATGTCTGGCTTCTTAATGGTTCCCTTTAGATATACAACATGTGTAATCAGGTTGGCCCCTGAGGATTCAGAGCAATCATACCTAAAGTAGTAATCTTTGAAGCTTCTGCTGTGGAAGAGTCCACCATCTCACTCCAGTGGCTTTTTAATAGTTTCTGATGGGCTACACAGAGTGGAACCACTGACCTTGGCCTCATCTTAGGTATTTGTGTTCTCTTAACTCCTGATTTATGACCCATTGCCTACTGTGATGTTCAACATTCCTGTCTGTTCTCCTGCCTACTTGCCTTCTGGTTTCTGATACATTACTTTCCATGTCCTGGTTCCTTTTCTGTCTGAAATGAACTTAACCATCAAATCATAGAATTAGACATTTAATTTTGAAATTTTCCACTTTGTGGGTTTTTCTTCCTCTCCTACTTAGTCTCCGTTTTGTAGTTGACTATAACTCTTGTGGTTTTATTTGGGAAGGTCACTGGAGTCTCTTTTATAAAGGGTAAGCTGGAGAGAAAAATGAAAGCTGGACACGGGTTAGAATAGATTTTCCAAAATGTGTTATGCTAGAGAAACACTAATTTTGCATAATGTTGACAGGCATTCAACAAAAAAAGGGAAGAGTTATTAATCACATACTTTTGGCTAACGGGTGGCAAAGGGCAACTGTCTTTCTACACTGTGGAGTCTTCAGAGTCATTATTATGCTAGTGTGCTTATGAATATGCCGTGTATGCAGCATTTATAAGGTATATTTGACCATGTAAGTTATGAAATTTTTGTGCTTCATAGAATTCTCTGGCCACCTGGGCTTGGTGTTCTAACCAGGCCAGAGAAGGACTTGGTTCAAAGAGGGAGACAGTAGTGCATTCCTTGATGCCCACGGAGGCATGGCAAAGGAAGGGCTCATTCTGGGTGGGTTGCCTATATCCTATGCATATATAGTGGCAAAGGAAGTAGGGGCTGGGGAAGGCCAGAGGCAGAATATCACCTAGGAAAAGAGAAATGATAAAGTCCGATGATCATACCTTGTGTTATCTGTTCAGGGCAGGGCTCCAGCTACAATGAGAAATTGGAGTGCCCATCTGGAAACAGACTGGGGCTAATAGTAGGGGATAAGTGTGGTGCTCCTTAGAACTGCCTCAAGACTATGACAGAGTGGTCAAAATCCCTGAATGCAGAGTTATGTAGACTTTTATTTTTTCTCTCATCGAAGTCTGAGGGGGATTCAGTGGCCCTGAGCCATCTTAAAGTATAACCAATTGTATATGTATACATCATTTTCTTTACACAAATGTTAGCATATGTATATAGTGTTCTTCACTTTGTTTTTTTAACTTGACATTCTATCTGTGAAATAATTCTATATAAATTTGCTTCAATTTTTAAGTGTTGACATAGAATTCTATTGTATCGTTGTACTGCATTTACTTAGCCTTACATTGTTGGGCATGTAAATGATTTGCCATCTTGAAATGCTGCAGAAAATACCGGACACACATTTTTTCACACACGTGTGAGTATCTCTGCAGGGTAAATACTTAGGACTGGAATATCTGACTCAGAAATAATGTACCCTTTAATTTTGACAGATATTTCCAAATTGCCTTCCATAGAGGTTGAACCAATTTATGTACACTCTCTTAATGTATGAGAGTACATTCCTCATTTTAATAATTTTTATTTGACTTACACATTATTTTTAAAATACAGATTTTTAGAAAAGGGATATTTAAGTTAAAAATTCAGATTTGGGGGTTTTCTTGAAAAACTTGACACTGCACAAACCCAACAGGCATCACTCAGCTAGGATCACCGTAATAACTGTCCTCTTTAGGTAGACTTTGAGCACTCTGGGTCACCATAGTCCCTAATATTTTCTCTTGCCTCCTAACAATGAAGCCATACTTTAGATGCTGTTTGTCATCATGTATAGATAAAATGCATGTGTATAAAAGAGACATATATGTATATATGTGTATACACACACACACACACACAAATTAGAGAGGTAAGAGGAAAGTGAAATATTTCTAGTCTGCAATAAATACAGAAATGAGTTTAAAACAAAGGCTGTAAAGAAAGATAAAGAAGGATACTACATAATGTTAAAAGGATGTATTCAAGAAGAGGATATTACACTTGTCAATATATATGCATCCAATATAGGAATACCCAAATACATAAAACAGTAAATGCTAATAGACATAAAGGGAAAAGTGCACAGGGATACAATAATAGCAGGAGACTTTATCACCCTACTTACATCAGTGGAGAGATGTAGACAGAAAATCAATAAGGCAACAGTGATACTAAATAATAAAATGGAACCATTAGACCTAATTGATATTTTCAGGACCTTACCTCCAGAAAACCCAGAACACACATTCTTTTCAAGTATACATGGAACATTCTCTAGGACTGACCACATAGTAGGACACAGAGCAAACCTCAGCAAATTTAAGAGTATAGACATTATTTCAAGTATCTTTTATGAATACAATGACATGAAACTAGAAATCAACCACAGAAAAGGTAACAAGAAAAAAGTGATTACGTGATTACACAGAGACTAACTAAACACAATACTACTGAAAAACTAATGGGTCCATGATGAAATCAAAGATGAAATTAAAAGATACCTTGAGACAAATGACAATGAAAACACAACCATACAAAACCTATGGGATGCAGCAAAAGCAGTTCTTAGAGGGAAGTTCATAGCAATATAGGCCTTCCTCAGAAAACACGAAAAATCTCAAATAAGCAACCTAATCTATCACTTAAAAGAATTTTAAAAAGAACACACAAAACCTAAAGTCAACAGAAGGAAGGAAGGAATAAAGATCAGATAGAATATAAATAAAATAGAGATTAAAAAGACAATAGATGACAGAACACTGTAAACCAGCTACAATGGGGGAAGAAAAAAGACAGTAGAAAAAAATCAATAAAACCAAGAGCTGATTCTTTGAAAGGATAAACAAAACTGACAAACCTCTGACCATGCTCACCAATGAGAAGAGAGAGAAGAACCAAATAAAATAAATGTAAGAGAAATTACAACCAATACCGCAGAAATTAAAAAAAAAAAAAAAGAAAATACTATGAATGATTATATATCAACAAGTTCAACCTAGATGAAATGGCTTCTAGAACCATGGAGTCCACCAAAACTGAATCAAGAAGAAATAGGCCATGGAGTTCCCATTTTGGCTCAGCAGTAACGAACCTGACTAGTATCCATGAGGATGGCAGTTCAATCCATGGCCTTGCTCAATGGGTTAAAGGATCCAGCATTGCTGTGAACTGTGGTGTAGGTCACAAACATGGCTTGGATCCTGTGTTGCTGTGGCCGTGGCATAGTCTGTCAGCTGGGGCTCTGATTTGATGCCTACCTTGGGAACTTCCGTATGCTGCGGGTGTGGCCCTAAGAGAACAAAAAAGAAGAAGGAGAAGGAGAAGCAGAAATAAAATCACTAGAAAGTGAAATAGAATCTGTTTTTAAAAACAAAAATAGAAAGCCAAAAATCTCCTTACAAACAAAAAAATTCCGGGACCAGATGGCTTCACAGGTGAATTCTACCAAACATACAAAGAACAACTTAAATCAATTCTTCTCAGATTCTTAGAAAAGTTTGAAGAGGAGGGAACATTCCCAAAGACATTCTGTGAATCTACCATCACCCTGGTACCAAAATCAAACAAAGACACTACCAAAAAAAAAGATGGAAATGTGTGTTGACTACAGACATATTAGAGAACTCAACAGCTGTTTGCCCAGGGCCCCAGCATATAAGAAACGCTTGATGGAAATATGTTTATTACTGGTTGGAGGACAGATTAATTGGGATGGGGCTAGAGTGAGCTTACCTCTTGAGGGCCTTTAGTACCTTCAAACAAATGGAGTTAGAGACTGTGGGGCCGACATTCAATACATGTTTATTGAATCAAATTGAAAAATCTAATTTTAAAAATGATTCTTAAGCCCTGGGATCTTTTTGCTCAGCATGCATATATTTTAAATGGTTTAGTTTTACAATCTTGATTTAGGATTAACATCCTGTCAAAAAAAAAAGACATAACAAGAAAAGGAGCTTTGGGTACAAATAATGGAATGTAAGAGATTCGACGTGAATGCCTTAGGTCTAATATTTTGCATTCCTCTACTATATCATAGAGAGCTAGGCTTTTATTTCCTCCTTAGGTCTTTATTTACACTGTATGTGTTCCAGGCTGTCTGATTCCAGGGGAGACTGTGCTGTGATTGTCTGGATGAGGGAGGGATCCTGGGCCTTCCTTTGTCTCCTAGTAAACTGCCAGGCAAGTCAAAGTACCTTGGCTTCACATTCCCTCATCCTAAGGGGAAAGATTTGAACTCTCTGAATGTATACTTTCTTTTTTATTTTTATTTTATATTTTGCTTTTTAGGGACACACCTGTGGCACATGGAGGTTCCCAGGCTAGGGGTCTAATCGGAGCTGTAGCCGCTGGCCTACGCCCCAGCCACAGCAACTTGGGACCCAAGCCACGTCTGTGACCTACACCACAGCTCACGGCAATGCCAGATCCTTAACCCACTGAGCAAGGCCAGGGATCGAACCCACAACCTCATGGTTCCTAGTCAGATGCGTTTCCACTGCACCACGATGGAAACTCCCTTAATGTATTTTCTTAACTGAAATGGGGAAGTGAGGGTACAGTGACCTATAAGCATCAACTGGGGATCAGGTAAGTTATGAGAATAGTAACTCCACTTTCCCCGCCCTCATGGAGCTGGGTGGGTGGGGGTCATGGTAAGTCTTCTCACAGCATCAGCTTCTTAGACCATCTCAATATAGGCTGGAAAAAAGATGGAAGTGGACATCCAACATATACCTAACTATGTAAAAATATTCACAGCAAAGAAAATGACCAATGCAAATGCACTGCAACCCCAACAGTGTCATCTCTGAGCAGTGGCATGATTGACAGTTGCCATTTTTCTTTGTTGTTGTTCAAGTTTCCAACCTTTCTAAAATAGGTGTTACTTTTATAATCAGAAACTTACTAAACTATACATATTTCTCTGAAAGAAAAAGAAGAGAAAAAGATAGCAGTGAGAAAAAGATAGTAGTTACCGGTGTTCATCTGTCTGCTCTGCCTCCATTGCTTGTGCTTTCACTCCAGAGTGCTAGGGGCTTCTAGGGGATGTGCTCCTGTACTCAGAGTGTCTTGATGTTGTGGGAGTACATGCTATCTCTCTCCTCTCCTCCTCTGGGTCTCTGTGGGGAGGAATTTGATTGCTTTTAATTATCCCAAAGAATCTACTTTCACCGCTGATGTCTCTCAAGGGCATTGCTGCTGCTCTTGCAACCAGTACCCTCTGTCAAGAGTGCATACAGTACCACCAAGTCACCAGCATGGTTATCAGAACTAAGCAGCCACTACCATCAATGAGTCCTCCAGTGCCAGTTCCTGAGCCTTTGCATTTTCAGTAGCCCTTGGAAATTTTGCAGAAACAATTTTGGGTTTTAGTAGATATTTATTAGAGTTTCCTTGTCCAGAGACATGAGATGAATCAACGATGACTGAAGGAAGGAGAAATTCTAATATAGGACCTACATTGAGCTTTCTTTCGAAGCTCACCTGTTGTCTTTGCAACACACTTTTGCTGTTGACCCTTTCTTTTCTTAGGATGAGTAATTTTCCTAGAGGCTTCTTCGTCTCATTTGTGCATAGATCCCTGTCAAGTTCATGCTGCTGTATATTCTTTCTTTCTTTTTTTTTTTTTTTTGTCTTTGGTCATTTTAGGGCCACACCCACGGCATGTGGAGGTTCCCAGGCTAGGGGTCTAATTGGAGCTACAGCTGCTGGCCTGCACCAGAGTCACAGCAACACAGGATCTGAGCCACGTCTGCAGTCTACACCACAGCTCACGGCAACGCCAGATCCTTAACCCACTGAGCGAGGCCAGGGATCGAACTGCAGCCTCATGGTTCCTAGTTGGATTCATTTCCACTGTGCCACGAAGGGAATTCCTGCTATATGTTCTTAAGTCACAGGTGAAAAAAGTGGTTCAAGCTGCTGCATGAGTCTGTGATCACTGATGGGTGGGAAATACTAATTCTCAAAAGGAGGTAGAGAAAGAAAAATAGAAGTAAAGTTAATTCAAGGAACCCTGAAAATGTTGTGATCTTGGAAAAGAATCAGACTGTCCCCTTCCTCCTCCCTCTATGATATTCATTCCAGAAATTATCCAGAGCCAGAAAAAGCTCTTTGCTGAGCGCCTGCTGAAAAGTGCTTCATGTCCAACATGTTCTTTAACCCTTGTGAATTCCTGTACAGATGTTATGATCCAGGTCTTATGGGTGAAGAAATTGAGACTGAAAAATGTGGAGTGGTTGCCTCAGCTCATGCAGCTGTGAAGAGGAGGGCTCTGGATGATGACTGTGAAATCCAGGCCTGGCACTGTCCAGCTGTGTCTTTGGCCAGGTAGACCCGCTGCTTGTGCGTCACCAGGCTGACCTTTGGGAGTGGCTTCCTTTAGCCCATGGTTTCTCAACTATGGCACTAGTGACATTGGGATCACATAATTCTTGGCTGTTGGAGGTTGTTCTGTACATCATGGAATGTTTAGCAACATCCCTGGTTGCTACTCATTAGAACCAACAGCATTCTCAGACACAGTTATGACAGTGTATCTCCAGATGTTGCCCAGTGCTGCCTCGGTGGTGGTGGGGCAAAATTGCCCCTGGTTGAGAACCGTTAATTTAGGCCTTCCAATTGTAAGACATCTCTTCTTAGGTGACTCCGTATCTCTGTTCATCTCTGTTAATACTTGCTCATTTCTCTCTGTAACCACATTTGTCCTATCAATGGGTAACTCTTTTCAGATGAGCGTAGAGAGACCTGTGCACAAAGGAAGTAGGGCTGAGCCAGCCACTTGCACTCCAGACAGAGTCTGGCTGAAAGCGATAGCCATGAAAGATGGCCAGGTGGGGATGGAGGGAGGGAGCCTCTTGTTGGGACAGGCTGATGCTCCTTGCTCTTCTCCTTGCTTCTTCCCTCCTCGAGTGGGCAAGAAAGTGGAGTGGAGGTGCAACTGAGGACTTGTGCATGGCTGCACCTCTCCCATTCCCCTCCTGAATAGATTTTGAATTTTTGCCTCAGATTGCTGGGTCTCCCCTGCCCTGTGTTTCCTGTTTCCTTCACCTTTTACCTGCTTCCTGCCACTTTCTGGAGACTTTGGGGATCCCGGGTAAAAGAGAAGACACATCGAGATGAGTTGAATTTTGTGTATCAAAGGAAGCATTACATCCTTTATGTTGACTTCATTCCTTCCCAATGACACAACTCTCTTAACTCAGCAAATTCCACAGCAGTACTTGCCAGCTGCGATTAGACACATCACAGCACACATGGACACATATGTGCTTTAACACAAACACAGATAACAGTACTTTCGCTCCCACTGAAATAGTGTATTTTTGTTCCTCTACTCTATTGTCTTATCTAGACACCTCTAATGTAGGACAGCTTCAAAAGTCACCTTACCTTTGATCAGGTCCTCACTAAACTGCAAATAGCACCCCCATGTCTGCTTGGCTGTCTTTAAAGAGTTTTAGAGAAGGATAGTCAGTCCCGATGGTTGGCCTTGGTTAAGGACAGATGGAAGGTCACTTGAGCGCTCATTGGTTGGCCGAGAGAATATAGATGACCAGTGTTTCCAGCATGGCTTTTGGAGCCTTTTCATATTGTGGTTGTGTCTGTACATCCCTGGCATTGTGGTGAGCTCTACAAATGGCACTGTGTTAGGGCATCTTCTTACTGTTGTCCGTAGTTGCTGGATGGAGAATTTTACATACTCTGGGAGATCTATTCTAGGTCTTTTGGTCTTGAAAAAAGTATGCCCTTTTCCTGCTTAAATTCAGTGTAAATCAGATGCCTCCTCTTCACATCTTATTCCCAGCCATTATGGTTTTGGTAATCTCTTCTTTGTTTTCACTTGAAAGTTGATCTGCATCTACGACTTTGCATTTCTTGTGATCTCACCTCTCTCTTTTCACCTTTTCTCTCTTGACTCCAAATCTTCTTTCCCCTTCTTTTTTTCTCTCTGCTCTGCTTTTCTTGGTTTATTCTTACTTTTCCCTTTACAAAAAAAATTTTTTTCACATCCATATTCCATTTATAGTCAATATTTGTTGGTGCTGAATTTGGACAAGACTTTGTGTTAAATATTACGGAAAGCATAAATACAGACATTATTCATGTCCTGCCATTGAGAAAATTTATTACTTGAATTATAATCAAAGGCAAATTATAGAAATATATTTTTTCAGTCCATTAGTTCAACAAAAATTTAGTAAAATATGTTTGAGGCAGTGTTTGGGGGCATTGAGTGCACAGTGGAGAATAAAATAGGCCTCCTTGCCTTCACACAGATTATAATCTTAGATGTCATCAATAGTAAGATGCAACATCTATTTTATAAAATATGTTTCAGGAATAAAACTGCATTAAATGTTTAATCAGGGAGTTCCTGTTGTGGCCCAGAGGTAATGAACCCCACTAGTATCCATGAGAATGCAGGTTCAGTTCCTGGCCTCACTCAGTGGGTTAGGGATCTAGCATTGCTAAGAGCTCTGGTGTAGACCACAGACACAGCTCAGATCTGGCATTGCTGTGGCTGTGGTGTAGGCCTGCAGCTGCAGCTCCAAATCAACTCCTTGATTTCAGAAGATTTTTAATGTGAAAAACAGATCTATTTTCAGTTTGGGCTCCAGAAACTCTGAAATGAGGATTTACATGTAAGTGATTAAGAAAATGCTTCCAGGTGATGCAGCTTGAGGGGTTGGGTGAGCAGGCAGCAAGGGTAAACACCAAGCAGGGATGCAGCGTCAAGCAAAGTCTCACCCTCCTCTTAATAGGCCATTGGATAGCTCCAAGAGTAACTTATACCTTAGAGACTGCCACCTCCTTTGGTGCAGGGAGCTGTGTTTTCATGCTCCCCTCTTGTTAGTCAGGAGCCAAGGGTCAACTACCAGGTATGTCAGCAAATGGTGCAGCCGGAGTTACTTTCCTAGTCCAAAGGGAGTGCTATGTGCAGTTGTTGAAGGTCAAAATGTACCACAAGCAGGATGGGGAGGTGACCCAGAGGGAGTGAAAGGACCCCAGGGGATCTGGAGGTTTCAGGTGTCTACCACAAGTGAAAGTGCCTATGGTGAGAACTACTGTTTATAGGTGTGTATGCACAGATACGTGTACACGCATACATACATACATATATGCGAGTATGTATACTTTTTAAATTGTAGTTAATTTGCATTATTGTGTTAGTTTCAGGTATGCAGCAAAGAGACTCAGTTCTTCTGCATTACAGATTACTATATGATATTGAATATAGTTCCTGTTCTATACAGTAGGTATGTGTATTTTTTTAATTGTTGTTTTTTCTTTTTAGGGCTGAACCCATCTCATATGGAAGTTCCAGGGCTAGAGGTCAAATCAGAGCTGGCAGCTGTGGCCTACGCCACAGCCACAGCAATGCTAGATCCTTAACCCACTGAGTGAAGCCAGGGAACGAACCTGCATCCTCATGGACACTATGTTGGGTTCTCCACCTTTTGAACCACAGCAGGAACTCCCTTTTTGAAATTAGTTTAATAAATAAGATTTGAACGTTGGAAACGTAAAAAAAATACAAGAAAACAAACTTCCTTCATAATTCTAACATCCTGTCATGAGTTGCCTCGAAGATTTAGCTGTATACCATTTCGACTTTTCTTCTTTTTGATTTATGCCATTCAAGTTATAAGAATTGGACTGTTCAGGGGAATTTGATCTAATATTCCTACTTACATTTATAGACATTTCTTCTGAATTTTTTAAGATTTTTATTTTTTCCATTATAGTTGATTTACGTGTCCTGTCAATTTCTGCTGTACAGTAAAGTGACCCAGGTATACATATACATACATTCTTTTTCTCACATTATCCTCTATCATGTTCCATCACAAGTGATTAGATATAGTTCCCAGTGCTATACAGCAGGATCTCATTGCTTATCCACTCCAGATGCAATATTTTGCATCTACTAACCCTGAACCCCCAGTCCATCCCACTCCCTCCCCCATGGCCACCATAAGTCTGTTCTTCACATCCATGAGTTTGTTTTCTCTAGATAGGTTTATGTGTGCCATGTATTAGATTCCAGATATAAGTGATATCGTGTGGTATTTGTCTTTCTCTTTCTAACTTACTTCACTTAGTATGAGAATCTCTGGTTCCATCCATGTTGCTGCAAATGGCATTATTTTGTTCTTTTTTATGGCTGAGTAGTATTCCATTGTGTATATATACCACATCTTCTTAATCCATTCATCTTTCAATGGACATTTAGGTTGTTTCTATGTCTTGGCTATTGTGAATAGTGCTGCAATGAACATAGGGGTGCATGTATCGTTTTGAATGAAAGTTTTGTCCAGATGTAGGCCCAAGAGTGGGATTGCTGCGTCCTATGGTAGTTCTATATTTAGTTTTCTGAAGTACCTCCATACTGCTATCCATAGTTGTACCAATTTACATTCCCACCAACAGTGTAGGAGGGTTCCCTTTTCTCCACACCCTCTCTAGCATTTGTTACTTGTTGACTTGTTAGTGATGGCCATTCTGACTGGTGTGAGGTTGTAGTTTTTTGTTTTTTGTTTTTGTTTTTGTTTTGCTTTTTAAGGCTGCACCAGCAGCATATGGAAGTTCCCATGCTAGGGGTTGAATCAGAGCTACAGCTGCTGGCCTACACCACAGCCACAGCAATGCGGGATCTGAACCACATTTGCCCCTACACCACAGCTCACAACAATGCTGGATCCTTAACCTACTGGGCGAGGCCAGGGATCAAACCAGTGTCTTCATGGATATTAGGTTTGTTACCACTGAGCTACGACAGGAACTCCTGTAGACATTTCCTAACATTCAGAAAGGCTGGGCTAGATTTGCCCTGCTTCCCAGGCAGCTATGGGCCATGAAAGGTGAGCAGGTGTACGGTCTGTGGTCTTACAGTCTCTTCCTCAAAGAAAATGCTTGGTTTTCTTGTTTCAAATACTGATGATCTCAGGCACCATCTGTATTGTTATCATTGATAGTTTTGGCATTGTTACTCTTTTTATTTTTTAAGTAAATGCAAAATTACTTAAATGATGTCAAGTGCATATGTTATAATTACAGACTCCCACTCACAATACACAACTGCTAGGAAGAGGGAAGCATGTACAGATAAACAAACCTGTTAGTGAGGGATTATTTTATTTATTTATATTTATTTATTTATTTATTTTGCTTTTTAGGACTGTACCTGCAGCATATGGAGGTTCCTGGGCCAAGGGTCAAATCAGAGCTGCAGCTGCCGGCCTACGCCACAGCCACAGCAATGAGAAATCCGAGCCACATCTGCAGCCTACACTGCAGCTCACAGCATCGCTGGATCCTTAACCCACTGAGCAATGCCAGGGATTGAACCAGCATCCTCATGGATACTAGTCAGGCTTGTTACTGCTGAGCCACAAAGGAATACCCCTGTTAGTGAGGAATTAAAAGACTGATTCCTTGTTATAACAAGTTGTTTTCAATACTAGTATGATTGGATTCATTTTAATGTGAGTTGGTGTTGCTTTAGCATAAATAGCTTTACTTTGGGTGTCAGAAATGCATGCAATATTTTCCCCTTGATATTAATGGTGATTTTATTTGTACTTATGAAAATTGACTTCAGGAAGGATTTTTTTCTAGGAGTAATGACTCTCAAGAGGTAAGGGTCAAGATCTATATGTGTGTGTGTGTGTGTGTGTGTTTAGTTATAAATGTGGCTATACCTTTAAAAACAAGTTTTTACTTTGAAATAATTAGATTTAAAGACAGCTGCAAAAATAATACAGAGGTCCCATGTACCATGTGTACCGTTTCCTCCAGTGGTTATATCCTACGTAAATATACTATACTGTCAAAGTCATGAAACTGACATTGGTGTAATATGTGAGTATAGTTCCACTCCATTCTGTCACATATGTAAATTTATATAACCACTGCCACAGTCAAGATGCAAAACTGTTTCATGGCCACAAGGCTCCTTCATGCTTCATGTTTATAGTCATGCCCACTCCCACTCACCATCTGTAACCTCTGGCAATCACTAAATTCTTTGCTATCTCCTCAATTTTCTTTTTTTTTGTTGTTTTTTTTTTTTTTTTTTAGGGCCACACGTGCATCATATGGAAGTTGCCAGGCTAGGGATCGAATTGGAGGTGCAGCTGCTGGCCTACACCACAGCTATAGCAACTTGGTATCTGAGCCGCATTTGTGACCTACACCACAGCTCATGGCAATGCTGGATCCTTAGCCCACTGAGCAAGGCCAGGGATCGAACCCACATCCTCATGGATACTAGTCAGGTTCGTTACCACTGAGCTGCAATGGGAACTCCCTTAATTTTATATTTTGATAATTTTATATAAATGGAATTATACACTATGTAGCCGTTTGAAAGTAGCACTTTTTTCCCACTTTGATTATCTGGAGATTCATCCAAAATGTTGCAATAATGAGATTTTGTTCCTTTTTATTGCTAAGTGGTATAGACATATGCATTTGTTTATCTCTTCATCAGTTGGTGAATGTTTAGGCTGTCTCCCCTTTTTGACTATTACAAATAAAGCTGCTGTGAATATTTGTGCACAGGTTTCTGTGTGGACATGAATTTTCATTTTTCTGGGATAGATGCCCAGGAATGTGATTACTGGCTCATATATCAGTGTAGATATGAATTTTTTTATCGAGAAATGTGACCACATTGGTTAAGTTTTAAAAGGTATAGATTGAGCCAAAAATAGTTTATACTTTGTTAGAAAAGATGAACTTAGCATTAAGATAATGATGATTTTATAAAATAAGGAGTTGTCCACAAGGAATTCATGTTATAAGTATTATTTTGGCTTTCTAATCTTGTACTATATTTCTAATCCTTGTTCTAACCTATAATTTCATAACAGCCTATGACTCCTGGTGAATTCACTTGGAATGGCTGCTTTCCTGCAGTAGAAATCACAGTGTCCTTAATATCAGCTCATCGTTATTCCACTTAAATTTACTCTTTCTTTGCAACTAATTCAATGCAGCAAATCTGGGGCCATTCTAAATATAGCCAGTATATATTGTTTTCGTTTCAAGGGGCAGGGCACTATTAATTTTCAGTTGTATATGTCTGCTTTTTTGACCAACATAGTTTTGAATGTCTGTTAAAAACTGGCAGTTCTTCATATTCAAAAGGCATTGCTAATAAATGGTTATTGTTTTGTGTTGCTTTAAAGCTTTTAGACATTGTAAAAATAAAGCATTGTTTTCTGTCACATAAACCTGAGAACATCAGCTCAATAGAAAAACTCTAACCCCCTCCCATCCAGTGTTGAGAATCAGCCTGATGAAATAATTTCATGGTATTTGATTTAGTAAAGATTTCAGGCACTGTCACACTGGGCTTCTGGGATTCTCATCACACAGTAAGTCCAGGGACTGAAGAATGAAGAGGAAAGATATTGCCAAATGTATCACAACCGCTGATGTAATTTGCAGTTCACTTCTTTTTAGTGAAATAACATAAGAGTATATGTGGCTATTCTAAACTTATTTTTAAGTCAGAATGTATTCAAAACTGAAAGACAAAATGAAAGGGAAGAAAGAACCTCATAAATTAATTGAGTGGCACTTTAGATGCGGGTAGAGCCAAGCTCTTGAAAGCATATGCCTCAGCCCTGGAAGTCTGCATTCCAGCCCCCCGTCCTTCTTAGACTGCTCTATTGGCTTTGAGATTTATGATTTATGACTTGCCACTTGTGGAGTATTTATAAAATTTCAGTGGAAAAGATTCTGACCAATGTCATGATTAAAGGACAAGGGTTTGAACAAGTTGGCCAAGGTCAAAAAAGAACTTAATTCTGAAGTTGCCGTTAGATATCTGGCCCTAGCTTTCATCCTCTCAGTCAGCATGAGTGACCATAAGATTAAGTTTTCTTAGGGAAGTCAGGTTAAATGCTTCCAGGGCAAAACAGTGCCCTTTTCACTCAGAAAAGTTTCCCAGTTTCAGGGCAAATTCTGGTTCATCCTCTTGCCACCTTTTTCTTGACACATTAACAAAATATTCATCTCTATTTCCTTTATGCAAAGGAAATGGGTGATAATCATTGTCCTTTAACTCTATACTGATATAAAAACTTCAGTTTAATGATTGATATTTTCTATTTGTTAATATCAGAACTTCACTCATAGTTATACACCCAAAGGAACCACATGCATATATCCAGACAAAAGCTTGTACACATTTTCTCTGAGGCACTATTCATAATGGTCCCAAAATATTTGTTTAAATGCCAAAGCTGCCCATTAGAGGAGTCTCTGGTATATTTCTGTGATGGAATACTACATAGCAACGAAAAAGAACAAATCAGTGAAACTTACATATGCTGCAGGTCTGGCCCTACATGCATGAACTTTAGAAACACATTGGGAAAAAAAAAAAGATGTAAAGAGTACATACTTTCAGCTTCATTCTTAAGAAGACCAGGCGGGGTTAATTTTCATTGATAGAAATCAGAATAGTGCTTGCCTTGGGAGGTGGAGGTGGGTTTTAACTGTGTGGAGACAGGGAACCTGCTAGGGTAAGGGAAATGTTCTGAATCTTGATCTAGGATGCAGTGGCAAGAATGTATACATATGTAAAAATTCAAAGAGCTTTAAACTTCAGATTTGAGCGTTTTATTATTTATAGCTCAATATATAAAAAGCCAGAGAAGAAATTCTGTAAGATTCATATCTAGTAAACATTTCTATTAAATTTCTACACCATGATGTTCATTGCTACATTCAAAGAAGTAACCTAAGCAACAAATAAAAGATCCTAACTCATTTTGATTAAGAATGGGTATCAGGGAGTTCCCTTCGTGGCTCAGTGGTTAATGAATCTAAGAACCATGAGGTTGTGGGTTCGATACCTGGCCTTGCTCAGTGGGTTAAAGATCCAGCGTTGCCGTGAGCTGTGGTGTGGGTTGCAGACGCGGCTCGGATCCCATGTTGCTGCGGCTGTGGCGAAGGCTGGAAGCTACAGCTCCTGTTAGACTCCTAGCCTGGGAACCTCCATATGCTGCGGGAGTGGCTCTAGATAACGGCAAAAAGACAAAAAAAAAAAAAAAAGAATGGGTATCAAAGTTCCCATTGTGGCTCAGTGGGTTACGAACCCAACTAGTATCCATGAGGATGTGGGCTCAACCCCTGGCCTCGCTCAGTGGGTTAAGGATCTGGTGTTTCCATGAGCTGTGGTGTAGGTCACGATGTGGCTCAGATCCGGTGTTGCTATGGCTGTGGTGTAGGCTCCTGGGAACTTACATATGCTGCAGGTCTGGCTCTAAAAAGTGAAAAAAAGAAGAGAGAGAGAAAGAAAAAAAAACAGATTTCTCTTGCGGCACAGTAGATTAAGGATCCAGTGTTGTCACTGCAGCAGCAGCTTGGGTCTGATCCCTGGCCTGGGAATGTCCACATGCCACATGCATGGCCAAAAAGGAAATAAGAATAGATATCTAGCTCTTCCTTCCCTTGCTTCATGCCTCATTATAGTTGAGTCCTGATCATCTCAAGGCCAGAGTTCTGTGGCCTTGGGTGAAAATGCTGAACAAACGAGAATCTTATTGTAGCATGAAGCTGGGGCAGAGCCAGGGTAGTGCTTGAAGTTTGGTGGTGGGTCCTGGAGAACAGAGAGGTTGGTACTAAGCGTACGCATCAGAATGGGGCCAGAGCTGAGGGCTCAAGGTGTTCTTCTCTCATTTATCCCCTCTCTCTGAGCTCCTGGCTAAGGAAGGGAGAAGAGGAGAGAGCAGATTTGAGGTTGGAAGTGTACCAATTGGCTATTTCTGAAATTTGCAACACAACAATATTATAATTACAAACAGGCAGGCTCTGTTTTCATGGCAACAAATACACACTTGAGGGCGAAAGTGTGGTGGGAGTGAGGAAAGGCATAGAGTGATTAAGACAAGTTTCCTTTTTATCACCAAAACATTCAAATGGCTTTAAAGCAAAAGAAGGTTCATAGTCAGAGGTGTCATTGAGTTCCTTTTTATCCCACTTTTCAGCTTGGCTTTTGTACATATTTTGTGTCAAGGTCTGTATAGGTGCCAAAGGATTTAGACCAGTGGTTCTCAGTCTGGGGTGATTTTACCCCCCAAAGGAACATCTAGAATGTCTGAAAACAGTTTTGGCTATCACAGCTCAGAGGTGAGGTCCTACTGGCATCCTGCAATGCACAGGATGGCACTCAATATAAATGACTCACCCAGTCCCCAAAGTCAATAGTGCTAAAGTTGAGAAACCCGGGGTTAGACTAAGACCCATGTCTAGGATTAAGGGTGGAGTTGGAGTGTGTTAAGATCCAGAATCCCATCATGGAACTAGTCCCTTAGGAATCTTTTCATTTTACAGTTCTGTTAGATATGAATTCTTTTTAAAAATTTTTTTGATTATAGTTGATTTACAATGTTCTGTCAATTTCTGCTATACAGTAAAGTGTCCCAGGTATACATATACATACATTTTTTTTCTCACATTATCCTCTGTCATGTTCCATCACAAGTGATTAGATATAGTTCCCAGCAGGATCTCATTGCTTATCCATTCCAAAGCCAATGGTTAGCATCTATTAACCCCGACTCCCAGTCCATCCCACTCCCTCCCCTATGGCAACCACAAGTCTGTTATCCACGTCCATGAGTTTGCTTCTTTGCTCTAGATAGGTTCATGTGTGCCATATATTAGATTCCATATATAAGTGATATCATATGGCATTTGTCTTCTGACTTACTTCACTTAGTATGAGAATCTCTAGTTCCTTCCATGTTGCTGCAGATGGCATTATTTTGCTCTTTTTTATAGCTGAGTACTATTCCATTGTGTGTATGTACCACATCTTCTTAATCCATTCCTCTGTTGATGGACATTTAGGTTGTTTCCATGTCTTGGCTATTGTAAATAGTGCTACAGTGAACATAGGGGTGCATGTATCTTTTTGAATGAAAGTTTTGTCTGGATATTTGCCCAAGAATGGGATTGCTGCATCATATGGTAGTTCTATATTTAGTTTTCTGAGGTACCTCTATACTGTTTTCCATAGTTGTACCAATTTACATTCTCACCAACAGTGTAGGAGGGTTTCCTCTTCTCCACCCTCTCTAGCACTTGTTGTTTGTTAACTTGTTAATGATGGCCATTCTGACCAGTGTGAGGTGGTACCTCATTGCAGTTTTTTTTTTTCTTTTTAGGGCTGCACCCACAGCATATAGAAGGTCCCAGGCTAGGAGCTGAATCAGAGCTACAATTGCTGGCCTACAGCATTGTGGGATCTGAGCCACATCTGCAACCTACACCACAGCTCATGGCAATGCCAGATCCCAGACCCACTGAGCGAGTCCAGGGATCGAACCCATGTCCTCATGAATACTAGTTGGATTCATTTCTGCTGTGCCACAACGGGACCTTCCCTCATTGCAGTTTGATTTGCATTTGTCTAATATTTAGTGATGTTGAGCATTTTTTCATGTGCCTGTTGGCCATCCATATGTCTTCTTTGGAGAAATGTCTATTTAAGTCTAAGGGTTAGGGTATATCCTATCCTCTCAGCATTTCTCAGTGACTTTGTGGGGACATTAAGACATTAAGACAAGTAAAACCACCAGAACTGATTTATTCTGGCTATTTTGCTGCAATATACATTTAATCAAATTGGAATGGGATTATAATGGAGGAGCAAGTTAATACTATGCACCAATAAAATATAATCTTGTCGAGGAAAGGGATGGTTATAAATGAAAAGATAATTGAATGCATGTTCAAAACAAAAGCAGGGTACTAGTCCTGAATTATCGTGGATCTCTGATTTTGTAACGTTGGGTGGCTTGAGACTCTTTCTAGATCTTACTTGACTCATTGATGAATGAAAAGGCCAAAGCAGACTATTTCAGAATCTCTTTTAACACCAGTATTTAATGATTTGAAAGGAACTGACATATTCGTTACTAAAAAAAGAATTGCTACCGGTAGCTTTGGAGTATCTCAGGCAACGAAATGACTAAATGAATATAAAAATTGTTATCCAAGAAACTCTTCTCTTAAAAAAATTCCCTTATGCCTGTCACATAGACAAAGTTCCTTTGTCTATAACATCAAGATGTATCTTTCAAACTTGTCATTTTAACATTTGGCAAAATGTGTTCCAGGTAAAGAAAAACAACTGTGCAGAGCTGTTTAACATTTGTTCCTAATGTTAACTGTTAAACTCTGCTTAGAAAAATAATTCTGCTCAGAAATTTGATCTGTCTGCCTTCCTTTTGTATTGCTTTTGGCTCTTCCAGAACCCAGAAATGTCAATTTGTTATTCACGTTTGCCTTCACTAGTCCTTCCAAAAGAATGTGAAAAGTCCCACAGTCTTTTATATTAGGAAATAACTAAGATTAAAACGAATTAAGTCTGAGCTCCTTTCTTTTGCTCTGCATTGGTGTAATGAGTGTTATCGCAGCATTTATGAAAGCGATGGGTTTTTTCATGCTAAACTATAATTTCATTGTATGAGCATTCAGTAGGGGCATTGATACAGTTAGGCCTGGCAGCTTTTCACAAGCTCAATGCCAGGATCCTGTGGTGTCCTTCTGAAATGTTGGACAAGGTGGTGGATGGGCAGGGATTAGAGAGACAGAAGTGTGTGTTGAGTCAAAGTCTTGAAGGGGGGTGGGTGGGAAGGAGGGGACTGGAAAGACAGGCCGAGGGCTGTTGAGTTGCAAAATCAGCAGGAGGGCGTACCATGGTGGGAGAATTCAGCTACTAATGAATTGGAAGTAGAATCGTTTATGTGAATATCTTCTGTGTAATATTTACTTTTATCACCAAGAATAGTGGAATGCTCTCCCTTTACATGGAAGATACAGTACCTCAAGAGGATGGTATTTTATTTATTTTCTAGCAGTTGCATAGAATATGCGGATCTATCCACACCACTTCATATAGACCTATTTGGGATGAGACACTGTGACATAAGGCAGAGCTAACCAACCTATGGTGGTGGAAACGCATGCGGCACTGGGCTTCAGTTCTAGTCCCCAAGCTGGCATGTCAGTGACAAAGAGACTGAATGCATCATAATACTTGTTAGAGCTTACTCAGCTAGATCCTCTAACCCCAAGCCAAGAGAATGCTACAACCAAATTCTTTTAAGTGTCTTGGCCAAAGTCTTCCCTTTTTATAGGCTGGATGAAAAGACTCCTTCCAAGAAATCTGAAATCTATTATTGTTTCCAGTAGTTGTACTTTCCAAAAGGGAGAAGTTCACGTGTGAGTGACCCATGCCTGCTGCTACATAGTGACCTTCTAGCTCTCAGATCCATTCCAAGGAGCCACAGGGTATGCTCCTAAGGGCTGGAGCAGCCCAGCTTCTGTGTAAAGGGAGGGCTTCCTAGGCCCAGAATAACATTTCACTGTCTAGAATGGTCACCACCAGTCCAGGACAGAGGAAGCAAGCAGTTGAATAGATTATTTTCTTACGGTTTACTCAAAGAAACCGTTGTGATGGCAAATCCATTTTGGTTTCAAATGGGGAAATCGAAATTAAGCTCTCTATACTATTCAGGAAAAGCGGCCGCAAAGGGAAAAAACAACCAAACCCAAATCAGTTTACCAGTTGCTTCTCTTCAGGCCAGATACCAGTGAAACCAAAACACTCTCCTATCTGCATTCCTCTTACCACAGTTGACCGTTTAGATTTAATTGTCTTTTTTTTTTTAAAAGATATTTCATGAACTGGACTTTACAACTGGGTAT
This sequence comes from Catagonus wagneri, assembly GCA_004024745.2. Taxonomy (NCBI): domain Eukaryota; kingdom Metazoa; phylum Chordata; class Mammalia; order Artiodactyla; family Tayassuidae; genus Catagonus; species Catagonus wagneri. The sequence goes on from PVHT020000195.1 coordinate 8,929,719, forward strand.
ATAAGAGGAACAAGGCAAGAAGAGTATTTTTCTTGGGCTAGATGATTTCTCTTTTTTTTTTCCCAAAAAACAATTTATACCTCACTTTAAAGGTCCTACATGATAAATGCCTCTTCATATGTGATTGCTTGAGTTGTAAAGCTTTTCTGAAATTATCTGAAATTCTAGTTACTTCAGAGGAGAATGTTTAGCACAATGATATTTTTGAGACTGCTTGGTGGTCATTTTATCACCACAACCACATTCTCCATTTTCGCTTGCCATAAAAAGGGAAAATAAACAAGAGAAATAAACATAACTAAAAAACATATGTTCCTGCTCCTTCAAAAAAAATATCTTCCATGAAATCTTCCTTAAAGTTCATGTGTTCACGGAAAGCTTGTATCTCAGAGATCACCCAGGATATACTGGTAAGAAAGTCAGTGGCCTTTTCTTAGTGATCACTCAGCACTCTTGTTTCATAGAAGTCAAGCTTGCTGACTAAATCTGCCTCACAACTGTCTCCTTGTCTTTGTGACCCTCTGTTGACCTTGTATTCTCATCTATCTGATCACTTGGTTTTTGCCTTGTCTTTCTCTTTCCTTAATGTAGGCATTTGCCAAAGCTCTCACTTTCCTCCTTCCCTTCCTCTCTCCTCTATCTTAAATGTTGTCTGGTCCCAAAGAATATTGTCTGAATTTATGCCCCCAAACTGGTAATCAGTTGTCACATTTGACTTGAAATGTGGCTTGTGTGATTAAGGAACTGAACTTCAAATATGACTTTCTTTAAATAAATTTCATTAATGATACTCAATTCAGTTATTGGGAAACTTTGAAAGAAGGAACTTCCTTCTTTACTTTCTTCCTTCTCCCCCACCCCTTTCTTTCTTCCTTCCTTTCACAGCATCCTGTACTAACATGGCATTCCCTATCTCTCCTAGACGGAGAACCTCACATCTGTATTCTTTACTGACCCATCCTTCTAGATCTATTTAGAGCTTCAGTGTCAGCACTACTGACATTTGGAAGCCAAACAATTCTCTTTTGTGAGGCTGTCCTGTACACTATAGAATGTTGAACAGTACTCCTGGCCTCTACCAACTAGGTGCCAGTAGCACCCCCTAAATGTGACAACCCAAAATATTTCCAGACGCTGCCACATGTACCCCATGGGGCAAAATTGTTCCTCATTGAGAACTACTTGGATAGATATTGACCTACAGTGGGCAGCAAGAAGTGGACACAGGTCTTAGAGGAGGAGAGATGGTTTTGAAAATAAGTAGATTTTACCTAACGATAAGATTAAATGGTAGGTTTTTCTCAACAGTTAGATTAATTTAACTTTTCTAGGAAATTAGAAAGGAAATAGATTTTTGCTTTTTCTCACAGAAGGTAGTTAATTTTGGAAGGTTTTTGTTTTCATACAGAGTTTTTAGCTATAAAGAGCTAAATGATAATAAAGAGAAATGGTGTCCTTGGAAATTTTGTCTTAATTCTGTATTAAAGATCACTTATTTGACCATTTATTTCCATGTAAGAACAATAAACTCCTTTAGCAAAAGTCTGGAACATACCCAATACCAAAGGGAAGAAATGTGTAGTTAAAGGTTAGACAAAGTGCAGGCTTAACCTTTAGACATTTCAATTAGACAAGGCAAACATTATCCTTGAAGCCAAGTGTCTATCTCTTTTAGTGTCTATCACTTTAATTTTATCAGTTATTCCTAACTCTCTAAGAATTAAAGTGTTTTTATATCGTGGCATTTTAATTTTTAGAGAAGGCATTAGATTTAGGAGATAGAGGGCCTTGGAAAAACAAGCCTACCATTCAAGTTTCATAAGAGAGACTTGCTTCCCGGGGGGGGGGGGGTTGTCAAAATTGTGATTTTAATACTGACGTTATTTAAGAATGGGCACATAAAACAAAGAAAAGTACCATGAACTTTTGACTTAATAGTTATGCTCCTGGAAAAAGTTAACCTTATTTTCAGCTATCTTAGTGAGGTCTATTTAGATTTCCATCAACTTTAAGTTTTTATCATAAAAGATAAGCAGTAGTCATATATGTATTAGTTTCCTGTTGCTGCTGTAACATATTACCGCAAACACAGAAGCTTAAAACAACACGAAATCCTACAGCTCTGTGGGTCGGAAGTCCAAGTTAGCTTGGCCAGTTTCTCTGCTCAGGATCACAAGGTTGAAAGCAAGGTGTCAGCTAGTTGGGCTCTCCTCCGGAGGCTGTGGGGAAAATCTGCTTCCAAGCTCATTCAGATTGTTGGCCAGTTTGATTACTTGTGGTTGTAGGACTGAGGTCCCTGTTTGCTTCCTGGCTGTCATTTGGAGTGCTCTCTGCTCCTAGCAGCTGCTTGCGTTCTTTCTCTTGCTTTCCCCCTGGCCCCTCCAGAAACAGTGGGTAAAATTTCTCTTAGCCCTTTACACATCTCTCTGACTGACTCCTCTGCTTTCCTCTCTTGCTTTTAAGGGCTCCTGTGGTTCCATTGGACCCACTTAACTATTCCAGTAAAATCGCCCTACTTTATGATCAGCTGACTCACAACCTTACTTCCACCTGCAAAGTCTTTTCACAGCAGTACCTAGGCAAGTGTTTGAGTAAGTAGGAGACAGGAATCTTGGAGGGACATTTTAGAATTTTGCCTACCACAGCATGCATATGTGTATCCAGAAGTCTTTCCCTACTTATTCCCCAGTAATAATGTTCTCACCTCTTCTACCAAGAAGGTTAGCACAATTACTAGGTTAGCACAATTACTAGCTTCTTTTTATCCTTCCAGAGTTTCTTTTATTTTTTTTTTATTTTTTATTTTTTTAGGGCCATACCTGCAGCATATAAAGTCCCCAAGCTAGGGATCGAATCGGAGTTTGCAGCTGCTGGCCTGTGCCACAGCCACAGCAATGCAGGATCTGAACCTCATCTGCAACCGACACCACAGCTCGGGGCAATGCCAGGTCTGTAACGCACTGAATGAGGCCAGGGATCAAATACACATCCTCATGCATACTAGTCAGGTTCATAACCCACTGAGCCACAGCGGAGCTCCCTCGTTCCAGAATTATTTCTCCATGCATGTAGTGTGTGTGTGTGTGTGTGTGTGTGTGTGTGTGTATTCCACTTTCTTCCTATATATAAAAACAAAAGCTATCTGTAGATAGTGTTCTTTACCTTGTTCTTTCAAGTATGAGAGTATCTTAGAGAACTTTCCATACTAGTATGTGAGAAACTTTTTCTTTCTTTAGAGTATCATGCCGTATGAATGTACCATCACTTATTTAACCAGCTCAGTAGTAGTGAACTGTAAGGTGGCTTCCTGTCCTTTGCTACAACAAATGATGTTGAAACAAATGCATTATTTCATATATGTGCTGATGTATAGAAGAATGAATTTCGACAAGAAAAATTTGTAATTTTAATAGCTATTACCAAATTGCGCTCCGTAAAGAATGAACCAATTCATCATCCTTGCCCTAGCAATACTTGAATGCTGGTTTCCTACAGCCTCAGCAGCACAGGGCGTTGTTGTAAGACTTTTAGATTGGGGCCAGTCTGATAGCTGAAGACTGATGTCTCCTTTCTTTATATATCTTTCTGCAACAAGATATTTGAACTTTATGACCACAAACATTTTTTTTATCTAACAGTGTAATGCTTGAAACTGTTCATTTTTATCATGGAATATTACTCAGTCAGAAGACGGAACAGTATACTGATACATGCTACCACATGGATGAACCTTGAAACATTATCCCAAGTGAAGGAAGCCAGTCACAAAAGACCATATATTGTATGTTTACATTTATATGGCAGATACAGAATAGGTAAATCCAAAGACATAAAAAGCGTATTAGTGGTTGCCTAGGGCTGGAAGGCGAGGTGAGAAGTGACTACTATTGGGTGTGGGGTTTCTTTTTAGACGAAAATATTCTCGAATTAGATAGTGCTGATGGTTGCATGTCATTGTAAATATACTGAAAACCACTGAATTGTACTTTTAAAAGGGTGGATTTTATGGTATGTAAATTATATCTTTGGAAACAAACAGTTCTCGTCCTTACTGTTTGTGTGACATGGACATATGAATTACTGAACCTGTTAGAACCCCAAATGTGTCTCATCTGTAAAATGGAGGAGGGTCCCCACTAGGGCTTGGGAGGATGAAATTTGATGGTGTTTGTGGAGTCCCTGCACATGGTCTACCTTCAGTGCATGGAGGGCAGTGCCCCCTTCAATCCCTGCCCCGATTCCAGAGAGGGCCCCCAGGATGACACTAAGGGGCTGGTTCCCACAGAGGAGTTAGGAGCACCAAGGAAAAGGACTGAGAACTGCCCGGTCACCCTTCCCCAATTGGACTGTTTCATGAGCTGGTTCTGGTCTTGGGAAAGCTGTGCTGGAGTAGAACCAGGAATAGCTCTTTGGAGAGATGGCCTGTTCATCAAAGTTCAAGTGTATGAAAGCTTCTGTAGCAATAACGTGGCTAAAATGATGGGCTTTTCTTTTTCTTAAATTTTGATCTCTTTATTTTTAGCCGCATGGTTCCTAAGCCCCATATAAGATAAATAATTTGAATAAAAATCTTAGAAACTCAAAATTAAAGTTTTTCCAAAATACATTGAAACAGAGTTCTTATGTGAAGGGAAACTATTAACTTGACTGATTTCAGGGGGTTTCTTTCTCATTGTGGGGGAAAGCAGATACTATACATTGCAAACATTTATTGAATGTCTGCTTTGTTCAAAACATTGTGTTGTGTGCTCTTGAGGAATAAGGAATTAGACAGTCCTTGAACAGAAGGAAGAGATGAAACCTAAGTTTTTGGAAACCCTATGACTCATTCAAGTTCCATAATAACTTTGGAAGATGAGAATTATTATTTTTCCAAGTTTTAAAAAATTTCATTTCCTTATTTCAAAATTATATATCTATTTTTCTCTCTTCAAATACCATATGAAAATAACAGAGTAAGATGTTAAAATATACCTAAGCTTCACTTTATGAAAACAGCTTCATTTTTAGCCCAAATTATTTTAAGGAAAACACATCAATAATCTGTATTTTATATTTATTACACTATTGACTTATCCTTGTCAATTCATTTTCCTGTTATGTTAGGGTTTTATTAGGCATGTTTTATTTTCCAGACTATTGTACATCTCCTGAACGATTATCTTTTCTCTTTGATTTATAACCAGGGTGAAATACATTTAGAAGACTTCTTCCTATCAACCTATTATATAGATTAATCCTACTGAATGATGTCTGTCATCATTCATATTTTATGAATTTATTATACCCAATTTTTGGTATTAATGGGATTAAACTTGTTAAATATTATATAGTGAGTGATAAAAATCAAATATCAGATCAGCTTGACTCATACTTTCTTTTTGTTTTTCCATATTGCTTCTCTTTTTTACACTTCATAGTTTTTTAAAGACATTAGTAAACCGGGTTTCTAAACACATTCTTACACTGTCACTGAAATGGCTTGCACATTTCATGTATATATAAATTCATTGATTGAAAATATAATTTTAAGATGGTTAATATATTTAATGTGTTTTTAAAATTTTGGTCTGTGGACTTTACATACACATGCAGTTAATTTAAGAGAAAAGTAAATAGCTATATGAAAAAAAGTATATCTTTTCCACAAGGATTATATTTCTGCAAGAGCTTAGTTCTGTATTTATTTGGCTAGAATAATGTTAGACATTTTAAAATAAGCAAGATTTTACCCCCAAAATGTTGACATCTTTAACATCTACACAAAGTCAGTTGTTTTTCTAAAATAACTTTTCCCTTTTATGCATCTTTGTATTCATCCATGGGCTTCAATTGCCAGTAAAAATTGTTTGAACTATTATGTGAGGTTTTTGAAACCACTAACAAGAGTATATTAGTGTCAGCAGTAGAAAGCACAGAATTCTTTTTTAACAATGGGAAGGCACGTGATAAAAGTTTTACATTGATGAAAATAATATTTTGTAACCAACTTATGAAGACAGAGATGGAGAGATTCTTACCTGAAGGCAAATCCAGCTATTTGGGTAAGAGTTCCATGGCCCATGGTGATCTGCTCATGGAAAATTTCCATTTCATTGAGATACTTTGACCATTTAATTCAATAAACATTTAGTGCCTATTACATAAAACACACTGTTCTTTAGAACTCATGGGAAGGCTGGCTCTATTTTCCAAAACAAAATGAACAATCATTATATATTTGCGAAGACATTGGTACAGAGTTTTTCAGTCTGCACGATCTCAGAGAATTCCTATTAATGTTATTATATTGACCATTTTTCCTGTGTGTCTCTGAAAGGCTGAACAACCGAATATTCTTTCCTACTTGAGAACTTCTTGATTTTTAAGGCAAGGAAATGGTATAAAAAGAAGTAAAAGAAGATACGGATTTCTAGCTCTGGAGAGCTTTAGGAAAAACCTGTAAAAAGGATTTATCCCCAGTGGCTTACGTGGTGCTTCCCTGCAACCAGGATTGGAGCTAATGACCCCTCCTTAGGTAATCCAATGGCAGAAGCTAACAGGTGGAGTGAAGTTGAGGAATATGTGGGATAGCATGGGGTCCAGCAGGCATGAAGAGAATATGGATTAGAGACGGAGAAGGGGCACTGGTTTTGAGACAAGAGGGAAGAAAAGGAAGTTGCTAAAGATAGAAGCAAAGCTGAAAGGCTGTGGATGATTTTAACCTCAGAAAAGGTAAGTTCACCTAACACTGTAGTAGGTAGGGGAGGATGGATTTGGGATCCCTGACGGAGTAGAAATATTTGGAGCATCTGCTACGAAACCACTAGTAAGAAATCCGAAAGGCAAACAGTCTAAATGCCAGTGATTTATAAATGATGACAAATAACTAGTTTTGGATCTGTTCTGGCATCATTCAGAAACTGAGGAGTAGGAATGAAAATGTTCATCATCATGATAGAACTCAGTCTAGGTTAGGGATTAGCAAAACAGGAATCCAGGAAGGCCCCAAACAGGAGGAATCCTAGGGTGAAGATTAAGGGCAAAAAACTGAAATTATTGAGTATTGGCAGTCTGAGAACTGACTTAAGAGGGCATTCAGCTGCATGAGCAGTATATTAATTTTCTGTCACCGCTCTAGCAAATTACCATAAATTTAGGGGATTACATAAAAAAGAATTTACTGTCTTAAAGTTCTGGAGGTCAGAAGTCCAAAATGAGTTTCACTGGGCTGAAATTATGGTGTCAGGGCTAGTTCCTTTGGAAGCTCCAAGGAGCCTGTTTCTTTGCCTCTTCCAGCTTCTAGAGGGTGGTAACATTACTTGGCTCGTGGCTGTGTCAATCCAGTCTCTGCTTCCATCCTCATATCATCTTGTCTGACCTCGCTCCTCATCTTGACTTCTTCTTAAAAGGACCTTTTTGATTACACTGGGCCCACTGTAATGATATAGGATTCTCTATCTCAAGATTCTTGATTTAATTGCATCTGCAAGTCCCTTTTGCCATATAATGAAACATATTCACAGGTTTCAGGGATTAGGACATGGACACTTCCTAAACAAAAGCAGTGCCTGTTGTTTGACCACAGATGGTGATCCAGTGGGATAGCAGGGAGGAGTCAAGGAAGTGGGTGTCATAATGAGGAAGGAGATGTAAGAGAAATTAGAATTTGAAAGAGTTGAAAGGTCAGGAGGTTGTGGTCTCTTAGAGGACTTTGACAGTTGGAGATTTGGGGAGCAATAAGTGGTTAAGTGTTTAGTGATGCTTTCTTAGAGGTGAAGTGCCAAAGAAAGGGGTTCTCAGTGCCCTAAATGACAAGGATCTGTGAGGTGTGGTGCCAGAAAAGGTTTCAATAGGCTTGTTAGAGCCTTAAAGGATGATGGCCACTGAAAGAAAAGATTGGGGTGGATATTCAGTGCCTTAAAGGACTGGGGAAAGTGACCCAGAATGTAGCAACAGTGGATAGCAAAGGAGAGATGTGTAAGCCTGTGGTAACAATCTAGGAATATAATTGAACATTGGTAGGACAGGAACCTAAAAGCTTCAGAGGAAAGTAGGGGGTATTCCATCACCTCCTTGTCATTCTACCCCTATTCCCAATTCATGGGAGGTATAACAAGGAACAGCCTATCCTCCTTTGGTCAGGAAGGAGATGGAGCCTTAAGGATAAGAGACAGAGGAGCATAAGGCAAGGGGCAGAGAGATGAAAGAATATGAAGTTGTAGGGAAATGATGTCATCAGAAGACTGTGAGCTCCACAATGATAATAGTATGTTATCTTCTAGGGGCTGGGACTAGGATCATTCTGAATGTTGAGAAGGAGAGTTTTCTGGAGATTGGTGTGGTAAGACGTTTGTCCTTATAGCACCCAGTGCCAATACACGAGACGGTGCCCTTTCTTCCTAGAGGAGGAAGGCCAGTGCATTCTTTTGCCAAATGTTCGTCATCCCAGAGATGTATCTGAATAAAAAATATTTATATGCAGCATCTTGGAACTTATAAAGCTTCTTCACAAACTCCCTTTGAATCCTCTACTCCTGCCATACTTATTTATGTCACTGCTTTAGAAATAAGTCCCCTGGGCTCAGAGGGACTACAGGACCAGCCATAGTCCACATGGCTACTAAATGGCAGAGTTGGGATTGATCCAAGTTTTCCTAATTCAAGTCCAGTCTTTCTTTTTTCCCCTGCATCTAGGAAGGAGAATGGCCTGAAAGATGCTGGCACAATTGAAGGAAGTGTGAGAAAAATAAGGGAAGTTTATTCAACTGCCAGATTATTTAAAACTTGCTTCTTAACAGAAGGAGGGGTTGAATTTGACAATTTTTTTTTAAATTTAGAAGTATATTTAAAAATGATAGTACAAGATCTTAGAGGGAAAATGGATTGCTTCATGAACCACCCAACGTTGTGTTGACTTGTTCGTTTTGTGGTGAACCCAGGAAAAGTTGGCTTAAATTTTTTCCATGGGATTTGGACACTATAGTTGTGACTTCCAAAATGACTGTGTCATTTTGGAATTTCAAGTGACAGAAAGGCAGGATGAACTCTCAAGCAAAACAGAGCTGAGGTCATTCTTAGAAGTTCTTGAGTGGGCAAAAAGTGCAGAGCAATTGAGTGGGTTTAAACTGGGGCCTGAGAAATCATTATTCTCCCAAATGTGCCCTGGTTTCTAAGCCTTTGGGCTAATTGAGCCTGTTCTTGGGCCAACTAAAAGGAAAATCAGACAGAATGGAAACATAACACCCCTCCTTTCTAGAGTTTTAACCTCGAAGCTGTGAATACTGAGTAAATGTATAATTTCTTTTAGCTAGATCTTAAGAGGCTATCATTTAGCTAAGAGTTTAAACATTTTCCTAATGTTTTTATTTCCAGTTTCTGGTAAAGATATGGAAAAGGAAGGGAGGTAAAGAAGAGTTGAAAGAAGAGGGGATTTTACACGCAAGTGACATTTTTTCTGTAATTATCATGAAAAGAAAATTAAACATTGTCAGAGATTAGGGAAACAAATTCCTTCAGGTGGCTTTTTTTTTTTCTGGCCTTTCAACAAAATATTTTACCTCAACTCAATTATTCTGCTGATGTTTATGTGAAGTACACTGGAGGAATTTTAGATTTTATTTCTGCCAGTAATTTAATTATATGTCATAAGAGTTAGTTTATTTTAGCTCAACTAGTGATGAATACTTTCAGCTTAGGAATAAATCAGCGTTTAAAGATTGTGGGGTAGGGGGATTACCCATTTAGAACATTTTAAACTTTTTCCTGTGTCAGACTTAGAAGATGTACCTCCAAAGGAGACCAAATGCACCTGTAATGGATTTTAAGCATGGAGAAAAATCACTCTGTGTTGCTGGAGGAAATTACGAATCCAGTGGAAGGGCTGCAAATCATACTAATGTCGTATTTTCATATTCCGATAGAAATTCTGCTTGACAAGCAACCAGAGATCATTACCAAACACTTTAAACCTACAAATCTTCGTGAATGCATGAGTACTCTCTTTAATGGAAAAATGATGCATCAATTGCCAAGAGACTGGCTTCCAGAAATGCATTTCCCAATTGCTAGAGGGATGAAATGGTATATATCATAGAAGACAGGTTGCTAGCAGGGAGGGAGGGATATCATGGTACACATTCCAAAAGGAATATGGGATGATTACATGGGGAATAAGTTTTCAGGCTAGGAAATAAGACGACCACATAAAACATTGTCAGATACTCAACCCAACCTGAATGATTATCCTATTCTGCAGAAAAAAAGCAAAGCGCAAAAGACTTTCTCAGTTTAGTAACTGTAATAACAGAAAGGAGTGATGTATATCAATTGGCTTTCTTTTAATTTTGTGGATACAGAAACCAATGTTGACTATCCTTCAGTCTTGCAGAATGCTTCTTTCTCTTCATTCAGTCTTGCCTTCCCCATACCATCACTGCCTTAGCTCAGCAGTTATTCCACCTTGGAAGTCCAGCCTGTTGCCTCCACTCCCATTTTTCCCCCATTATAGCTGTGGTTAGACAAGTCTGGGGGGTCCCCTTTCATGTCCTATACGTAGCAGCTTTGGCATTATACATAAGCGTGCCAATTTCTCTTCTGAAGAGAAGGACAACGCTGAAAAATTATACATGTGTGGATCCCATTCCCAGAGACTTTCATTTAATTGCTCTGGGGTGGGGCCCGGGCATTGCTACATTTTAAAATAATCATTCCATTAAATCTCATGTATGGCAGCAATTCTCCAAGTGTGATATTCTTTGAGTCTGTGAAGATGTAGTTGTTTTAGAGTAAGTTCTTCCTTAAACTAGTAAATGACCAAATCAGAATTTGAATAATTTGAATTCAGCTCTTCAAAGCTTGGGCCTCTTGCCACCACTTAGTAGCTAATGGCCAACTTCTCTGAACCTCTGTCTCTTCGTCTACAAAATGGGGATAAGAAAATTTTTCCTATCTCAATAATAAGAATGGCATGTCCATATATACCTGGATGACGGAAGTATTAAATAAATATAAATACTTACGTTCTTGGAAACATTTTCTGGAATCACTGGAAGAGACAAAATTGAGAGGCTAAGGTTTTTGTTCTAAAGTCTGGTGAAAATTTTCCTTAAACATATTTTCCAAATTTCGCTCTATCTCATGTTTTCAAGTCTCTAGATAGATGAACAACATTTACCTGTTCTTTCTGCAGTATTTGCAGTGTTCTTACATGAGCACTTCTGTGTGTCTTCTGTAGTCTTCATTCATCCCACCTTATTATAGAGCTTGGGGTCTTTTTAATTATTCTCCAACCATTAGCTTCCTAGCCTTCTTTCTGGCTCTGTTTCTCTGAATGCATGCCAGTGACTGTGAAAACTTTCCAATTTAGGGGGACTTTTTTTTCCATTTTCTCTTTAATGAAGTGCCTGGACTCATCAACGTTTTCCCAAGTGTGATCTCATCAGCATCTTCTAGAAAGAGAGGGTCATCTCTTCATAGTTACAGAGTGAAGCCTAAACCATGATGTGGCCATTGGCATTGCTACTCTTTGGTCTTTCTTTTACTCTTTTTATCATGGTTTCATTTACTACTTGGTTTCCATTTCTTTTTCTAGACATACAGATTTTTGCTCTAATATTTCTGGAGGTTTTTTTAACTGATTTTTCCCCTATATATTTGATTTTTACTTTTAACTGTTATTTTCCTGATACTAACTGTGATCTACACATTTTATCAGCAGTTAGTAAACTATAGGCTGCAGGCCAAATCCAACTGATGCCAATTTTTTTTTTTCTATTTAGGGCTGCACCTGTGGCATATGGACGTTCCCAGGCTAGGGATCAAATCAGAGCTACAGCCACAGCAACACAGGATCCAAGCTGCGTCTGCAACCTACACCAGAACTCATGGCAATGCCGGATCCTTAATCCACTGAGCAAGGCCGGGGATCAAACCCACATCGTCATGTATACTAGTCAGTTTCTTAACCTGCTGAGCCACAGTGGGAACTCTCTTCAATTTTTGCATATAAGATTTTATTGGTGTACAGCCACATCTGTTTGTTTATGTATTATGTATAGTGGCTTCCATGCTGCAGTGACAGAGTTGAATAATTGAGGCAGAGACTCTATGCCCCACAAAGCCTAAAATATATAAATTCTGGCCTTTTACAAAAAGGTTTGCTAACCTCTGCATTACATGAATACACTGATTTTGACTTTTACCCCATAGTGTGGGAAGGGATGAGCACCAGGGATGGAGAGGGAAGCAAGATGCACAGGCCTTCTGTTAAGGGTTTACGTGCTAGTGTGATGACACCAGCGAACAAGCAAAGACAGACACTAAGATCCCTTCGGATGGTAAGTGTAGTGAAGGAAGTAAGACCTAGTCATGTGTTCAGAAGTCAGGTGCAGGCTGGTTCTATAATGGTCAAGAAAGTGCTTCCTGAGAGTTTTACGTGAAATCTGAATGAATGAAGAAGCAAGTATGTGAAAATGAGGGAAAAGAGCCTTCCTGGCAGAGGGAACAGCAGGAGCTAAGACCCAGAAGAGAAAATGAGCTGAGTGTGTTCCAGAAATAGAGAGATGAGCACAGTGCTTCAAGCAGTTGAGAGAGCGGAAGGGAGGTGGGACCTGAGGCAGTGGCCAGATCTTTTAGAGCCATGGGTGTCAGGGTACAGGAGGCTAGATTTCATGCTAAATGCGATGGGAACCCTTGGGAGTATGGCAAGTGTGAGAAAGATAAGCTTTGATTTATGTTGCTGAGGGATGGCTCTAACTTTTCTCTGAAGAATGGACTTCAGCAGGTCATGAGGGAAGGCAGCATCCCCGTTATAAGCTATTAATACAGTGCTGTCTTCAATAACAGAGGAAACTTAGTCAAATTTAATGGAGCCCAGACCTCCACTTGGGGCAAGGGATCCAATTTAACAAACTGGGAGGCGAAGATGAATAAGTTACTATCTAATCTCACTTGAGGAGTTCAGCCAAAGAGGAAGCACGTATGTGTGGTCCATTCTGTTAAGGAGAACCTAGTTGCTGCTCATTATTCTCTTTTTGCCTTGGCCAAGGGGAAGCTCAGAGTGTCACCTGTTATTTAACTCCATCAAATGTATTAATGGACATCTTCTTTCCTCATCCTCTCATGACTTCAATTTTCTATTTTTATTTTGAATTTATGTACTTATTTGAGAATTGTCTCAAATCCTGCTTTGAAAGAATTGCCAGGATGTAAAGTAATGATGGAGTCTGTAATTTCTAGGGTCTATGGAAACTTCTGAAGGTTGTTTTCCCTTTGTTCCCATAGTTTCTCTTTGTTTTCCTTAGTGCATTTGTTTACACTAGTTGTGAAAGAGGCCCTCAGAAGAGTTTATTATATAGGGGATGAACCGACAATTACAATTAGTGCCAAAGCACTCAAACAGTTGTTCCTAATTGTTCAGGGGGTCCACGGACCCTTCTCATCACTGCTGAACTCAGTACACTTTGCAAAATTAATTCACTCTTTTTTATACGCATAAAAATGTAAAAAGTTCTAATTAGTTCCTTAGTGGGAATGAACTTGGGCTATGACAGATTTTTTCACTACTGTTACTACTCTGAGCTACATAATTAAGTAAGAAAAGAATTCAGGGGAAATGACATGTTTAAACAACACTTTCTTTGATTGGTTAATGGAATGCTGGGCTCATGTAAGGGATACTTCTTTCTCAATAGAAGCACCATTCTGTTTGAAGTGCAGTCAGCTTTTAGATGCTAAATGCAAGGCTGAAATGCAAGATTTCTTTTTGTTGAGTTTATCATCTCAGGCTACACTAGAGAAGGGGGAAGAGTAAACAGCACTTTGTAAACTAGAGTCTGAGATCAGACGTGCTGGACCGGCCACAGCAGCACTATTCGTCAGTATATGTGACATAACAAAGATGGCAGGTGCTTGCACAAGATTGCACTCTTGAGACAGTTTATTTCTTGTGACTCTGTTTTTGGGGCCCAGGGTAGTGCTTGGCAAGGTAGCAATGTTGAAAGGTTATTTGTTGCATCAGTGAGTGAATGAATTCTTCTCTGAAAGTTGAGGATATATACCTAGATAGCCACAGTATAGGTTAGAATCTGATGACGGCCCTATGGGAGTTAAAAACATCAACGTAGGGTAGCAGAGGAGGCTGGAAGAATGGCACGTGGGCTGGGACTTGGGGGCTGGGTAGGGCTTGATGGGTTGGGGATACTGGGAAGAGGCATCTTGTGCTGGAAGAAAAGCATAGATAGATGTAGTGTATGCACCGACCATGCGCTGTAGGTTCTACTTGGCATAACCCACGAATCCCAACGATTAGGGCACATTAGAACTTTTCATGGTAATATACCACTTTTGTTTTCTTTTTTTGGCCTTCCCGCGGCATATGGAGTTGCCCAGCCAGAGATCAAACCTGAGCAGCGGGGAAATGACCACCATCCCTCAAGGGCCTTTTAGATGGTTGCATAAGATAGAAGGTGTGACTGAAGAAGATCTTAGCAGTGGATGTCATGCAATTCTGGAACATAGTGCTAAGGATGCCTTGAAGGCTTTTTTACTAGAGTATTTAAATACAAGAGAGCTGATCATTCACCAAATGTAGATAGCTTTCGCACTGGGGACAAACAACTGACTAGAGGTCCACTCTGATTCCTGTATCTCCAGGTTCCCTTAACCATCTGTAAAAACGGGGAAGGGATTTGCAGGGAGTATAGGAGGAACATGAAAACGAAGCAGACTGCCCACGTTCGGTGGTCATTGCATCCCTGAGTCACTCTGCAGATATTCACCCAGTGTGCACATGGGCCGGCCCTGTCTCAGAGCCCAGAGCAGCAGCAGGATAGCCTGGCCCTGCTCTCATGGCAGTCATCATATAGCGGGGGACAAAGAGGACTAAAGTGATTGCTACTCCTTGGAATTCATAAACCCTAAATGACATGGTTAAATTTCTATCTACTTTCCCACTTTGCCTCTTGTGTCTTGTCATCCCTGAAATCATTGCTGTCACTCCTAGACGTGTGACAACGGGACTGTGTCACAGGGGAGTACATTATCAGGGCTGAAATAGGCAGCCACTTGTGTGGTGGGTTCTGACATGTGCCAATGGCTCCACTTACTTAAAAATAGCTTTCCAGCAGCCATCTAGGAGGCCTGCCTGTCCTGCTTGAGACCTGTGCCCTGGGATATAGTATCAGACCTTAAGAAGTTCCCTTTAGCTGTTAACATTGGTAATAATTCCCAAAATGAGTTCTATGAAATATTCTTCCTGTAGAACACTCAAGAGAAAAGGCTGGGAATTTGGGGTTAGTAGATGCAAACTATTACATTCAGGATAAACAGTGAGATCCTGCTGTATAGCACAGGGAACTATATCCAGTCTCTTGCAATAAACATGATAGAAGATAATATGAGAAAAAGAATGTGTATATATAAATATATATATGTATATACATGTGTGTACATACATAAAAGAGTGTATACCCACACATGCGTATGACTGGGTCACTTTTGGTGTACAGCAGAAATTGACAGAATATTTAAAGCAATTTTTTTCAAAAAAGAGTTCCATATTTAAACATTACAAAATAATCTGTACTCCACTGACCCATCACAATAAATAGTCACGATGAACATTAACATAGAACGCTCTGAGCGTAAAAGGTTTTGAGGTTTTTTTGACTCCCCACTCTTTTGCCGTGGGACCCCCCTTTCCATGGGACTCTTGTTAACAGCTGGTAAGACTCACACTTGGGAAAATGCTGGCTCATCAGATTGGTTGGCATCTGCAAACGCAGATTGTCGAGCCTCAAGTGAATGGAACAGCAGACAAGCAGATGCAAATGGAAGGAGGGGGAGAAGATTCTGAACCACGCAATTCTCGTGGCAGCCTTCTGCCTGCAGTTTTGGCCTTGTCTGCACCGCTGGGCTGAATACTGACCTGCAGAAATGAAGCAAAGTTTCAGTCTCAGCTGCGTTTTTGCTCAAGGAATTTTTAAGAGATGAGGGTGAAGGATTCCAACTGCAAACATATATACATGTGGGTGTAAGAAACATAAACAGAAAAGAACACTTATGGGTAACAGAAGTGCCAGCTGGGACTTGAGAACTGGGTGGTTTGTGTTTGCACAGTTTTTTTTTTTTTTTTTGAGTCCAGAGTAGTTCTTCGAGTACATAATCCATATGGTGTGTTTAAAATAGACCACATAGTTTGAAAATGGAGCTCCTGAGAAATTCACAGATAAAAATCTCGGCTGTTATTTTCCTATGTAAAAGCTGGAATCATCTTGTAAAGATAATTCAGGATGAAATATTTCCCTTTCCATTTGAACACAGAATTATTTGGTTTTCGTTGCAAAAAGCTCCAGCCAGAGCCGCCTATTAAAGTCACGTGGCTGACTCCAGGCATTTTTGAAGTGTCTGTTACAACACTTTGGTATTTAGCTGGCGGGAAAAGATATAAAGAGAAGATAGACAAAGAGAATATCTGAACTGAAATATTCCAATAATTAGTTCTACTGAGGAACAGAGAAAGGTGACCTGTAGAATTTTAAGCATCGATGGCACTTGAGTACTCGGATTTATGATAAAAATCCCAAATCACTTTCAACTCTGTTCTTTGCGTAACAACTTTTAAGTTGCCTAAAAACCATTAACTGTGGTAGCCACCCCCTCCCCGCCGCTAATTAGATTACATAGCTACCACATAGACTAAAGAGATAAATACGTAAGTAAATATTTATACAGAAAATCTAGTGTTAGGAAGGTTGGTTGTCATTTTTTTTTTTCTGACCTGTTTTCCTTACCAGTGTTTCATCGTCTTAAGGCTTATGGTTGCACTATACTCAAACTTTGAAATGAAGTTGTAGCACAGAAAGGTACTTTTGGAGAATCATTAAGGTGAAGTATGATTGTGCTTAAAAATGTAGAAACGGTACAGGTAGCCAACAGCCATCGATCTGTTCATCCCTTTTGCTTGGTATAAGGAGCAAGCAAACTTCTTTGGGCTTGCTTACTCAGACATAGTCTACCTGAGATTTAGTCCACGCTGTTGAATTCTCTAAAAATCACTGTGTTGGATAAATTGGGGAGTGTGTTATTGCCTAAATTAATACATTGACCTATAGTTTCTTATAGTTGATTCTCATTTAGTGTGTTCTGTGGTTCAGAAGTTAATGTTCTGGGGGATAGTAACTATTGCCTTTGGAATGGATGAGCAATGAGATCCTGCTGTATAGCACTGGGAACTATATCTAGTCACTTATGATGGAGCATGATGGAGAATAATGTGAGAAGAATCTATATACATATGTATGACTGGGTCACCTTACTGTGCAGTAGAAAATTGACAGAACACTGTAAACCAGCTATGACAGAAAAAAATCATTTAAAAAAATTAAAAAAAGAGCTAATGAAATGGTAAGTTACAAAAAATAAAAATAAAAGAACTTATTTGCAAAATTAAAAAAAATGTTCTGGGGGAAAAAAAAGGTTGTCCCCAAAGTGATATAACTCTTCAAAAGCCGTATCACTATAGCAAAAAAAAAAAAAAATTCTTAACAGCAGTTAGTTATTGTGTTTTAAGTATTATGTATCTATTATATATTACACTTAGTGAGTTTTCATAATAATAATATTCAGCTCACTTTAAAAAAGAATTATACTGTAGACTTAGAGGAAAGATTTTAATTTTAGATAAAATGATAAATAACTTATTCAGGGACTTATATCAAGTTTATAGACTCAAAATAAATCAGACCACATGAATTTACACAGCAGTTTTAGAAAGTTTGATTCCAAACAAGTCAAGCAAAGAAAGATTAATCTTTTGGGAACATCCCAGAACACTCCAACAGAAGAGCACTTGTGTTGTCCCCATTTGGCCACTAACCAGCTTTGTGGCCTTGGAAAATTGTCCAAACCTCTGGAAGCTTCTCTTTGCTTATTTGTAATGAGAGGATTGGTTGCACTAGATACTCGCTAATCCTTCAAGTATCCACATTCCGATACTCAATAATGTTTTAGCTTCTTAAAGTGGAAAATACAATGCATGTGATATTTACAAATTTAAGACATCCTCTGTGGTTACAGAGTTTTACCTAATAACTATTCATATGCCTGTACTTGAAATGGAGGGAGATGGATTTGAGCATATTGGAATAAAATCTTGCTAAATCATCTCACACCACCTTTATTTATAGAAATTGGGGGGCCCTACTGGGCTCAAAATAGTTCGAATACTGTATCAGGTTGATAAATGTAGATACTAATAAACCAGCCAGAAACTTGAATTGCAAACACATTCTGAATTGGAGTCAATAAATCACTAGATATTGTCAGCACCTACTGTGTGCAGTGCACTTAGCTTTGTGCTTTTGTATTCATCTCTGGAACATCAACTTGGTGCCAGATCAGCGTTTCATGAAATTAGTTGCTACTGAGTTTTTCTCAGAGTGTTTCTGGAAGTTGGTTTAGTGCCACATGGGTGACTCAGATGGAAATGAATTTGTAAAAGCAGTGCCTTCAATAAAAAGCACCCAAAGTCTGAAAATGAAAAATCTGCTCATAAAATTTAAATGTCTTGTAATTGGCTTTATACTCCATGGTCCCACAGAATGATACAAATACATGTTTTAACTGAAATCAGAGTGCTTCAAACCTGACATTTTGGTGGGGTTTTTTTGTTTGTTTGTTTTTTTCATTGCTTAATGATTTTTATTACAATTATAGGTGTACAAAAATCATCACAAGTCGATTTGATAGCATTTCCGTCCCAAACCCTCAATACATCCCCCCACCCCCCAGATTGTCTTATTTGGAAGCCAAAGGTTTTCCAACGTCTGTGGAAAAATGAAACTAGAACACTCCCTAATACCATGCACAAAAATAAACTCAATATGGATTAAAGATCTAGATATAAGACCAGATACTATAAAACTGTTAGAGGAAAACATAGGCCAAACACTCTCTGACATAAATGATAGCAACATCTCAGATCCATCTGTCAGAGTAAGGACAATTCAAACCTGACATTTTGGGCCAGCTAATTCTTTGTTGTGAGGGACAGTCTTGTGCTTTGTAGAGTGTTTAGAAGCATCTCTGAGCTCCACATACCAGATGCCAGTGGCACCCCCATTTCCTCAGTGTGACAACCAAAAATGTTTACACACATTACCAGATGTCCCAAGGAGGAGGGCAGAAATTGCCTCTGTTGAAAACTACATCTTTATAGCAAAATAAGTTGATAATGATAATACATCACAATTTTTTCTTGAAAATAACTGTGACATAATAATACATTTGACAAGTAAAAACAGTTTGATGCTAATGAACCCTGCTTTAAATTTTCAGTGCTGCCATGCTATCCTCTATTTGTGAATAGGATTCAATAGAGTTCATTTGCTGCCTTGTTACATTCTTAGGCAACATAGAACTAATTCATATACATGGAATACAAGCTGGGCAGGGAGTCAGGAGTTAGTCCATATATTACAGTGGATGGTGGGAGATTACCCTCCAAATTGCACAAAGAAGAACTTGTTCCTCTCCCTTGGAGTAGATCGAAGAAGCTTAATTTATGTTGATTTCTTTTTTCCTTAGGAGTTGGAAGCAAGGAAAATAAAGCTGTAATACAGGAACAGTTAAAAATGAATAAATCAAAGTCATTTCTTTCGTCTGTATTTCAGTTGAAAGTGTTCTCACGAGATGATAATGGATAAACTTAAACTTCTCCTGAGAGGTCATAGTCTTTTTGTCCCCCCCCCAAAAAAAACTTTTTATAATCAATTCAGACTAACAGTTTGCAAAAATATCAAAAAAAGAGGGAGTCTTGAGGAGTTGATGTTCATATATATACATATGTGTGTGTGTGTGTGTGCACGTGTGTGTGTATGTGTGTATAAGTACATATATAATATGTAAAATATATATAAATTTAGGTCCATCCATGTCACTGCAAATGACATTACTTCATTCTTTTTTATGGCAGAGTAGTATTCCATCATATATATATATGTACACATCTTCTTTATCCATTCCACTAGAGATTATCATACTAAGTGAAGTAAGTCAGACAAAGATAAATATATGATATCACTTATGTGGAATCTAAAAAAAGATACAATTGAACTTATTCACAAAACAGAAATAGACTCACGGACTTTGCAAGCAGACTTGTGGTTACCAAGGAGGGAAGGTGTCAAGGGGAGGGATAAAAGGGAGTTTGGGATTGACATATATACACTGCTATTTATGATGTAGATAATCGAGGACCTGCTGGGTGGTGCAGGGAACTCTACTCAATATTCTGTAATAACCTATATGGGAGGAAAATCTGAAAAAGAATGAATATATGTATATGTATAGCTGAGTCACTTTGCTGTGCACCTAAAACTGGCACAACATTGTAAATCAACTATAGTATAAAATAAAATAAGCAAAAAATAAAATTAAAATAAATTTATGTATGAGTGTATGAGTCTTGCCAGAAGCTGAGAGACCAGCCAGAGAACCACTGTAATAATCTAGAAGAGTTTGGACCAGATAATTGGTAAATTGGACCTAGGAGATCAGAGTAGAGGTGATGAGAGCAGTTGATAGAATTTGCTGAAGAAGCAAATGTGAATACGGAGGGGAATCAAGGGTATCTCTAAGATCTTTGGCCAAAACATAAAGATGGATGGTGTTGTTGTTAACTGAAATGGAAAGCCTAGGAGCAGGACTGGAAGCAAATGGCAGGTGGGAGAGAATATTAAAAGTTTTGACTTGGACATGTTACTCCAAACATAATGAGCTTTGGAAGATGCTGTTAATGAACCACAATGAGGAGGACTGAGCATTGAGGTTGGACTTAGTCATTTGGAAGTAACTAGTGAACTGTCACTAGAATAGCCTTGGTGAGTTGTATCTACAAAAGCTTGATCAGAAGAAATTCACGAGATTGGAATTCACATTATCAGGAAATTGGAAACCGGAAGTAGAGACAACACTTTGAAGGACTCTTGTTGTACAAGGAAATCAAGAAATTGGCAGTATCTGGAGAAGGATTGCGTGATATAAGAAATAAGTGATGTTTTGAAGGTGATTTTAAAACTTTGACTTACTCCTTTCTCCACCTCATAATTACTCACAAGTTGCTGGCAGGGTTTACCATGGAGAGAGAACACCCTTGTAAGCCAGTCCATCACCCTAGCCTGCTTTATAACTGAGGGAAGAAACACATTCAGTGAGCACAGTCATAGAAGTGTAAGATGAGTGAGTGGCATTTGTGTACCTCAAGGGTACATAAGACACATGTGGACACACGCTCTATCTATATACTGGCCCTGCCTAAAAAGAGCAGAAGCACAGTATTTTAATTGTATATCATGATTTGGGGGGGGGACATTTTATCAGATTTGGACAGACTTGTAAATACTGGAAAATGCTGCTACTTGCAAATATAGCTGCTAATAGATTAATATTTGCACTGCAGAATGGAGTTGTAGAGAGTGTTTTTGCTACGATTTTATTGGCCTGTTTAAGGACCCACCATAGGAGCGCATAGCCATGAACTAAAAAGAAGCCAGCCTTGAACTGATGCACACGCCTCATTGGAACATGGTCCTAAAATGAGAGTGGAGGATTGGAAAGAAAATGAGATTCAGCCTCAGAACAGTGTTGACTTGTTTTGTGTTTGGAAAGTTTTCAAGTGAATGGGTTTTATTGTGAGAAAGAAATTGAAGTACACAGATGTATAGGAACAGAGAAATTGGACTCAGAGTACAGACATTTCTTTAAAGGAGTTGTGTTATAAATGACAGGAAATAAAGGGTGGCGTTTACTGGGGGGGGGGATTGGACTAAATATATTGTTTTATAATAGAAAGAATATTTGTAAATGCAAGTTTTTAAATATAACCTATCCTTTCCCCACTAATAATTTCTCAAAAATTACTATGAATAGATGAATGCACTAGCAAATCAATATCCATCACTCTCATCTAAGAGCACCATATTAAGAAAGCAATCAGTGCCCTTCTCCCCTTCATCTAAAAGGTTAGTATCAGAGTTGCCATTATGGCTCAATGGAAATGAACCTGACTAGTATCCATGAGGATTTGAGTTCAATCCCTGGCCCTGCCCAGTGGGTTAAGGATCCGGTGTTGCCACACCATGAGGTGTAGGTCGCCGACACAGCTAGGATCCCACGTTGCTGTGGCTGTGGTGTAGGCTAGCAGCTGTGGCTCCGATTCAAGCCCCAGCCTGGGTATGGCCCTAAAAAGTCAAAAAGGAAGAAAGGGAGGAAGGGAGGAAGGAAGAAAGAAAGGTTAATATCATTGACATTTGTTTCTAAAATAAGAATGCAGTTTAAAACTCCACATTTCACAAACTTGTGAGTTTTCTCAGGATCATTTCTCAAATAAAAATGGATACAACTGCTGTGTCCATTGCTAAGTCAGTGGCTGGGAGGAGGGATAAACGATATGGGAAGTGACTGGAGTCACTGGATGATGAATTAAATTCAGAGGTTTGTATAACAGCCAACTGCACAGACATGTTGTTGATGAGTACATAGCCCCAGATTTAGGGACATCCTGAACCCACTCCCATCTCTCTAAGAGGAAAAACACAGAGAGCAGGATGCATAGGGAGGCGACCCGCCAAACATCTGCGTTTAATTTTTCAGCAGCAGTGACCACCCAGGGGGCAGCGGCTTCTTCCCAGGGAAACTCAATTACACCAGCATGAGGTGCCTTAACTTCCTGGAGGAAAAATTATACCTTTGGTCAAGCAGAAAAATCTGCTTTGGAAAGAGCTTCCCAAAGCGTCCCTGCTTTGGTTCAAGGAGGAGTTTTAGAGGAAAACTTTCCAAGTCCAGTAGTTTCCCCTCTGCTACCGCTTTCAACTTCTGGAGGAGGCAGGGGAGGTGGGGGGGGGGTTCATTTTGGCATAAGTCAGTTGGGAGTTGGTGAGATCCTGTGTTTTGTGCCCAGTCTGCTGAAGTCGTTATCACCTGATCCCAAACTATCCTAATTGGGTGTGTTCCTGAAAGAGTGCAGAGCTGTATTCCTTTAGGTCGGTGCTCCTCTTGGCAAGCCAGAGAGATTTTTAAGACTTGCCTCAAGGTGCTAGTATGTGCCAAGGGAAGCCATGATGGATCTGGATAGAGACCCATGTGATGTTCATGGTGCCTCAGGTGCTGCTTACCAGCCCAGCAAGCCCCCTGCCCTCTGCTCCATGTAAACCCCTATGCCAATTGTCTTCCCTTGACATTGACGTCAATTCCTTCTCTTCTGTGTGCAGCAGTATGTTCTTTACGCACTTATATATCAGGAGATTTACCTTTATTAGATCTAGTGCTCAGCCTAAATTTTCCTTGAATTTATTTGCTGGAGTATTTCCTGTTTAATAGCATTTCCTCCTCTTAGACTCTAGCACCCAGAAAGCAGTGTCTTATTAATCTCTTGCATCTTAGTTAAATGGCAGCCTGTCCATTGGACTGCCTATGATGTCGCCTTAATTAAATGGCAGCCTGTCCATTGGACTGCCTATGATGTTACCTTAAAGGTAAATCCAAGGGCCTTATCTCTTATCTTTAAGCCTGGCATATAGCAGCATTCTGTGGCTATGTATTGAACAAATGAATGGGATGAACTGGCCAAGTCATTCAGGATTTGACGCATGCTCTCCACACCAGCCTGTTAGAGTTGAACAGTGGACTCTGACACCAGGCTACCTGGGTTTAAATCATAGTTTCATCCCTTATTGGGCACTGTGACTGCTCGTTGCCCTAGTATCCTCATCTCTAAAATGGGTAAATAGTAATAGCTAACTCTCAAGTGCTGAGGGGATTCCTAGCAGTTATTAAGCAAGAAGAACTATGTCTGGTATGTATTAAGACTGTAAAAGGATTAATCACTTCTAGTCTCTTCACTCCATGCCCATCTATGGTGAACCACACCCACGCTCACAGTGTGTGCTTTGGGGATGCTCTCCTACCTCCTGGTATACGGTGTCCCCTCTGTTTATCATGCTCTACAGTCTGTAAGTTTTCTTAGTCATGAGCATGGACAGCACCATGGACGTACCTCTGTCAGAAAGCTTGTGTTATTTTATAACTGGCTGTTATCTGTCCTTCCCACAAAAACGTGAGCCCCCTATAGAATGGGGGCACTGTGTTTCAACTGTAGATCCCTAGTGGGGTCCACAAACAAAACTGGTCCTCCCCAAACATCGGACGCTGACGAGTGTCAGAACCACAGTGACATTTCAGGGTATCTGCCTTTATTTGACTCCGACTACATTTTTGAAGCATTAACCCGATAAAATGGTAAAGCAGCTTTTTTTCCAGGAGTAACTAGAAGATTCGAAGAGCTCAAAGCTGAAAGATAATATGTGAATTACAAGGATGTGAAAGAATGCAAAAGCTAGCCAGGAACTTATCAAATTCCAAGGGCAGTAAATTAAATAAAACCAGAGGCTACTGAGAGAGACAGTTTTGAAATTGATATGCTTTGGTTGGTGGAAGGAGATAGCAGCCCAGGCTGCACTGTGCTGGTAAACGTTTAGGAAACTTCTCAACCTTCAAAACTCCTCCCAGATTCAGGGTGATGTCATCACGTATGGTGCATTATCAGAGCGTCTTCAGAGCAGAAAAGAACATTAAGTTTGTCCATCCTAGGTACAGAAAAAAAGCATCTTGTGCCCTAGCGGTCAGGTACATAAGTCTAGAAGCCAGAGTATCTGGAATTTTCTGATAGCAATATTTATTTTCTCAGTATCTTTGACCAAATTTCAAACTTTTTGTTCATTTCTCACCAGACTGCTTTGGTTTAGGTCATATCAAGTACTGGGTTTGGTGACCTTTGTTGTTTTTTTTTTTTTTTTTTTTTTTTTTTTTTTTTTTTTGCAGTAATTAAGGTAAAGAAATACTTCTCATCACTGTTGAAGTTGTTTATCAGGATAGAGTCAATATCACAGAACAGTTTAGACTGAGGATTCTGGAGTTGGGTGCCATCAGTTCAAATCCTAGCTCTACCACTTGAGCCCATATAACTTGGGTAATATGGGCTGATTCTTCAAGCTTCAGAGTTTTGATCTGTAAAAATAGGCATCGCGGCCATTACTACCTCAGAGGGCTGTTGTGAGGTTCATGGACAACCGTGTCATCGTGGAGCTCAAGATATGGGATGTGCCCTGGATGTACCTGGACCCCAATGAACCTGCTAGCCTGCTATGGTCTCCCCATGCTTCCAAGACATGTCCGAACCTCTGTCAGTGCCCCGTGCATTTTTACTCTCTTAAAGCATGATATAGTCCAAGAGACAAGCAACACTTCCACAGACCGGTTTAGTCAGTTATTTCTCTTTATTAACGGCAGGTAGGCTGACCTCAGCTGAAAGGTCTACAGCCCTGAAGATGTAAAGTATAATGTGATTGTTCTCAACCTTGGCTTCCTAGAAGAATCCACCTAGAGCTTTAAGCAAACACCAGTGTCTGAGCCCCACCCTAGACCAAGTAAGTCAGACTCTCTTGCAGGATATTTTAAAGGTCCCCAGGTGCTCAGAATGTGTAGCCAAGGTTGAGAGGGATTGCGATAATTGCTTGATATGGAGGGAAGAGCCCAGACAGACCAAAACTAGACGGTTCCACACTAGGCCTATCGGCAGGTCCTCAAAAAGTTGAAGATAGCATTACCCAGTAATTCAACTCCTAGAGAAATAAAAACATGTATCAGCACAAAAGCTTGGATATGAATGTTATTAGCAGCATTATTTCTAACAGCCAAAAAGTAGAAACAACCCAAATGTCCATTGACTGATGAATGGATAAATAAAATGTGTGCAGTCCATTCAGTGGAATATTATTCAGCCATAAAGAATGAAGTAATAATTCATGCCGCAACATGGATGAACCTTGAAAATATTATACTAAGTGAAAGAAGCTAGACATAAAAAAAACACATATCATGTGACTCCATTTATATTAAATGTCCAAAATTGGCCATTCCATACAGCCAGAAGGCAGCCTAGCAGTGTCCAGGGGCTGGAGTAAGGAAGGAATGAGGAATGACTGCTGAATAGTATGGGTTTTTTTGAGGAGATGATGAAATATTCTGAAATCGGATAGAAGGATGGTCGTACAACCTTGTGAATGTGCTAAAAAAAACACTGAACTATACACTTTGCAAGGAATAATTTTATGGTGTATGAATTACATCTTTAAAAAATGAGTGTTCAGTGGGTTGAGGATCTAGCAGCGTCAGTGCTGTGGCTCTGATTACAACTGTGGCACAGGTTCAGTCTCTGGCCTGGGAATTTTTGCATGCCATGGGCATGGCCAAACAAACAAAAAACCCCAACTAGGTGTAGTCCTAATTGTTAGTGTGGCATGGGCATATGCATTACGGAAGCTGTTGGAACCCCAAATGTGTGTCATCTAGACAATGGAAGAGGTCTCCCACTAGGGTTATTTGGAGGATGAAACTTGATAGTGTTTGTGGAGTCCCTGCACATGATCTGTCCTCAGTACATGGAAGGCAGTGCCCACTTCAGTCCCTGCCCAGAACCCCGAGAGGGACCCCAAGAGGACACTAAGGGGCTGGTTCCCACAGAGGAGTAAGGAGCACCAAGGAAAAGGACTGAGAACTGCCCGGTCACCCTTCCCAGATTGAACTCTATTTTATGATCTGGTGCTGGTCTCAGGAAGCCATGCTGAATGCTATGGACTGAATATTTGTGTCCCCCTTCCACTGCTCTGCAAATTAATATGTTTGAGTTCTAACCCCTAGTGTGATGGTATTTGAGATGGGAGGTAATTAGGGTGAGATGAGGTCATGGGGGTGGGGCCCTCATGGTGGGAAAAGTGTTCTCAAAACAAGAGACCCCAGAGAGATTGCTGTCTCTATACCTCTCCCTGCTGTGCGAGGACACAGCTAGATGCAAGCCAGGAAGAGAGCCTTCCCCAGACACCAAATTGGCCAACACCTTGATGTTGGAGTACCCAGCCTCCAAAACTATGAGAAATAAATGTCTTTTGTTGAAGCCCCTCCCCACCAGCCCAGGCTAATATTTTGTAGCAGCTTTCCAAGCAAACTAAGACATTGGAGTAGAATCAGGAATAGCTCTTTAGAGAGATGACACATTCACCAAAGATAAAGTGTATGAAACCTTTCTGCAGCAAAAATGTCATAGACAAAAGGGTGTGTTTTTCTTTTTCTTTGGTTGTAGTATCTCTTTGCATTTTAGGAACGTGGTTGTCAGGCCCTACAGAAGACAAATAATTTACAAGAAAACTGTATTATCTTTTTCCAAACTGGGGAGATTCACAATTGAAGCTTGTATGATAGGATTATTATCCTTATTGTCAAGGAGCGATTAAAATAGGTTCAAAGAGCAATGGGATTATTGTTGTACTTGGCTAAGGGAGTTGAATTCTGATTGGCCAAGGAGAAGGCAACCGGCTCATTGTAGTCATCGTTATTCCTCCCCTCAGTCCTGGAGAATTCCCAAGCTTTATCTCGCGATGTTTTCAATCTTCAGTACTCCAGAATAAACAATGAGAATTTTGGGGAATTTCCTAAGTTATTCTCTATTATGCATGATTGTTCAAAGACTTCCAGCATTCTTCATGCTCTTTTGTAATTATTATGGATATCAAAAATTGTTTAACGAATTAAATATTTTCAATTTAGGATTATCTACAAAGAATTGTGACCTGTAAGAAATATTCAAATATTGGAAAATGCTGGCAAATGTTATTGAGTAGTATCTGAATAACCTTACATTCAGGTCTTTTGGTAAGATTAACAACACTACCCAGAATTACACATGGAAATTGTCAATTGAAAGACATTTTTTTTTCAAAAACTTGTCATTTTTTTAACACTAAATTATTTATATAGTGTATACCAGGCATGTAATCTTACTGATATTTTATTTTCAATGAACACACGTGTATAACATGGCAACAGGGGGCAAGCAAGACTGACTGATTAGCTCAGACATTGTTTTCTGGGCTCCTGTCCCAGTTCTGGAAACGCCGACCTTGTTCTTTGCCTTGTGCGTCAGAGTTTCCTGCTCTTTCAACTTTGCGTCAGAGACTTTTGTCAAACCAGTTAAGTCTCTGTGTTTGATTGTTCAGTCTTAATTCTCGGTGTATTCTAACACCTTTTCTTATTTCCTTGATGTCTCAAATAATTTTTTTTTTTTTTTTGGAATTTGGATTTTAGAAACACAAATTCCCCGAGAAGTGCCAGGACGGAATTCACACACGAAAGTGCTGCGTGTGAAAAGCAATAGGCAAGCTGGGAGAGACTGAGACCTGGAGATAAAACAGCATGCTTGCCAGGGTGGGGCTAGCTCCTAGGGTACAGACCAAGTTTTTGGTGCTGAAAGAAAGTCTGGACTGACAGGTTGTGAAGCCCTGAGTGTGCACCTGGCAGGCTAGTAAGTGACCAAGGGCCAAAGTCCCCCTCCCGCAGGCCGCTCCCTGCCAGTGGCTGATGCTGAAAGGATACTAAGGCAAGCCTATCCCCGAGAGACACAGGACTCCTTTGATGGGTGAGTTTGGTTGAAATGCCCTGACAGCTTTTCTGAACCTTCCTAAGACTGAAGGGCAGGCTAGGAGCTTCTGCTTCTCCCCTTCTCTCCTTAACCGGAAGTCACTCTGCGTCACAATCTGAATGCCCTCAGCATTTTCTTCTCAGAGGATGTAGGCTAATACGCAAGTAGATCATGGTACCCAGACATTGGCCCAACAGAAAACAGGGGCTAGGAGATCCCGGGGGGTGGAGGGATGGTCTGACAAGTGGGAGAGACCCCTTGGCAGGAAATTGAGGAGCCGGTGGGGATGTTCAACAATCTCAGCAGCAGGCAGGCAAGAGATACGACGAGTGTTCTTCCCTGAGCTGATGGAGAGCAAGAGAATGCAGTCTTCCACCCTGTAAGGCACCTGTAAAGGGACGAAGGCAGTACATTTCTTAGGATGCTCAGCTCATTCCAATTACTAAGATACAGACTGAGCCGAAGAGGTGAGCCAGGAGGCCACCGGTGCGGCGAGTATCCTGGGGACCAAGAAGAAATCCAGGTACAAGAACTCTAAGACAGTATAAAAGGATGTTTTAGGTATTAAACAGAATTCTTTAAACCTTCCCAATCAAGACAAGGCTTGGTTCCAGAAATTAGCACAGGATGGAGCCTTCAGTTTTGGAGAATGACTTATGTGGGAAGCCTGGGGGCTGAGCGGTGGGAGAGAATGGAACGACTGCAGGTCCTGTAGAGCAAGGCAAACATTCATGTGGCCCGGAGAATGGGACCACCCACTAAGATGACGCTGGCACAGTCCCTTTACTGACCATTCCTGGGAGCTAGGCCTGCCTGGGAGAGATTATAGACCTGGGGACCATGGCAACGGTGCACTGAAAATGCTGAGTGGTTTGCATTGCATTTCACAGTTGGAAGTATGTTGTCTGAAAATTATCCAAATTACAGTCTGACCTTAACATATTTTGGCTGATTGATAGGGAGAAATATTTATAAAACTATTCAGTCTTTTATTCAAAAAAATATTCATTGAGCAACTATGTGCAAAGCAAATACGGAAGGACGCTCAATTGTAAAGATATTTATATCCATGCTGTAACATGTCAATTATTTGTACCTGAAAAGTGTATTTGCTTTGTTCAAAAGCCTCAAGAAACCATGAAAAATTAAGTGCTGAAACAGCCCAATGTAATCCAAGATCGTCAAAATTTAAAATAATGAGAATATACGGTAAATGAGAGGCTTTTAAATGAGTAGCTTTATTTTTATGGCGTATCCCTATAGGTGAAATCAAAGATTCTAGCGTGTTTCTCCCAAGAAATATGGGGTATTGGCAGCATTAAATCTGAATTTGTTCTCCAAAGAAATCTGGAGGTCAGTATTTAACTTAGACTACTGTCATGGATGACCAAATTTGACATAGCTATTCTGGAATCAGATCTTGTGAGAAATTAAAGTAGTCCCCAAGCCAGGAGCAAATTAGAAGTAAAATCTCCTAATTTAAATGCAAGCTGAAAATACCAACCACATTACGAAAACCCACTTGTGTAGATCACTTATCTTCACTGTGGCTGTACGTTGCACTAGTCGAGGAAAGGAACCGTGCAATTGAATTAGGTCAGTGCACATATTTGCAATCTCACATGTTTAAAAAAATGCTAAGCAAAATGAAACAAATTAGAACTTTCTCCCACTGTTATTGCAAACTTATTAGTGAAGATAACGAAAATATTTTACGAGCTTTCAGAAAAGCTACTCCCCAGGCGTCAAGGCATTGGCTAATCTTGTTGATGGATTTCAGACTGTCTCTACGTCCTTCTCACTGCTGGGTAAAGACTGCATGCCAGCCTCACGTTCTGGCTTCAGTTAGAAAGCTGCCCTTGGAACTGGGAATATACGTGGGTTATGACGATTGCCTTCAGTGTCTCAATGATATTACCAAATGTTATGCCCCAACCAATGGCCTGATGGTGTAGTGTATTCCGAAAGGCGAGCCTGATTTACTGCTGTGTCTGAAACTTTTATTGGAACAGGATACTGTGTTTTCTTTCCAATGACTGCACAAGAACTATATGCTCTCTCAGAATTAGCCCAAGACACCTATAAAGCTGCTTTCAAGTGTTTACAAGATTGGAATCAAAACATGAGCTCATGTGCCTTTTGCTGCAAATACCATTATTTGTTTAAATGTCCCTTTCTGTCATATTACGATATCAGGAAGCTTGTTCTGTATGCATTCACTATAGCACAACTGAAATCCCAAAAACCTGGCTCAGAGGTTGCCTGGCAGAGATGTCTATGTTGGTTAAACTTAATTGAAAGTTTAGGAAAAGGAAAAGTCAAGTTTCCAAGTCCTTATCTCACGTTGATTTACTATAGGTTAGATGATGGTTCGATTATTTCTGTCAATATTTATTAGACACTTACCGCAGGCACAGATAGAATAACAGGACATTGAGCGCTAAGACACTCTGTTCTCAGTGGGGAGCTAAGACACTCCCCGCTCTGCTCCCACAGTCAAGTGGAGAATAAAATGTGTCAATTACTTTGAAACAAAGCATAAGATTAGAGACAAGTGTCCCTAAACAGAGGCGAAGCATGGCTGTCCAGGTAACTGCGTAGAGATGACACCTTCCCCAAGCAGAACTCATGGCTCAGCTCTGCCTTGGCACGGCCAGTCCAAGTACACTGGGTTCCAACGAAACTGGCCACAGGAAGTGGCTGATGACTCAGCGCAGTACATATCATTCTGTGCTTTTCATGCATAATGTTCTGCCTGGAATATTCTCTCCTCAGCATCCCCTACTTCCTTCCCAAGCCAGCCATATCTTCTCACTTGGCCTCTCCAATTCCTATTCATTCCTAATATTTTGAAATAGCCATCAATTCCTTTAGGAATCTCATTTGGCTCCCTTCCTGATGCGACTTCGTCCTCTGTTTTCCATAGCACCGTGTATTTCTTATATCACAATACTTAAGCTTTAATTATGAGTGCTTGCTTAATTATTTGAATCTCCTAATAAAGGCAAACCTTGGAGATATTGCAGGTTCAGTTCCAGACCACGGCAGTAAAGCAAATATTGTAATTAAACAAATCATGAATTTTTTTTATTTTGCTGGTGCATATGAAAGTTGTGTTTACACTCTAGTCTCAAGTGTGCGATAGCATTATGTCTAAAAACTAATTTACATAATTAGGAGTTCCCGTCGTGGCTCAGCGGAAATGAATCCGACTAGGAACCATGAGGTTGCGGGTTCGATCCCTGGCCTTGCTCAGTGGGTTAAGGATCTGGCGTTGCTGTGAGCTGTGGTGTAGGTTGCAGACGTGGCTCGTACCCCGCGTTGCTGTGGCTGTGGCGTAGGCCGGCAGCTGTAACTCCGATTAGACCTCTAGCCTGGGAATGTCCACATGCCGTGGGTGCGGCCCTGAAGGAACAAAAGAAAAAAAAATAATTAACATAATAAAAAAATACTTTATTACTGAAAAATGCTAGCCCTCATCTAAGTCTTCGATAAGTAGTAATCTTTTTGCAGTGGTAATAACAAAGATTATTGCCACTCACAATAGCAAATGTACCATAACAAATATAATAGTAATGAAAAAGTTGAAATATTGCAAGATTTACCAAATGTGACACAGAGACATGAACTGAGGAAATACAGTTGAAAAAATGGTGCCTCCAGACTTGCCTGATGCAGAGTTGCCACATATCTTCAGTTTGCAAAAAAAACGCAATATCTGTGACATGCAATAAAGCAAAGCATAATAAAATGAGGTCTGCCTGTATACTGTTAGCTACAGGAGGAAAGAGAATCAGTCTTGCTCACCGGGATCTGGTACAGGGCCTACATATGATAAACAGTTGATAAATAATTAATTGAATGAACAAATAACCCATGATAATTATTTACAAAGATTCCTGTTAAGGCTATTATGTACAGTCGAGCAGGTTGTACACTGTACAGCTCCCACTTCAAATACTGTGAACTGATCTTCCTGGAGTTGAGCAGTGTACCATCAGTACAGTCTTACATGATGGTCTTTCCATCTGCTCTATGTGGCACCTAAAACTTTCTTTGTTGCGTTAGTTGAAACATAGACCTTTAGTGTCTAATAAAAGCCAGAAATTGCATTTTAACCTGAAAGTCCAATGAAACTCAATAAAAACTCCGTGGAACAACTGTATGTGACTTACGAATCTAACATTTGCATGGCCCTTCACAGGATTAAAGTCTTCGAATCTGGTACAGCAGGAAATTGTCATTCAAGAAGGCATTCTGGTGGAAGTGGCTAGTTATGTTCCAACAAAGAAAATTTAGACAGCCTTGAGTGAAGCCACATTCTTGCTCTTTATCTGCTTTATCCTGTTAAGAAAGTGCAATCCCCTTTATCTCCAATCTTTAAAAAGGTGGGGGGAGAAGGAAGGAAGGAGGAAGGAAAAGAGAAAAAAGAAGGGATAAGTTTGCAATATCCAAGAATAGAAGAACAAAGACAAAACCAAGGATAAGAATGGAAAAGTTGAATTTGTAATACTCAGGTGATTCTAGGCCATGATACTATCAAAGTCTACAAACTTAATGTTGATTTCTCTGGTTTCACTCACACACAGGGCTGGAATATATCTCACTGGCCCAAGTCAGTGAGCCATTGATGTTAAGGCCATTATTGCTAAGGGATTATTAATTATTGTTAATGCAGAGTTTTTCTCATCTGACAAGTGCAGCATCTTGGAGCATAATACTTACTAGCTGCTTTACGTACGTACTGCAATCCCCAGGAATGCTTTCCTATGTTCCAAAGTTATTCTGTCTGTAAAAAAAAGTATGCACTTCCCTTAAGGATTGCTCATCCCCCTATACTAATTACTAGCTTGATAAGTATTAATAGATGAGTCATGTGTCCCCAAAGGATAGTCTTCTAGGTTGGCTTCAAATCTTTGAATAGTTCTGATGACTTCAGGACTTTGTTTCCCTGTTAATTCCATTCAGATCTCACTAAATCTTGAGATCATTTTCTTAACTTAAGAATTCAAAGTGTTCTTTTGGCTTTTGAAGATTTTAAACCAAATAATGATGAGATGTTTTGACATTAGTCTGTGTTGTTGAAGTGGTTTGGTCAGAAACACACAAATATTTATGTCAAAGCTAGCTTGTAAATCCTCTTTCTCTTCACCTACAGAAGAATGCCTGTTCTCCCACACTGCTCTCTTTATACCCAGCAGCCATTGTGCAGGTGTCTGCTTCTGTGAAGGAGGTACATCTCTGATACTGGAAGCCTCTCCCAAGAGCCAAAGAATATTCCTCCCTTCAGATGGGGCTGAAATGTCTGTATTTTTAACAGGGTTCTTATATGCATAGCAATGCTGGAGACCTATACCTTAGTTTATACCTCCCCTAATATCCTATTTTTCTGTCCTCATAGTTGTGTCCTGGTCTTACAGTTTCTGTCAAATATGTCCCTGGAGAACAAGAACTCCATTCTATCCATCGCTGCTCTGCAGGTGGTACCCAAGGTAGTGTCTTGCCCAGAGCAGACATTTAAGTTAACATTTGTTGTGTTAAATTGCATTAACTATATATTCTTGAGAGATACGTAGACCAATAAGCCAGGGCCGTGTTTGCATGGAATTTCAGGAAGGATTCTAACTCACCAATGAAAAATTTGCTTACATCCTTGGCCATTTGCCTTTGATTTTCCACATTCTACAAATTTATGTATCCCTGGAATTTTGATCTTAGAGTAAGTTCTAAAGCAGGAACACTGTCCAGTAGAACTTTCTAGGGTGATGGGAGTGTTCTCATCTTTCCTATTCAATATGATGGCCATATGTGGCTACCTAGCAGTGGAAATATGGTTTGTGTGATTAAGGAACTGAACTTTAACTTTTATTGGAGTACAGCTAACTTACGATGTTGTGTTAGCTTCAGGTGTATAGCAAAGTGATTCAGTTATACATGTACATGTATCCGTTCTTTTCCAGATTTTTTTCTGTATAGGTTATTACAGAGTATTGAGTAGATTTCCCTGTGCTGTACAGCAGATCCTCGTTAGCTATATATTTTTTATATGTAGTAGTGTGTATATGTCAATCCCAACATCCTAATTTATCCCCTCCCCCACCACAAACATACATGTTTCCCCTTTGTTAACCATAAGTTTGGTTTCAAAATCTTTGGGCCTGTTTCTGTTTTGTAAATAAGTTCTTCGTACCATTTTTATTAGATTCCACATATTAGTGATCTCATCGGATATTGGTCTTTCTCTCTTTGAGTTACTTTACTTAGTATAATAGCTAGGTTCATCCATGTTGCTGCAAATGGCATTATTTCATTCTTAAATTTCATTTAGTTTTAATTTAATTTAAAGAGCTTCATGGAGCTAGTAGCTTCCTTATTGGACAGAGATGCTCTGGAGGACAAGTAGATGGTCTTTGGCACTAAGACAAGCATTTTTACTCTTTTTTAATTCCTCCTCTACATAGTGTCTGGCACGTTGTTTGTTTATGTATTATTTGCTTTTTGTTAACCTGAACCGAAAATTGCTCACTCTTTTTCCTTCCTTTCCTCTGCTCTCCTTGTTTTGTTTCTTGTTTGTCTGTTGGATTTTTAAAAGTCATTTATTTTTACCCCATTTAAAAACTTATTTTCCTTCCTGTGTCAGGTCTGTCCCATTGGTCTTGTTGGTGGCCCTCATGGATAAAATAGAATCTGATCCAAGATAAAAGAATTCACCCCTCCCCGAACTTGATAAAGTTTTAAGAATGAACAACCTCCTCGGGTAAAGGAATCAGCAGATACTCACTGAAGGGTCTGGATGATTTCTATGTGGCTCCTTACTGCTCTTCTCCACCTAGAGGCTTTGATCTCACATCTGGAGGTCACCTATGGATCAGCCAAACATTTCAAGTGTCACTTCCTCTCCCCTTGGTCAAACCTGAGGCTTAACACCCTTGCTAATTCAACTCTCCCACAAAGTAAGTCAGAGTGCCAAGACAGGTACAGATATGGGCCCATCTGATTAAAAACCCAGCCATGCAGTTTAAAATGTCAGACTGTTAAAATGTAGAACTAAATGAAGCAAGTAATCCAGTGATTTCCTAGCCAGGAGTACCAGATGCACGCACCTGGACCCCGTTTGTAGATGTTGACAGTGCTGTTCACTTGTAATCCTTTCCAGCTGAGTCCTCTGGTAATGGACTGTGTTGGATGGTCTTTAGTTTCGATGGTTAAGTTGAATGGCATCAAGAAGGAGGAGATCATATGAGTCTCGATTTTCAGGGATGTTTAATAGACACCATCTCCTCCTTCCAAAAACGACTTAAGTGCTTTTGGGGGGAGGGGAATTCAGGGCAGTGGTTCTCAAACTTGAATGTGTCCTGGAGGGCTTGTTAAACACAGATGTTGGACCCCTCCCCAAGAGTTTCTGATTGTGGGGAGATGCCGAGAATTTGCATTTCTAACAAGTTCCCCAGTGATGCTGCTGGCCCAGGGACCACACTTTGAGAAACTCTTAAGGGATATATCATATATAGCCACCATAAATCCTGAGTTTTCCAAAATGGTTCCAATATGTTGTCATTTTCTTTCCTGTAAAGCTGACTTTAAAAAAAAAAAAAACCTGTGCTTAGTTTGTGTACATTTGTCAGATATTTTTATGAACACACACATATGAATTAATTCATTTGACAAGTATTTCCACTATATGCCAGACACGATGCTAGCTTCTGGGACTGCAGATGTGAACCAGGAAGATCACCTCTTAGAGAGAATGCGGT
This sequence comes from Catagonus wagneri, assembly GCA_004024745.2. Taxonomy (NCBI): domain Eukaryota; kingdom Metazoa; phylum Chordata; class Mammalia; order Artiodactyla; family Tayassuidae; genus Catagonus; species Catagonus wagneri. The sequence goes on from PVHT020000195.1 coordinate 8,965,983, forward strand.
AGGGGGTGAGGGAGGGGAGAGTGCACTGTAACGTAAACAAGTAGAAACAGTAGTAAGGTGATAGGATGGATGGGGCACCATGAGTTTTTCAGCACCTGAAGCGTCATTTACCTCTGATGCAAACTTGGATGCTTGGGGGAGGGGTTTTCCTACAGGGAGCAATATTTAAGTTGAGGTTTAGTTTCCACATGTAAGCGGTAGCATTGGGTGTTGCTGTCTAATTGACTGGTTTCACTTCGCATGATAATTTCTAGGTCCATCCATGGTGCTATAAATGTTGGTAATTCGTTCCTTTTAATGGCTGAGTAATATTCCATTGTGTGTATGTACCATATCTTCCCTATCCACTCTTCTGTCAATGGGCATTTAGGTTGTTTCCATGACCTGGCTATTGCATAGAGTGCTGCAGTGAACACTGGAGTACACGTGTCTTTTCGGGTCATGGTTTCCTCTGGATAGATGCCCAGGAGAGGGATTGCTGGATCAAATGGTAATTCTATTTATAGATTTCTGAGGAATCTCCATACTGTTTTCCACAGTGGTTGCACTAATTTGCATTCCCACCAGCAGTGTAATAGGGATCCTTTTTCTCCACACCCTCTCCAGCACTTATTGTTTGTAGACTTTTTGATGATGGCCATTCTGGCTGGTGTAAGGTGGTACCTCATAGTGGTTTTGATTTGCATTTCTCTAATGAGCGATGTTGAACATCTTTTCATGTGTTTATTTGTCATCTGCATGTCTTCTTTGGAGAATTGTCTGCCTAGATCCACTGCCCATTTTTTGATGGGGTTGTTTGCTTTTTGGTATTGAGCTGTAGGAGGTGTTTATAAATTTTAGAGATTAATCCCTTATCAGTTGAATCATTTGCAAATATTTTCTCCCATTCTGTGGGTTGTCTTTTCGTTTTGTTTAGGGTTTCCTTTGCTGTGCAGACACTTTGAAGTTTAATTAAGTCCCATTTGTTTATTTCTCTTTTTATTGTCCTTACTCTGACAGATGGATCTGAGAAGATGTTGCTATCATTTATGTCAGAGAGTGTTTGGCCTATGTTTTCCTCTAAGA
>PVHT020000195.1:8984563-8994687 GCA_004024745.2 Catagonus wagneri
GAGCTCTAGGCAGATCTACCAGGTGTCTTAAGCATTTGGCAATAGCAGCAGCAGGAAGTATGATTTCCCCTGGGAGTGAGAGCCACGGGAAACTAGTGTTTGATTGCAAAGTCCTCTTTGAGGTAACTGGAACCACAAGCGGTACCCGTCAGAGGCTGGCTCAGCAGGCTGGCATTTGTTCTGCCCTTCCGCTGATGCTTTCTCGTCTGTTGCAGCGGCTGGTGCCGGCCCCGCTCCTCTGCGAAAGCTAGCTCCGTGTGGTCGCGTACTGCTCCGCCCGCCAGAGCTACCAGCTCTGTGGGCTGACGCAGTTGCCTAGGTCCGTGGACCGGCCCAGGGCCCAGCCACCCCCGCCGATGCTGGCTGGCGCAGGCACCTGGGTCCACAACCTGGCACAACGCTCTGCCCACGGGCTTCAAGGCACGGGCTCTGCTCCCGCTGCTGCAACTGCAGCCTCCACTGGCTCCTCCCCACTTCTGCTCTCTTTGGTGGGTCACTGTCGCCCCGCCCTGCACGCTAGTTCAAGTTGCTTCCTATGGCGGCCAGCCCCTCCTCCTCTCCTCTTCCCTAACAATGGAGGCTTGCCTCCCCTGCGGGACCAGGCTTCCTCGGTTCCCTCAGTCCTGGTTTTGCTCTCTACAAATCCTAGAATATCGCTGTTCCTTGTCCCATTCCCGCAATCGCGGCAGCCACCGACCTCTGCCCTCTCGCAGGGACTAACCTTAGGAACCTGTGTCTTAGCTCCCATGCACCGCCCGGCGCCTCAGGCTGTGGTGTCTGCGCCACTGGTATTCAGGTCTCTAACTCCGATTTTCCTATCTCAATCCAGCTGCTGCGTTTTTCTCAGGCTTTGATGTCCCTCTAGTTCCATTGGTCGTTGATCCGCTGATCGTTGTTTAGGTTTCTTCCCAGGAAACTTTTTTCTTTTTCACAGCTCCCTCCCTGGAGTGCTGGTTACGGTCCTAATTGCTTTTCTCTCTGACCTTTTTTTTTTTTCCTTCAGTTGTTCTACCCAGTTATTTCAAGGGTTTCTTGCAGTTTTTGGAGGTTTAAATTAATCAGCATTCAGATGATGATTTGTCCAACTTGTTTTATATTTAGATGCGTTTTTTGATGTATTTGTGGGAGAGGGTGAGTGCGACCTCTTACTCCTCCGCCATCTTGCCGCAGTCCTCTAAATGTCCTCTTGATGGCAGGATGGCTAAGTAACCTGAGGCAATGTTACTTGAATATCCGACCTAATAATTACACGGAGAGCTAGCAGAGAACTTTGCTGATAGGATAAAATGGAGCGAAAGACATTTGAGGCAGAATTCTCTCTACGCTCTGACTGTCATTGTGCAAAATGTAATACTGACATTGAAAGAATAAAGAGCTCTTGCAATCGGGCACTGAGGTTATAAATGATTTGCTCCTCTTTTCCAAAATTGTTCATGTAACCACTACTTTAATAATGAAATTCTGCTACTTTTGTAAGTCTAACATAATTATATTTTAAAATAACTTGGAATAAGAGTGGGCAAAGACAGACTTTCAGAAGCTAAAAAATACATCAAAGAAAGGAGAATGCACACAGCATTAAAAAGGAGGTTCACAATGGCACATTCAGAGGTTAAAAAGAGTAGGTGGGGGTTCAGGCCAAGGAACAAATCAAATACCAATGCCCAGAAGAAAAAAACACTTGAGAGTTAAGCGCTTCAGATTTTTTATTAGCTCTTAGTAAATAAAGTAAGATTAAAGGAAAGCATCGGAGACAGCCAAGAGATCTTCACTCTTCAACCTCCTCTCGTCTTGGCACTAGGCACGAAGGAATTAAATAGAGACCATATGTTCTATTATTTTACCTGGTCAGCAGGCTCGAGGGTTTTGAAGGAGAATAGAGTAAGGACAGCTTGCCAGAGCATTCAGGTGTATGCCTCAGCATGGGGGGCTGAACTTTGCTTTCACTCCAAGTGGTCATTTAATGCAACCATGAGTAGCCAGTGCTTGAACAGAATTGCACACAGTTTGATTTCTCACAGGGCTTAAGATTTCCAGTCATGACTGCCTGCAGCACTGGCTGGGCCTTTGTCTCTCTTCAAAGCCCGTTATGCATTCCTCCCTTTTACTTCACCAAACCTCCATTCTGTCCCAGAATGTTTCTTTGAAAAAAAAAATCAAGAAAATTGATAAAATTTTAGCCAAACTGTTAAAGAAAGAGAGAACTCACAAATTAACAATACCAAGGATTAAAAGGGAGATATCACTAAAGATCTAAGGACCTCAAAAGGGAAATAAGGGACTATTATGAACAACTTTATACTTGCCGATCTGATAACTTAAATGCAATGAAAAATACTGCTCAAAAGTCATGAACCTACCACTGAAGCTCACCCGTGAAGAAATGGGTAAGTGAAGAATGCTGTACCAAGTAATGAAGTTAAATTTATAGTTAAACACTTTCCAACAAAGAAAACTCCGAGCTCTGATGACTTCCCTGGCAAATTTTATGAACATTGAGGGAAGAAATAACACAATTTTATATAAACTCTATCTTGAAAACAGAGGAAGATGAAACACGTGCCTACTTAAATTATGAGGCAAGCATTACCCTGAAACCAAGACCAGGCAAAGATAGTTAAAGGAGAAAAAAATAACAGACCAATATCCTTCATGAGCATAAACATAAAAATTCTTAAAATATTAGTAAATGAAATGCATGAATACAAAAATAAGGTATAACCAAGTAGGACTTATCTTAGGAATGCTAGACGGGTTTAACGTTCAAACATTATTGAAATTCATCATCATCATCAATAGATACAGAGAAATCATTCAACAAAATTCAGCATCGATTCATCATGAAAAAAAAAAGTACTTACTTATTCAGATAAAGGGCATTACCAGAAACAGCCAGAGATAACGTCATACTTTACTGTTAAAAACTGAATATTTTCTTCCCAAGATGAGGAATAAGTCTTGTGACATCTAATCAACATTGATTCCTAGCTGGTAAAATAAGGCAATTTTTAAAAGGGGACGTATATGAAAGGAATAAATAAAACTTTTTTTCAGCAACATGATTGTAGAAAATCACTAGGAATCTACAAAAAGCCTGTTAGAACTAATAAGTGAGTTCAGCAAGTTTTTAGGATATGAGATAAATTGCTGGTTGGAATATAAAATGGTTACTACCACCACCAGTATAGATAAAAGTTAACCATATACTTATTTTATAATTCACCAGCCCTACTCCACACCTTCCCAGTAAAAATGAAGATGTTTCTCTTCATTCGTCGACACACAAAAAAACTGAATGTGAAAGTTTTTAGTATTTCTAATCATTATCTCCTGCGATCGGAAACAGCTCAAATGTATATCAACTGGCGAGTGGACAAAGCAGTGATGGCACATCCATAAAGTAGAATACTGCTCAGCAATATAAAGGGACAAACTATTGACACTCATCACAATACAGATGAATCTCGAAAGCATTGTCCTGAGTAAAAGAAAATAGCCTCAAAAGGCTCATACTATATGCATAACTAATTCACTTTGCTGTACACCTGAAACTAATACAACATTGTAAATCAACTCTACTCCCGTAAAATTTTTTAAAAGGCTACATACTATATGATTCAATTTATATGGCATTCTGGAAAAGGCAAAACTTTAGGACCAGAATATAGAACAGAGGCTGCCAGGGTCCAGGGATAATGGGCACAAGAGGACTATTTGGGGGGAAAATGGAGCTGTAAAGTTAACTAAGTCACAAATCCTGATAGGCAGTGAAGGAAAAGTAAACTCCCTTTTATTTTTCCTTTTAATATTAGCGATAAAACTAAGTGTTCTGCTTCTTCTAATACTTAAAGGCATCAACTGAATTCTCCTAAAATTATCAAATTAATGCCATGCTTTAAAATCTCTGATTTGTCATTGCAGCACACCTCACCTCCACAGGTAAGGTGATGCTAACTAAAAACAGTTTGGGAAAAGATAGAGGTGCCCACTGGGAGACAAGAATGGAGGAATTGTGGCACCTGAATTGTTAAGAGCGTATTATGAAAATTAAAATGTATTAACATTAGCCGAATCATTTAATCTTTCAGACACGTTCCCTTTTGGGCGGGGGGCTGGGGGTGCTGAATGGAAGCTGTTGATCATTTTATTTTCATAATAACTGGGCTTCAGCAGATGAAGAGGTATATATTATTACAGCAAGATGTACATATTATAGCACTTTCTAAATACATCCTTTTCTGGATAACTTCAGGGATAGTATTTTCTGGTGAACTTGCTTGTTAAAGGTAAGGAAAGTTGAGAAGAGAAGTATTTCAGGAGAGGTGTGAACAAAATCAGAGACCTGTTCTCCAGGTATGAAAGGGTGCTTGTCTTTGTTTCAAGATTCAGAGCACAGTGAGCTGATAAACAGAAATTCCTTGGAATCCCCCTTGGGAGCATTGCAACTGGTTAGGAAAAATGCTTTTAAGCACAGTACTTGCAAAGGTTAGGAAACAGACCAATTTCTGTGAAAGAGATACTTTAGAATATAGAACTTGGTTGGGTTGTTTGAAATGTGGTTGTGTTATGCCTTTTCATTTTTAATTGTGAATATATCTCCCATTTGAAAGAAGACCTTCACTTGCTCCCATTTTCACCTGGAACTCCCAGCAATGTGTCTTGGCCCCTTTATACACATTGTTTCCACCTCACCTTCTCCAAAGCTCTTCTGCACCCATTCTAATCACTCCATTTAAATGCCTCTTGTCAAAGTCCCAAATGACCTCAGTGTTTTCAAATCTAGTAGTAATTTCTCTGTCCTTAATTTACCTTAAAGTGCCATTTACTTTAGTTGCTCACTTACTCCCTGAGATTTTAGGACACCACACTTTCCTGGTTTTTCTTCACTTACTACCTGCTCCTTCTCAGTCTCCTCCTTGGACATCTAAGTATTTGGGTGCACAAGGATTTATACCAGGGATTGTCCGTCTTTCCTTCCCCATGCTCCCCAAAATACCAAAACTATAAATACCACCTATACACCACTGGCTCCCTGAAGCAGATACAGCAAATCAACTTATTCAACACTCATTCCAAACCCGTCTAGCTTGCCTTCCAGTACTAGAGAACTTGTAAAGCTAAGATTGTATACGCTTTTCTTATAGCTAGAGTGGAGACATGTGGCCAAATTTCTGTGACTCAGATGCACAGAGTGCAGTCAGAACTAGGAAAGATGGGGTCACCTTTCATGATGTCTGACAAGCCTGTTTTGTCTGAGGCAAGTGAAATAGACTTCCAGTGCCCAGTTCCTAATGTCATAGTGGATAGTAGCAACGGTGGTTTTTCCATTACAGTTTTCCCCTGGTGGGACTGAACATTTGCCCTCACTGCATTGTTTCTGGCTGCATAATATCCAGGTGTTATTCTATCTCACCGCTAAATTCATAGAACCATGTAACATTCCTTTTCTGTTTATACTGCCAAGAGTGGATTCTGTTATCTGTAATTAAGAACTCTGTGTAGTAACAGTCCCACATTTTTACATGCAGCCAAGCACCTAACTTTAGATGCATGTTTCTAAATAACTGCTTGACATCTATGCTGAGATATCTAACAAGTTCCTAACATTACCATCTGAAAAAATGAATTTTTGATATCCCCCCAAAAGTAGCTACTTCCTTAAATTCCTCAACTCAGTAACTCATGATGCCATAAAACTTGAGTTTTTTTAAGTTACTTCTTATACTGAATTCATCTATAGTCCTGTTAGCACAGTCTTCACAATGTATCTCTGATCTGAGCACTTCTCACAGTCCCCATCCCTGACACAGGGTCTAATGTAGTAGATTCCTAAATGATATCTCTGCTTCTACCCTAAACTCATCTTAGTCTGTTCTCTTCAAAGCAGTGCAGGGATACTGTAACTCCTCTTTCATCCATATCGTATTGCTTTATTCATCATTGTTATCCACGTGAAATTGTTTACAAAGTAAATCATCTGACTCCCTCATTTGGTTGCTCTTAGATTAATGCTGAATTTCAGAGTAGGGCATTTGTAAGAATATTACTTTGAAAGGAGGAAAGTTATATGAGGAATAATGACCTCAGTATGTCAGAGCATCCACGGCTCATTTCAGCATTTCTGTCTGTATTTAATGGAGAAACCATGTTTTTAGATCCCCACCCTCTGAACTTTGGAGTCCCTTGGCTTCCATTTCCTTTGTAATGATCACTTTCTCTTTCAAAATCTTATTTATCTTTTATTTAAATAATTCTCCTTTTTGTTTCTTTGTTCTTCGTCCGTGTTGCCATTATTCTACTAATGTACTTTATTGATCCATAGGAAGAATATAAAATAATTTTGTTACTTTCTCTGAGGGCTTCAAGTTTTCCCTTCTCCAGTCTTGCCAGCACAGTGTCACATGATGTTTCTAAGTAATTGTTTTGGTCATGTCATTCTCATAATCAAAAAAAATTTGTCTCCAGACTCTTTAGTTTGGCCACCAAGGTACATCACAGTAATTGACCCAACCATCCATCTAGGCAGCCAGCCAGGCATCTAAGCTTGGTGCTGTAAGGAAATGATGAGTTGTCCATAACACCTATAAACTAGGCAGTAGGTAGTGAATGACACAAACCCATGCCCTGAAGGAGCTCAGAAGAGAGTGGAATAATCCTTTGGAGTGGCCACTAAGGCCACACAGGTACTCTGGTTTGGGGATTTGTAGGAAAATAGGGAGGTCATGATCCAAGGCTAGATGTGAGTTCACAGAATGGGTCCTAGCCTGTACTGACTGTGGTTCAGAGTTCTTGCTAGGGAGATACAAGGTTAGAACAAGGTTAGACTGTGGGCTTCCTAAACTAATCCATAAGCTCCGTGAAGATAAACATTATGCAAATATCATGTCTAGTACCATCTTGTGTTTATCACCAGTCTTTGTATGGTAGTTGACTATGGAATGTATCAATGAATAAATAATTCAAAAGACAGAAGATAGTTAGTTGTTTTGCTCAATAAAAACTATGGTTCTCAACAGGGGGTGATTTTGTCCCCCAAAGGACATTTTGCAATTTCTGGATATTTGTGTGGTTGTCACAACTGAGGGGGGTAGGTGGCTATTGGCACCTAGTGAGTGGGTAGAATCCAGGGATGCTGCCAAACATCCCACAATTCACAGGACAAGCCCCCACAACAAAGAATGACCTGTGCCCAAATGTTCTTAGTGCCAAAGAGGTTGAAAAATCCTGGTTATAAAACATTACTATCTTTGTCTCTTTGATCTGGCAGTAAAGAAAACAAAACAAAAACCCTGCAATTCTAATAGGTAGAAGCAAGCCATGACTTGGCCAACATGTTCACTCTAAGGAATTTGATCATTAATATCATATTCCATTAGCCTTGGTGAATAGTTCCATTACACTAATGAAAAACCTGCCATTGTCCTGCCACTGGTGAAGGTCTAAAAAGACAATCTAAGTTCCAAAAAGGGAACGTGGCAGAAACCAGACATAATTGTGACAAAGCAGAGTGCCCTGGGGAAACCTGCCTTGAGCATGAACTTAGAAACATAGCTCTTCAGGTTCTGATGGTGACTAATTGAATCCATGAGAGTTATGTGTGAGTCTTGAGTCCCCTAGTTCTAGAGTTGCCTTGAAAATGAAACTAGGATTTTTTGAAACTGAAAGTAATGCAGGGGGCTAACTTTATGAATTTGAAAAGTGAACAAAAATGCTAATGTTGACTTTTTAGCTGCCATGAAAAGCAAATAAATATATGGACTGCTAAATTGCGCCATGGTTCAGTAAGAGAGTTGTATATTCTTCCTGATAAAAACTCATCTTTATCCTCATGAAGGGGACATCCCCCATGATGATGACTCAGTGTTCTTAAATATTCTGCCAATTGATGGAATACACCCTCCTTTCAGGACTCTTTTGGGTTTTCCAAGTTTTCTTTATGTCAACTTTGCCCCCAGAAATAAAAACTCACTTACCTTGGCTCAGATCACCCAACCAAGGCGGAAAAAAAACAAAAAGAAGAAAAAAAAAAAAGAAAAAAGCCCCAGAACACTTTAAAGGCTTTGTTTGGGGTACCAAAATCAAGAGTTACAGAGTGGCTAGGACTCTTCAAAACCTACACATTTTTCAGACACAAATTCAGAAGTGCACCTTTGTTCCTGCCACATAAAAGCCGAGCAAACCTTTGTTTAATGGTTAACAATTTTTGGCAGCTGCTACCTTTTAAACTGCTCCAGGGCCAAGATGACTATCTGGAGAAGTGAATTACAGATCACTTAAACAAGAGATTATGCCATGTTGACCTGCTCTGAAGTTTGATTTTAAAGAGTGATTATATTCTTACTGTGCAGGCTACATTTGCTTGAGCCTTGTTATCTGGACTAAATGGTAATAGAGCAAGCAAATACATTTGTGCAAATGTTGAAAAAGAGCTCAGAGGGTGTAGGGAGCCATATAACACAGCACGACAGTGTGCACTGAAGAAAAGTCTTGTTACCACCAGGAATTTAAACTGAGATATTAATTAAAAAATTAGAACACAGCAAAAGTTGCATATCTTCAAATCAACATATTCCTGGATTTTTGTGTGGCTCAACTGTGAATTGACATGGAACTAATCCAAAATAAAGTCTTGTCTGTTTACTAAATAAAGTGCAAGTTAAAATTAACATGACAAAATATTTTTCTTATTTGGGTTTTTTTTTCCCCAAAACAAAGCCAAAATTTTATTTGGCTGAAGGCCCTAATGCAAAATACACACACACACACACACACACACACACACACGCTTGCATGCCTCTTGATAGGATGTTTATTAGCCCTCCAGTTGTTTTAAGGCCTAATATGAACGAGCCCTTAGTGGAACAATGCCATCTGAGAGAAGCAAGTAACCCCTTCCTTTGTCCCCACCTCTGTATTTCTCCTTTCTGTCCTACCCGGAGCTGGTAATGCCAATCCATGTATTCACTGCCAGCAGAATCAATTGGCTGCACTGTTTAACAGTAGCAGTCATCTTTTAAGTGTTTTGCTCTGTGAATCAAATGATATACCCATTCTGTATTCTTAATATCTGCCTTATAACCCCCAATTGCTGCTGTGTAATAAAAATATAATTTCGAATAGCTAAACCATAACTTGGGTAAAATCTGAACTAACTTCCAACTAGTTGTGAAAATTGAGTGAAACCTCAATCATTTGTAAAAAGTAGGACCTTAGATTTCTTAGCTTCCACTTAATGTCATAAGGAAATTAAACGTAAACAAAGTAACTTCTAAAAAGACATTTCTGAGGCAATTGGGGATATTTGAACATAGAGTAAATACTAGAGGACATTAAGAATTTTTTAATTTTTTGTTTTAGTTAATTTTGTTTTATTTTAAAGTCATTCAAGGGATTCATATTGAAATATTTAATAGTGACCTGACAAAGTATGTAACTTGCTTTAAAGAACTACAGAAAAGGAAAACAAAAGTGGTGGTGCTTGATGAAACAAACTGGCAAAAAATGATCAGTTTATGCAGATTTATTGTACTATTCTCTTGACATCTCTGCAAGTTTTTGAAAATGCTAAGGGAAAAAAAACAGTAACAAAATGCGTTACTTGCCAAATAAAAAACAGTGTTAAAAAACTCAACTAGGATGATTTAGTGCATCAAAACTGTCAGTGAGATACTACTATCCACTTATTAGAATGGTTGAGAATAAAAGATACAAACAAAAACTCCGACAGTATCAAATGGTGGCAAGGATATGGAGCAACCAGAACTCATACATTGCTAGTGGAAATGCAGAATTGTTGGGTTTCCTTGAAAAGATTTTACCAGTTCTTTATAAGGTTAAATGTAGAATTATATGATGCAATAATCCCACTCCTATATACTTACCCAAGAGAAATTAAAATTTATGTTCACACAAAAGCCTGTATGTGGGGAGTTCCCGTCGTGGCGCAGTGGTTAACGAATCCGACTAGGAACCATGAGGTTGCGGGTTCGATCCCTGCCCTTGCTCAGTGGGTTAACGATCCGGCGTTGCCGTGAGCTGTGGTGTAGGTTGCAGACGTGGCTCAGATCCTGCGTTGCTGTGGCTGCGGCGCAGGCCAGTGGCCACAGCTCCGATTAGACCCCTAG
>PVHT020000195.1:8995687-9010856 GCA_004024745.2 Catagonus wagneri
TCCAAATGTTCTTCACCTAGTAAATGAATAAACAGTGTTAGCTTCTTAAACTGGAATGCTCTTCAGCAACAAAAGGAACAGACTGTTAATACATTTGCTGTTTTTGGCAAAGTGCTGGGTACCTTTCTGACTCTTGCTTTTCTTGTTTCTAGGTTGACCATATCAAAAGAACATGGTCACCCAGAAACATGTACATGAATGTTCATCATAGAGTTATTCATAATAGCCAAAAGGTACAAACAACCCACATGCCAATCAACTGATGAATAGATGCACAAAACGTTGTCTGTCCATACGTTGGAGTATTAGTCAGCTACAAAGAGGAATGAAGTAATCCATGCCCCAAATGAATGAATCTCAAAAACGTTTATCCTAAGTGAAAGGAATTAATCACAAAGACTATATATTGTGTGATTCCATTTACATGAAATGTCCAGAATAGGCAAATCCATTGAGACAGAAGGTAAATTAGTGGCTGCCAGGGGTGGGAGGAGAAGTGAATAGGGAGTGATTGCTAAAAGGTTACAGAGTTTCTTACTGTGGTGATGAAAATGTTTTGGAAATAGATAGTGGTGGTGGTTGTACAACTCTGAATATACGAAAAACTAGTAATTGCTTTGAAATGGTGAATTTTATGGTATGTGAATTATATGTCAAACAGACTGAAGCTTCAACAATTTTTTAACAAATGAATGCTTTCTTTTAATGCATATTTTCTTCAGATCAACCGTCAACTGAATTTTGATCTTCAAGGTGCCTTGTATATACTACTGATCTCGGCCTTATGTGTTGGTCTTATTTTTCTACCTGTTAGGGTTCTGAATATAATTTGTTGTCATTTCAAGGAACTGCCTTTAAGAATAGCATCACTCTCCACTTTTCATAAAAGCAAAATTATTGGTAATCTTTTGAGTACAGGTCAGGCTTATTGAACTTTGCATCCTGATGCCTGGCATGTTGCAAGGGTTTTATGTTCATTAATATTCCCTGAATGAATGATTCTTTTGGATGAGAACAAGCTCTGTTTAGTTTGAAGAGCTTACTAACTTCCTTTTCTCAGTTATTCAATTCTTTCATTAAAAGAATTTTACCTGAGTGTTCCTCCAGTTTGGACTGAGGAGCCTCCACTAGAACTGAAAACTTTTTCTTAAAACTCTGCCAGTTGCATGCAGTTCTCCGTGAATTCCTTCCAGCTAAATATTCCATCACTCTTTTGTTCATTAAAAGAAATGAATTCCAGCAACTCAGCTTTGTAAACAACGCTGCAATAAAAAACAAGTGTTCACATTCAATGAATGAAAACCATTTTAGACAGGAAATGGGCTTCAGGTTCCAAATTCAGAGCCTGTTTTCCAACCAGGAATGTGATTAGGAAAATATTGAAATGAGGATTGGAAAGCTTTTTCTCTAAATAATTAACTGATGATTTTTCTGTTCCTTCCAAATTGAAAAACATAATGAATCTCAAAACTCTTTCTGTGATTAAGGATGGATTCCTATATCAGGTACTCAGATAAAAATGAAAAGAATAAAAAGTTATCCTTTATTTGCTGGGACAAGAAAAGATTTTGCAACTGCTTCTATCCTCTGAATACTGTTTTAGGCGCCTGATGTGGGCGGGAGTAAAAAAAAAAATTGGAATAAGAAAGTTTAGGATCTAATCCCAGCTTTTTTTTTTTTCTTTCCTGCTATGTGATCTTGGGACTTTATAAAATGTTGCCTAACTAGAAGAGTTGTGAGGTGTAATTGGTAATAAGTAGAGGAAACACACTGAACAGAAGGTGATAACCCCAGATGTCATCAATCAAACAAAAATATTTATTGAATTACTATATTATTCACAAATCGCATGCTAGTGCCTAGAGGACAACCACTTAATATCCCACCCTCACGGAGCTTACAGTCCAGTGAAGAAGTACTGCCAATTCTTAGGCAATGGGAACGCGACTTTTCTTTTTTTGATCTTCATTCATCTGTATGAGTTAATGCTGTGTAGTCATTTTCAAGGACACTGCAAGTAAACAGGATTAACTTTCAACAAATAGAGTTGTGTTTGGGAAAGGAAAGGGTCCTGACTAATAAAACCGGTAAGAGATACTCTGAATATCCCATGGGAAGGTAAACTTGGAACTGGAACAAATCAAGAGGTTCTGTGCACTAAGTATTTCACCTAGTGGGAATTACCCCCAGGTGGGGAACCAGCACCCTATATACAGCAATCCTGCATTATCTTAGAGGTTTCCTTTAGAACTTTTGGACATGTTAATTTCATCAGCCCCCTCTTGTTTTATGTAAATATTCAATTGTAACTCATCGTGTTTCATAAATTTAACCACAAGTTCTAAAACCATTGGAGAAGTCTGTCAGCATCTTTCCCGTTTTTTTTTCCTTTACAAAGAAAAATCTGGAAATTCACTTTCCTCGCATAGCCAGGGAATTAGAGTGGGAAGTTTTGATCTAGATCAAAGTAGCACTGCTGGCCTGACTCAGTTTTTATTAACCCAGACTTTTGAAGCATGAGGTTGACATTAGGTTGTTTTTCAAGTTCCTTTGTCCCTGTTCTCCCTCATGTCTAGGAACTTATTGATTTCTGTGCATTTCATGATTTTATGGAATTTTTCAATGTATGTTATAAATGATAGCATTAAGATCCACAGCCAAGGAAATGATTGTGGCTGTGATATTTCCTCCAAAATCTTGGAACATTTCAATAATTTGACACTTCCTCAAAAATACACATATCATTTTCCAAATCGGAGAATACGCTGTTCAAATAATTTACCCAAATATTGAGCTGATCTTTTAAAGCGAATGACCCACATGAAGTGTTCTAATATATACACCACGAAAAGCCCCTGGGTATCTGGAAGTCAACAAAAAGAAACTGAAATAGGGTCATTGCATGTGCTGAAAACCTTTCTTAGTTCATGACTTACAGATTTGTAGAAATATTGCAATTTGAAATACTGTTGGTTCACATTATTGCTTACTTGAGGCAACTAAATATTTCTGTATCTCAAGACCAATATGATATAACCTACTCTTTTTCTATTGGAAACTCCACGTTTCAAATCAAAACCTCAGAGTGTAGTCCTAAAATTGCTTAGTGGTGAATATTTTTCAGTGGAGCCATATCTTAGAACCACATCTGCTGAGCCATAAGGTTTGTCAAGCTGTGGTCACCCTCCAACTGCCCTGTGACCTACTTAATTTATTCCCAAAGGAGTGCATGGTTATAATAATCAGAATATTCACAGTTTTAAGACTCAAATGATTCTATAGTCTCATTATTCATTTTGGATGTGAGACTATTTTTTTTCACAAGGTAAAAACAAATTACTGACACATTTCTTACATGAAAAACAACTTGCTTAATATTTCAATTCCCATGTTACAAAATAGTAGATTGAGACATGGATCCAAGTGTATCTTACACCAGTATTCAGCCTAATGAAATTTAAAGTGGGAAAACATCTCTTTGATATTTTGCGGAAATTGGCTTGTTTGCTTCAAATCCAATCTGCAAAGTATGATGCAGTTTCAAAATTAAATTTCCAGAGAAAACTAGTAAGACATGGAAACTGAAAATATAGAAGAGTATTTTTCCCTCTTTATTCATCTCCCAGTTGAGTGGCTACACATTTTGCCTGTTCTGCATTATGTTTGCATCCAAATAACTTTGAAGGCTGCTAAAATTATAAAGTATCATAAAGCGAAGTTAGCAAAGGAAGTTCCTGTGTGGCACAACAAGTTAAGGATCCAGTGTTGCCGTAGCTGTGGTGCAGGTCATAACTGCAGCGTGGGTTCGATCCCTGGCCCAGGAACTTCCACATGGCGGGGATGCAGCGCAGAACAAAAACAAACCACAAAATTAAGTTAGCAAAGAATTCAAAAATGTTTTTATGCTACTTGAAAATATACAGGAATATCTTCACAGGGATTCCAGTTATAGAGAAGGGGTTTCAGAGGTTCAAGAAAAGCCCAGAGGGTACAAGGAAAATAGATTTGATATCTCACTCCTAAGAGGCTTAGTAATGTTTTCTGTGTACGCTAACTCTCCTGGAGCAAAATGATTTGAAGCTCTCTGGTTCATTCTTTTCTATTTAGCCACCATTATATTCCAAAAGCTTGTATTTCAAAGGCATAACGTTTAAGGAGAACATTAAACACAATACCAGGCCAGTGATGAAGCAAAGGATGGAGAGAATGTTAATGTTTCCTTTATTTCAACTTACTGAAATAGTTTAAGGCAAGAACTTGGTTCGAATTACTCATATCATAAAATTTCAAGTTGAGGCCATTTCATAATAATAGTACTTATATTTAATTTGGGTTCAAAATATCTCAAGAAACTTCAACAGAAAGCACTTTTGAAATTGAATTTCCAAATAAAAGTATATAACGTATCTAATTTGGGGGAATGTATTGTAAACATAAATAACTTGGTTAAATTCCAAGGTAATGCTCACCCCTCTATCTAGATATAGAGCAATACCTAGAGTAGCTCCAAGACCCTGCATTATCAAGAGTCCTCAATCGTTATGCCTTATTTGAAGTGACCGTAGTCACTTTTTTAGTTCTCTGCCCCTTGGGAAGGTTTTTAAGTGAAGACAAGGCCCACCAAGAGCTGCTATGTATAGAGCCCCAAGGACATTTTGACTCCAGGTGTGCTATTGGCTTTATTTGCTTCATAATTGGCAAACTATGATCCACAGGGGCAAACTGACTCACTGCAAGACAAATCCTGCCATGCGCATTCCTTTGCACAATACCTATGGCTGCATCCACACTGCAGCTGCAAAACTGAGTTGCGAGACAGAGTCTGTACAGTCTGCAAGCCCCAAGTAGTTATTCTCTGGCCCTTCACAGAGAACAATTCTGACGATCCTAGCTAATATTTTCTATTTTCTCATTCCGTCAAGATTGCCTGGATTCCTTGCTTTCAGCCAGATTCCTCAGTTCCCAGTTGTCATCTTCATGAGATCTTTACCTCTGCTCTTTTTAGATTTCTTCACTGGCCCTGAACTCTCTTGATAATGACTTGGTTTTTGACCCAGCATCCACTTGCCACCAACCTGGTTAACCTATTCTGCCTGAACCCCAGAAATCCTTTTGTTCTTGGCTATCATTTCCATCTTCTTCAGATGGATACCACCAGGAATACCCCCTCTACATCATCACCATGCTGCCATCTCTGACCTAGCTCTATGTTTAGGTTTAAACTCTAGGATTTTCCATGTCTAGTGTGTGTTCTGCTAGTCTTTAGGATAGAATCCCCTCAGGGAATGGGGTATAGCATCATATTCTGAAGGCTCAGTTTGCTATGCATGTTGTCCTACTGGTCTACCTAAAATTGTGTAGCCCATGTTTGTCCTTTCAGTCTCTTGTCTTAAAATGGATGTGGGGTGGAGGGAAGCATAAACTCTTCCTCATGGAAGAATTCCAATTAATAAAAGAGAAAATAATGGAAATTGAAAATAGAATTTCTAAAATAAAATACTTGCAAATGAATTAGAAAGCCACAGTGATAATTATCTCGGACAAAATCCACCAATGGATGTTTAAATGAATGTCTAAGAAGAAACAGGATATTTGCTTAACAGTATTTCCCCTGGGATACTTAGTAATTACAAAGGGAAAAAATAGTTACACTGGAGAGTAAGTTACGCTGGACACCACCTTAGCCAGGTGATCAAAGTTAACATCACCAATAATAGCCATGGACACCAGGCACCCCCAAATACGATACCCTGAGAAGGGCTCATCACTTCAATAGTATTCTCGACCCAAAAGCAAAACCTCAGTCTAATCATGAGAAAACATCAGATAAACCCAAACTGAGGGGGATTCTAACAAAACAAGCCACCAATATTCTTAAAAGGTGTCAAGATCTGGGGAGTTCCTGTCGTGGCTCAGCGACAACAAACCTGGCTAGTTTCTATGAGGATGCAGGTTCAATCCCTGGCCTTGCTCAGTGGGTTAAGCTCGCCAGTGTTGCTGTGAGCTGTGGTGTAGGTCAGAGACACGGCTCAGATCTGGTGTTGCTGTGGCTGTGGTGTCGGCCGGCAGCTACAGCTCCAAATTGACCCCTAGCCTGGGAACTTCCATATGCTGCAGGTGTGGCCCTAAAAAGATGCCCCCCCCCAAAAAAAAAGTGTCAAGGTCTGGAAATAAAGAGGAACTCTCACAGATCAGAAGAGACTAAGGATAAGTGACAGTTTGATGCAATGTGGGATCTGGGAACAAAGCAAAACAAAAAGGACATTAGTGGGAAAACTGGCGAAATCCGAATAAGTTCTGTACTTTTGCTAATAGTTTTATGCTGAAGTTAATTTCTTAGATGTTAAGATGAGGGGAAGCTTGGTGAAGAGTATGTGGAATCTCTCAGCACTATCTTTGAAACTTCTTCTTAAGTCTATGATTATCTCCAAAAAAAAAAAAAAATGATTGGCTGTTAGAAAGAAATTACATCTTGGTTTCTGAGGGGTATCTTGTAGCCATCAATGTTTTTTAAAATGAGCTCCAAAAGTTCCCTTTTAACCCTTTTGTCTTCCCAATACCTCCATTGTTTTTGCTAATTCTCCAAATTAAAGATTGTCAAGGTTGGCAGAAGAGTTAATCAGTTCCACAGCCTGTGTTGGCTTCTTCTCTCTAGCATGAAGTGACCAGTGCCCAGTAGCCACCCATGAGTCTTCTCCTTTTTAGCAACGTTCACACATTTTCCACGCAGAAAGATGGCCCTTGTAGAGAGGTCACTGTAAACAGACTCAGACTCAAGGAGGTGGGAGACCAAACAGAAATGGAAATATATTGAGAGACCATATCACTGGTCATTACACTGCTTGGTGAAATTTGGGACGTTTTCATGTCAAGGACTGGAAACCTAAGGAGGTATTTTACACTGCAAAAAATACTGGAAGGTAGGAGTTCCTGTCATGGCGCAGTGGTTAACGAATCCGACTGGGAACTATGAGGTCACGGGTTTGATCCCTGGCCTTGCTCAGTGGGTTAGGGATCCGGCGTTTCTGTGAGCTGTGGTTTAGGTCGCAGATGTGGCTCGGATCCCACGTTGCTGTGGCTGTGGTGTAGGCCGGCGGCTACAGCTCAGATTAGACCCCTAGCCTGGGAACCTCCATATGCCGCGGGTGCGGCCCTAGAAAAGGCAAAAAGACAAAAAAAAAAAAAATACTGGAAGGTAAAGTAGAATGATCACATCTTCTAGAGAAGAGCCTCTTGATCAAACCATGTATGGGATTTTTGGACAAATTTCCTCCTCTCTACCTCTGACATTTCAAAGAAAATTATTTGCTCAGTTTTATATATTACTATCGACATTCCTTCCTCATTCAGTGTGTATTTGAGCTTCTCCTGTGTATAGGGTGCCATGCTGGTCAGAACCTTGTGGCCAGTATTAAGTGGGCCCATGGAGGAAGCCTGGGACTTCATGTTGAAGGAATTACCTTGTATTTCCATCTCTGGCTCTGTCATTAGATGAACCTGATGGGTCGAGTGGCACATTTCTTAGATGTTTAAGAAGTACAGATTCCCAACCCACCTTTGGAAATTCTGATTCTGTAAAGTTTTTGTTAGGATTCTGGTGTTTTCCAAAAATTAGGAAGGTTTATAAAGTGCAGCCAAGGTTGGAATTCCCAAAGATACTTGATCATAAGCTTCACCAGGGAAGCATTTCAAAACACATTGGCTGGTAAAACCCAAGAATCACTCTTCATCCAAGTCCCACGGGTGATTATTATCCTAAAGTTTGGGAAACACTGATCAAGCGACAGAATTGGAATGTAGAGTTAAATAGTTGTGGAAAGTGTGATATAAAGGTAGATTTTATCATCTTTCATTTCCAATGATGATGGGTTTAGCATAATACAATTCCAGAACAAGTGATGACCTTGACTGAAAATAGTACTATATTCATTTGGATTTTCTGAGTTTTTAGAGGCAGGAGAAGCCTTCCTAACCAGAAAAATAATCACGATCAACCCTGGGGATTAGAGCACTGACATTTTCTACAGCTACTATTGCATTATATGCAGACAGTCTGAGTAGAAAAGTCATTGTGTTATCATGAGATAATGACCCTGATAATGAGATATGATGACCCTACTTTTAATGGTAAAATAGTAGATTTCAGGTATTTCCTCTAAGATAGGGTGTCCCAAAGTACCGATCTTAGAGCATTAGTTCTCTCTAGGGATCTTAGTTCTGTGAAAGAGGTAATTCTGTGAAAAAGGAGTTGTGTGGACAAGTGATTTGGGAATATGTGGCATTTTATATTCGTCTTAGACATCCATAGCACACATTAGCATATTTAAGGCTCTGATGAATCCTACATGCCTGCTTAACATTGTTTAATACAACATTTTAAATTAATATAGAATTCTTTTTTTACTAGGGATACCTCTTCACATCTGGAGAATCCGCTCCTTGAAGAAATCTTGAGGACCATTGTTCTAAGGTACTAATAATGCACTGACATCTAGGAGAATTATTTACGGGATTTAATACTGATGACAAGGAACAGATGTTTTCTCTGTTCTAAGGAGATGAAATTAAACCAACAATTAGGTATGCTGAAAAAAATGCATTTGTTTAATACCTTATGGAAATAACCATATGGAAAAAAGAAATGAAATTTTGTGTTATATATGTCTGTTTATATTGTGAGATTTAGGGACTCAAACAAGTTATAGGTTATCGAAATTCTTACTCGAGTAACAGGCATGTATTAAATACTACTGGTTACTCTGTGCTCTATTAGTTGCTGTGGACACTTGCAAAGGGATTTGGGGCACGGATTTATATCTATATTTACAGATTTATAGTAGATTTGTTATATTAATAGTGAATGTTTATTGAGTCCTTAATATACCACATATTAAAGTTGTTGGGTCAAGCCTATAACTTGACATATATTATCTCACTTAGTCCCCACAAATGCCATAGAAGGTAAGTACTGATGTCACACCTGTGTTTTTTGAGGTCTGGAACTTTTCTAAGTCACACGGATAGTTAGTAGTGAAGCTGATGTCTAAGGCCTGAAAGTTTCGCTCTAGAAACTCCAAGCTTGACTAGGGAACATGGCCCCAAAACTACATGCTCGAGGGCTCACTTAAAAATTCCCCACTTACTGTGGCCCTGCTTTACAGTCTTAGCTTTGTTTGATTTAAAATAGATGTTTCTAGGGAGTTCCCTCTGTGGTGCAGTGGAAACGAATCCAACTAGTATTCATGAGGATGCAGGTTCGATCCCTGGCCTCGCTCAGTGGGTTGGGGATTCACCGTTGCAGTGAGCTGTGGTGTAGGTCGCAGATGCAGCTCAGATCCTGTGGTGCTGTGGCCCCAGTTTGACCCCTGGCCTGGGAACTTCCTTATGCCACGGGTGCAGCCCTAAAAAGCAAAAAATGAAATAAAATAAAGATATATGTCTTTAAATTTATATTTAGGTTTTAATTTATATATATATATATATATATGTAGTGTGTATTACTTGGTTTAATCAGTATACACACAGTACATACAGTCAATACATATCCCATGTATCTCATGTATTTGCTCCTATCCCTTGCTTCTGTAGGAACTAGTGTTTTGGAAAAAACCTTGATCAAGTTCATTTCTACCATCCCACTTCAGTGGCAGGCCACATGTAAAATTTCAACCTTGTTTGGGCTCTGCACATGGGCAGATTCCATGGTCTGTCATTATTTCCCAGTGACATGGAGTTAAAGGCCTTTCCTTGTGTTTGTTGGCAGCTTGTGGTTCCTGCGTCATACTGAGGTACTATAAGCATGAGTGACTATGCTGGGTTACCAGGAGTTTTAGTCTAGCATGCCAGATATTATTTTGAGTAAACCCTACTTGCTCATTTTCTCTTGGTTGAATTTGGTCTTCTCCTATCCCCTTGGGCTTCTATCTTTGGATATTTATGCTTCTCTTGTTTTAGAATGCGGCTTTCTTATTCCATGGGATCCTTTCAAAAAATCAAGTCAACCATGAAGATGACAAAACGCTCTCATTGAATTATCTTTTCTCGTGTTGCCTTATTCACTGTGGCTTCTTGGTGGGGGGCTAGGGCAAGACTTGCTACTGACTGGGTGCCAAGCTGTTCGCCATATCACGTCTGTTGAATGTGCACATGGCGAGAGCTATGTGCAGGGCCACAGGGATCCTTGGATAAGCATCTTCCCTTCCAAATCCCTTCTAGGATGACTTTTCCATTTCCTGTCCTGCTGATTGCACTCTTGGAAGGGATTTGAAGTCTGGAGTGTCTTTGATGTTTCCTTCTGTCCATGCCAAAGCCTCCTCAGGAGACAACAGGCTCCCTCAAGCCTGTGCAAATGGTTTTTTAAGTCAGTGTGTCTGCCAAGCTGTTGTGTTTCTTTGCTGTCTCTTTGATGTCTATCTAGCATGGTGCCTTATATGCATCACCCAGTGCCTGGCATGTAACAAGTCCTCATTACCATTGGCTTGGTGTGGAAATTTGCATGGAAAATATTTCTGGAACTCCTCCTTCCCCATCCCAAGTGTATTTCCTTCTTCCCGCTCCATCTCCTTTCCTCTCCCCTCAACCATACAGACATTTGCCAGATGTGAAGAAATTGCAATAAATTGAAGTAAAAAAAATTAAAACAAGTAAGTCAGAAGAACCAAGAAGATATAAGAAAGTGTTCTTTTAAATAACAGACTGCAGTTTTGGAAGAAATTTGCGTCACTGTACTTGTACCCTGAGAACCTATGGTTTCAAGGCTTCGGTTCCTCTGACAAGGCTTTGGAATCATCTAGTTATCCCAGTTTAAATATATTCTTGTCTTGTTCTTTCTGAGGTGTGAGAAGGGTATTTATGGAGGAGCTGATCCCAAAAATTAGGTGTTACAAATCAGACAATCCCTTTCGCCACCTATTGACACATACACAAAAGTCTACTGACGGTTTTTACCACATTTATTTTATTGTATGCTCACTAGTTGGTTTCCAAATGAGATTTTTTTACACTGAAGAAACTAGTGAAATAAAATACAAGGCATATAACTTTAAAGGATGCTATGTTAAATTTAGAATTTGGATAAGCCACTGATACCATTAAGGGAGTTCCCACTGTAGCTCAGTTGTAATGAATCTGACTAATATCCATGAGGATGCAGGTTTGATCCCTGGCCTTTGCTCACTGGATTAAGATCCAGCATTGCCTTGAGCTATGGTGTAGGTCACAGGTGCGACTTGGATTTGGCGTGGCTGTGGCTGTGGTATAGGCTGGCAGCTGCAGCTCCATTTTGACCCCTAGCCTGGGAACTTCCATATGCTACGGGTGTGGCCCTAAAAAGGAAAAAAAAAAAAAAAAGGTACATACATACATGCACCCCCCCGACACACACACACACGTATTTCAGTTCCTAGATTTTCATCCATTGGAATGTTCCAGTGTCACTCCCTGGGAGGGCGTACAAAGAAGGATGTTGAGACATAAAGAGGTTAAGGGACTTGAGTCCAGGGTCGTTTTATCTCAAGACTTTGTTTAAGCAGTCTCTTCTCTGTCCTTCTGACTGATGATTCCAGCTCTGCACCCTCTGGGAATGTGCAACATTTTTCTTCCTTTTCATCTTGGATTGTTCTCCCTGGTACATGTCATTCTTTTGTATTTGGTGTTTCCCTCCAGCAGTTCCAGCAGATACTGCTCCTCTTTCTTCTCCACTTTTTTGAGTTTCTGATAAGCATGCACATTGCTGCTTCAGTCTCTGCCGTCTTGATCATCTTGGTTAGTATCTAAGATGGACGACTTGTCAATTGTAGATTATTAAGTCTAGTCTAGTGTTAGCAGACTTTAGTCCTGGAAGTATTTCCCAGGAGCCTGATCAAGCAGGATTAAAGCCATTGACAGCGTTGTGTGGCTTCGAGTGATAATAAATAATGCAAGGAAAAGGGCAGTGTTTAGGTGAACAAGGACAGAAATATTACTTCTCTTGCCTCTTTATTAACTATGGAATGGAGAGGAGCAGAGGCACAGATAACCCAGATACCTAAACGTGATATTTGTATGTGGCTTCATAGCACCCCTTTTGCAATAAAACATAAGCCTGAGCTTTTTGACCTTCCAAACATTTACACTTTAAACCCCAGCGGTGTTTAAGCCCAGGACTGAAGCACTGGGCAGTTGGTCCAGATTATTTCTCCTGAAATCATCCTGGCAAACCTCATTTGCTACAGATGGACTGCTTCACAATCTGTGTTGCTTCTTGTAACCCACACTGTTATGGTTGAAGATACGTGTTTTTAGAGGTCAGTTTGCCTTCCAAGTGGAAGAGAAGTCATCGTTAGAAGTGTCAGCTCAGTACATCTGCCACCTGTGCGTCATCCTTCCAGGGAGGTCATAGCTCAGAAAGTCCTGCCAAAGTATCATTCAACACACAGAATATTGTCTCTGGCAATGTCCTTCTTTCATAATTCTAGCCAGTCATTTTCAGAAGGAAATAAATATATCAATACATAAACAAATACCAAAAAATACACATACATATAAAATATAAATTTATAAATTTTTATATTATGTATTTTGAGAAAATGAAAGAAAAATTTTGCCTGTTATAAAAATCATGGAACTCAAGAGAGTCAAGGAAGCCCTAGATGTCCAAACAGCAAAAAGTGTTACCCTAAATACACAGTTTTTCAAATTCTTTATAAGTACTTACGGAAGTTTTATAATGTGACTTACATTGTCTTAGATATACTAGTGTTTAAGAAATAAGTATAAGAGATTATCTTTGCAAACAATGACTTTACTCATTTAAAATCAGAAACTTTGCTTCAGGCCCCCAGATAGCAATCCTCCAAAAAAGCTGAATGAAAGAATATGCATTGAAATTAAGTTGGTCATAAGAAATGAAGGGGGGAAATGCTTCATTTTCACTTAATGCTTAAGTTTAGAAATATTTGTTCATGAGAAGTAGCTCAAAATTTTCTTAGCAGTTGTCTCCCAGTAAGCAAAACTTCTACTAATTCACCATCCTATCTTTGACTAGACTATAATAGTGGCAAATAGAGACCAAGAGAAGGAAAAAAATTAGGTAAACAGCAGGGCCGTGATTCATTTTCAAAATATACTGCCACTCAGCCGTGCCTGAATCTGATTACAAAATAGTAGATTAAATTATAGTCATCACTTTTGAGCCCCAAATGGCATCATTCAGAAGATGGTCAGAAGACAAATTGAAAGGCCTACCAAGCCTGCCTTACAGGTAGTTGAGACCACTAGGATTAAATTGCTACCACACCCTGAATGCTTCAGCCTAGTATCAAATGTAACTGTAAACATTCGAGGTTCTTAGCTGCAAATGTGCTAAGCCCGAACATTGCTTTCTATGTGGAGATTTTAGATTGTATTACATTATGTGTTATGGCCCAACAGACAGCCCCACCTATACCCACAGATATTTGCTGATGCTTTTGCTGTCTCCCTTCTCCCAGGCTTCCTAACACTTAACTGCTTCCCTGGAGTGGGGGGCAGGGAGTCTATGTCTAGCTGCTGTGTCAGCAGTTTGTGGTGATAACAGAAAGGACTCCTTTTCCTTGGGCAGTTTGAATGACTGTGTCATGCAGTCCGTGACACTCACACAGGATGTGTTGGAAGGTGACGACACAAAGGACTCAATCTGAAGACCAGTTGTCTTCTCTTGCCTCGGGATGTCCTTGGTTTTGCCTGATGTGTAAGAATGGAATAGAAGATTACAAGCATTGGAATTCTGTCAGTTTGCATTATAATCTTGTGTATATAGAATGAGAATTGGATATAATGTGTGCTCAGGGGTGAATGGATCTCAAGTGTGAGAGTTAACAGAATCCAGTGTATTTGGATGGGCTCCCCAGGTCTCTCTACTGGAAGCCTGACCCTGCCATCCTTTGTGGGTATAAAGACATCCAGTTAGCCATGGTTTTGAAAGGTGGGCTTTTTTGCTGCTTGTTATAAGTCTGAAACTGAACATAGAAAGCCAGAAAGAAATTTGAGATTGCAAGTAAACCCTCAGCTCCAGAAAGGACTTGTGCTCATTATTTTCATGTATCTAAGAAATAGAAGTTCAACTTAGGTTTAAATGTAATGTAACCGAGAGATTGGATTACGATGGCGGAATAGAAGGACTGGAGCTCAACTTCTCTCCCGAAAAACAGCAAAGCTACAACCAAATGCCGAGCAGCCTTCAACCAACTGGACTGTAAACTTCCAAAAAAGATATTCTACGCCAGAAGACAAAGAGGAGACCACATCAAGAGGTAGGAGGGGCGATTATGCGATAGAAGCAACCCCATACCTCCTGGGTGGAAAGCCCCACAGACTGGAAAGTAACTGCATCACAGAGACTTAGCTACAGGACTGAGAGTTCTGAGCCCCACGTCAAAACCCCACGCCTGGGGATCGGGCACAGAGAGAAAGAGCCCCTGGAGCATCTGGCATTGAAGGCCAGCGGGGCTTGTGTGCAGGAGCTCCACAGGACTGGGGGCAACAGAGACCCCATCCTTGAAAGGCACACACAGACTTTCACGTGCACTGGGTCCCAGGGCAAAGCAGTCTCCATAGGAATCCAGGTGGAACCTGACTGCAATTCTTGGAGGATCTCCTGGGAAAATAGGGGTGACTGTGGCTTGTTGTGGGGGAAGGACACTGGAGATGAAGCTCTCGGGAACATTCATTAGCCTGCATTTCTCTGGAGGTGGCCATTTCTGGGAAAATCTGGTCCCTCCCATCAGCGCTGAGAAGCCCCAGGCCAAACAATAATCCAGGTGGGATCACAGGCCCACCCATCACTAAACAGGCTGCCTAAAGACCCCTCAGGCACACAGCCAGCCTCTAATCTCATCCAGAGACAAAGCCCCACCCATCAGAGGGCTAGGAATCAACCCCACCTACCAGTGGGCAGGCATCACTCCCTCCCATCAGGAAGCCTACAGCAAGCCCCGCCCATACCAGCTTTAATCACAGGGGAGGCAAACGCCAGAATTAAGAGAGGCTACCACTCTATTGTTGGCAAAAAGGTCACCACACCAAAAACCTATAAAAATGAAAAGACAGAAAACTCTAACCCAGATAAGGGAGAAAGAGAATAGCCCAGAAAAACAGCTCAGTGATGAGGAGATTACCAGCCTCTCAGAAAGAGACTTTAGACTGTTGATGC
>PVHT020000195.1:9019738-9213197 GCA_004024745.2 Catagonus wagneri
GGGAATGTAGGCTGGTGCAGCCACTATGGAAGACAGTGTGGAGGTACCTTAGAAAACTCTACATAGAATTACCATATGACCCAGCAATCCCACTCTTGGGCATAGATCCAGACAAAAATTTCCTGGAGAAAGACACTTGCACACGCATGTTCACTGCAGCACTATTCACAATAGCCAAGACATGGAAACAACCCAAATGCCCATCGACAGATGACTGGATTAGGAAGATGTGGTATATATACACGATGGAATACTATTCAGCCATAAACAAGGATAAAATAATGTCATTCGCAGCAACATGAATGGAATTAGAAACCCTCATACTGAGTGAAGCAAGTCAGAAGGAGAAAGATAGATGTCATATGAAATCTCTTATAACTGGAGTCTAAAACACTGCACAAATGAACATCTCAACAGCAAAGAAAATCACGAACTTGGGGAACAGACTTGTGGTTGCCAAGGGGGCGGGGGAGGGGTGGGGGAGGGCTGGGAGGGAATGGGGATAGCTAGTGCTTTAATGATGGAATAGCAAGGAGCTCCAACTGTAATGCACGGGGAACTATATCTAATTACATGTGACAAATCCATATATGTACATGTAATCGGGTCACCACATGGTGCAGTTGGAAAATAAGACAGAAATCTGTAAACCAGCTATAATGCAAAAATAAAAAAATAAACAAATGAAGTTCTAACTTCAGCCATAATTAAGTGAATGTCTGTTAAGACAACGAAGTAGTAAAGATTAAAACCATGCCATGTGTTAGAGGAAATGTGGGGAAACAGACACTCTTATTCACTAGGTATGTCAACTGACGATCCCCTTTGGTATTGCTTGAATGAATAATAAAGAATGTCAGAAATGTTAGTCTGATATCCTGGAAAATAAAAAGTTCTGGAGCACAGTGGCTTAAATAAGTCCACGTTTAGTTTTCTCTCATAATTTCAAGTTTGGAGGTAGGTGGCTGCTGGCTTGTGGGCCCTGGGTTGCCATTGTCTGTCTGCTGTGGTTTTCTTGGCCTTCCCTTGTGGCAAGAAGGTTACCATAGCGTCAAGAACCGTGTCTATAATCAAGCCAGTAAGGAGTGAGGAGGAAAGGAGGAAGCAGTGTTGGCACATCCATCCATCCCTTTATTAGATAAATAAAATCACACCTGGACAGATCCCAGCAGACTTTGATTTATACCCTACTGGCTGGAACTGTGGTATATTGAACACACATAGCTGAAAGGAAGGCTGGGAAAATTGTAGCTTAATGATGGTAGGCAAGGGAGAAAGAAGATGGGAGCAGCTGTTGGTTCAGACAACTAGCAGTGTCTGCTGCACATTTGGAGAACAACATTTATCCAAATATACATGCCAACTGACCATATCAAATATTGGCATAGATGTGAACCAGAACTTTCATACACCACCATGAGTATAAAATGGCACAACCACTTTGCAAAACTATTTGGCACTTAGAAACACCTAGAAACTCTACTCCGGATATTTTCCCAAGAGAAATGTACAAAAGACATATGAAAAAATATTCAAAGCAGCAGTGTTCATAATAGCACCAAACTAGAAAAAAACTGAAATGTCTATCAGAGATGAATGAATAAACAAATTGTGATATATCCACATAATGGACTGCTGCTCACCAATAAAAAAGAAAGAATACACAAAAAAATTAATATACAAAGAATTAATGCACTAAACAACATGTGAATTTCAAAAACATTATCCTGAGCAACAGAAGTCAGGCACGAAAGTGTGTATATCATTTGGTCCCATTTACGTGAAATTCTAGAATTGGCAAAACTGTGGTGAAAAAAAGCAGAGAGGTCAGTGCCTGCAACCAGAAGTTGGAGACGGATTTTCTGCACAGGGTTATAATGGAATTTTTGCAGTAATGGAAATTTTATTAGCCACATTTTTAGATTCTTTAAACTTGATGCATTAATACCTGCCCTGTATGCACATGCCAGACGCACTTTGGTCTGGACAGCCCAATGGGAGTCATCTCAAATCCAAACCAACAGTCCAGAGTCTACTCTCCCTTCTCTAATAACTGATCAAAGTCATTTCTCCTCCGCTGTGCTTCCCAAGGAAACCACAGTGAAGGCTTGGGCCCACAGTTCCTCCTTCTCTTATCCACAGACTCACTACCTCACCCCTCGCTACCTACTTCTCCCTGTGGCTCCCCCATAACACCACGTGTGCACCCTCTCTCGGGAACTCTGACTGTCATAAACTGTTTTTCTAGTGGCCATCATCTCCTGATCTGTTGGCCTTACCATTCTTCAATAATAATATAGCTTTTATGAAAACAGAAATGTTCTATATCTTAATTGTTTGGTGGTAAAATGGGTATACATAAACTGAGCACTTAAAAGGGAGGCATTTGACCGTATATCAAGCTTATTTAAAGTAAAGAAAATGTGAATACCCTTTATGTCAGCAACTCTGTTTCTGGGAATGTATCCTTCACATACACTTGTGCATGTATGCAAAGGTTAAACAAGATCTTCATGGTGTGGTCTGCAACAGCCGTAGACTGAAATCAACATAAATGTCCACCATCTAGGGATTGTTAATGCAGTATGATCTGTGCTATCAGAATGCATATTCTCCTGCATCTCATGATTCTGAATTAGACCCACCTATAGCCCTGCCACTTGGCCATCTCCCCCAAGTCAAGTCCTAAATGTACAATGAGAGAGTATTTAGCCATTTGAAAAAAATGGGTCAGTCTATGTGGATAGAAGATGAACAATGGCCAAGATAAGCTCGCCAAGTTAAAAAAAACAAAACAAAACAAGGTTAAGAACTGTGTACATGCTCTGCTCCCATTTTTGTTGATAAATATGGGTAGGGAGTAGGTTTTATACATTGTATATGTCATATATTATGTTTTTATATGCATAGAATATGTAATAGAAGCAAGAATTGCTTCTGGAGAGGACTGCAGCCTGGATGCCAAGGGTGAAGATGAAATGTAGTTTTCTCTGCATATCCTTTTATATTGCTTAATTATTATTTTAACATTGTGTAAATGTGTTAATCTTTTCTTTAAAAGTGGCCAGTAACTTTATAACCAAAATAAGGAAAAGTTAAAAATCAAAGCACTTAGAATGTGCAGAAACACAAGTTGTTATTGTCCTCACCAGCTGATAAAAGAATGATTCTTCTTCCTATCCAGCTTGCTACTCTTCTTAAATCAATAAATGGTGTAGCAGTTCCATGTTTTGCTGGGGTCAAATACCTCAATGGGGGATGGGGACCCATACAGCTTAGCATGAAACAAATGTGGGAAAACAGAAAGCAGATTCCAGCATGCTCTGGGGGTCTCTAGTTCTCTTGACTGCTCCTTTAGAATGGAATGCCTTTTTCAATTATAGCTCACTTTATGCAAAATACACCACATTTCCCCTAACACTCCCCCACACACCCACACACACTTGTTCTCAGAACTACCTTGGGAAATATTACTCTTGTCCTTACTCTGCAGAGCAGCCAGAGGAAACCCAAGACGATGATGGTTAGCTGAAGTTAAAAAGAGGCATTGGAACTCTATGTGTATAGTCTCATCAGTTGATTTTATACAGTTGACTTCCCTGTCACATCTATCTTTTAGAGAGAGAATGGGAGGGAGGGAGGTGGAGAGAGAAAGAGAGAGAGGGGGAGAGAGAGAATGAGAATGTTAGTTAAATATAGAACAAACTGGTTTGTTATGGTTTGTGTCATAACTTCAAATGTTAGTGGAAGGCTCAGAGGAAAAGAAAAAAATTAAGAGCCCCTTCCCTCTCTTCATTGTCTCAGATAAGCATGACGAAGATGATGAAGATGACATACGTGGTAAAAATGGTACAGATGGCCAAACCAGAGGACTATAAGTGGGTCAAGCTTAAAATCATGAAATGAAGTAAGATACCTGTTGGGCTGCATTAGCAAATAACCCCTAAATCCGAGTCACGTAACACAGTGAGGTTTATTTTGCTTTTACAAAAAAATAAAAAATTTTCTGCCAGTTTTATTGAGATATAATTGCCATACAGCACTCTGTAAGTTTAGGTGTGCAACCTAATGATCTGACTTACTGCATCATAAAATGATTATCACAGGAAGTTCAGTGAATATCCATCATCTCATTTTTAATACATATATATGTTCTTTTTCATATTCTTCCCATTATGGTTTATTGCACCATCATCTCATTTAGATACAAAATTAAATAAATAGAAAAAACATGTTTTTCTTACGAGAACTCCTAGGATTTACTTTATCAATAACTTATATAATATAGAGCTGTGTTAATTATATTTACCATATTATATTATATTTTTTGTTACATCCCTGGTACTTATTTATCTTTTTTCATTGGAGTATAGTTGATTTACAATATTATATTTGTTTCAGGTGTACAAAACAGCGATTCAATATTTTTATAGATTATACTCAATTTAGAGTTATTATAAAATATTGGCTTTATTCCCTGTGCTGTATAATATATCCTTGAGGCTTATTTTATACATAGTAGGTTGTGCTTCTTAGTCCCCTCCCCCATCTTGTCCCTCCCTCATTCCCTCTCTCCACTGGTAACCGCTAGTTTGTCCTCTGTATCTGTAAGCCTAGGGTCTTGTTCATTCAGTTGTTTTATTTTTAAGATTTCACATATAGGTGATAATGTACAGTATTTGTATTTGTTTGACTTATTTCACTAAGCATAATATCCTCTAGGTCCACGTCATTTCAAATGGCAGAATTTCATGATACAGGGGTCAATATCCAAATATACAAACAGCTCATACAGCTTAATATCAAAAAAACAAACAACTTTGTTAAAAACGGATAGAAGACATGAACAGACTTTTTTTTCGCAAAGAAGACATACAGGTGGCAAATAGGCACTTGAAAATATGCTCAGTATTGCTAATCATCAGAGAAATGTAAATTAGAACCACAATGAGATACCATAACTGTTGGACTGGTATCATCAAAAAGTCTATATATAACAAATGTTGGCAAGGTTGTGGAGAAAGCGAATGCTTGTACACTGTTGGTGGGAATATAAATTGGTGCAGCCACTATGGAAAACAGTATGGAGTTTCCTCAAAAAACTAGAAATAGAACTACCATGTGATCCAACAATTACACTCCTAGGTATATATCTAAAGCAAATGTAAACACTAATTTGAAAAGATAGTGTACCCCAGTGTTTATAACGACATTGTTTACAATAGCCAAGATATGGAAGCAACCTAAGTGTCCATCGAGAGATGAATGGATAAAGAAGAAGTGGTATGTGTGTATTCAGCCATAAAAAGGTTGAGGTTTATTTTTTTTTAATCATGCCTGATAAATAGAAGATGTCTGTGAAGGGTGCTTCTCTCTGCCATGCTACCTCTGGAACTGAGGCTAATAGACATAACACCGTGTGGAACATTACCAGTCATGACAGAGTCGGAAGAGAGTGCTGCCGGGTCTCACAATGGCAATAAAATTCCCCAGCTAGGAAATGATACAATTTCCTTCTTCGCATAGCCTACTGGTTATTACTAGTCACATGACTTTGTCCAGTGGCAACTGGACATAGCTCTAGGGGCAAAGATACTCAGATATTTGTAAATGGGAGAAATCTCTCTATCAACAGAATGAATGCAGAGGCAGGCAAGAAGAATAGTGAGCTGGGATCTGATGGAATGACAGCCCTTGTGATCTCTCCATCTTGGAGTTACCTTCCAGGGCCAAGAAAAAAAAAAAAAGGGTCTTGGATTAAGTTTTTTATTAAGAGAGCAATCCTTACTGTTGGACTTTGAGATCCCTAGAATGTTCATACCAGATCCACAGATGGACATAGTAGGCAAATACATTAACTAGTATCATATTTATACCTCAGCCAACCGCTGTAATAGTGTTGAAATATATTTTTTCACTATATTAAACTTGTAACTCTTGGAAATGGCATCATCTTGCACTTCCAGTACTTAGTCAAAGTCTTCTTCAGGATCTGCCCAAAAATCCCTGGCTCCTGATGATCAGTAATGGAATTGAGGCACTGCTGCTTGGCACTCCTTCTTGGACACCATTATTTTTCAACCTAAAAGATATAGATAGAGAGGTGTATATAGATACATCATTGGGTCTAATTCCTGTACTAGTATTTATTTTCCTGGATGACTCATCTCTCTTATAGTTTGACAGGATATGAGAAATGTGAATAGAGCTCTATTTGGCTAATTGAGCAGAAGATTTAGTGGCCATAAATGACAAAGAATACAGACTTTACACAATTAGTTCAGGAAAATCACTAAAAAAAAAAGCTGAGGAACAAAAACAAAACCCAAATAAAACAACAAAGAATGACAACAACAAACTCTAGGAAAAGGGGAGATTTCTGATTTCCAGGGTGGCTACCTTGTATTATTTCAAATGTCTGGTTTTCAACAAAAACTATGATATGTAGAAATGAATAGTTAACTATGGACCATACACCGAGGAATAAAAAACAGTCAATGGAAACTTTCCCTGAGAAAGCCAGATTTTGGCTTTAATAGACAAAGACTTTAAATCAGTTCATAGATATGTTCAAAGAACTGAAGGAAAACATGTCTAAAGAGCCAAATAGTATGAGAATATCTCACCAAATAGAGAATATTAATGAAGAGGTGGTAATTATTTTGGGGAGCCAAATAGAAAATCTGGAGTTGAAAAGTATGATAGCTTAAATGCAAAATTCACTAGAGGGACTTAAGAGCAGATTTGAGCAGATAAAGACATCAGGATGAAAACAACAGGTACCAAATGTTCCCACATTCAATTCACAAATTCTGTAGAACTTAATGAGAGTTGGGAATCCCCAAGTAGTTGCAATCTCCTCACCACTTCCCTCAATCTGTATAGTTAGAAGACTGGGAATACACTGGAGAATCATCAGAGAACATCTCTAAATTTTAAATCAAGTCATGGGGTTGATTCTAGAACTTCATTATTAAAATTGAAGAACGTTATTGAATTCCATAGTTGGCTTTTTGGCTGCCTCACAGATTGGCTGATTTCTTCTCTTAGACTAAAGAGCAGGGCAATCGTTGGAGACATACAGCAGGATGGAGACCAAGGAGCCCTCACTGTGGGTAAAACCAAGATATTTGGGTTACCCATGAGTCAGATAGACACAGAGGAATATACTTGGGCTTGAGCCATCCAGGATGGCTGCCTTTGGCCTATTGGGGGTCCCTGGCAACAAGAGGCAGCATTAGAAGTGAGTTCAGACTGAAGGACATGTTTCATACATGAGAACTGGGGTCCAGGGGCAGGGGATCAAATCTGTCCCATGCAGCTTCTGAAATAATATACCCATGAACCTCAGGTCAGAGAGAATGTGTGTTTTCGTGCATGCACCAGACATTTGGGCCGGAATAGTTAACAGAGAAAACTACAGAGGCATCTCTTCTATCAGGGATGTCTACCCTTGGCACCACCACCCCTGTACCTTCTCCCTAGGCTCTGACACAGAACCTAGAAGACGGTGGTATGGAAGAAGCCAGAAAAGTTTTCCCCATATTCAAAACTTTTCAGGTCAAAGCCTAGTACTGGGGCCCCGGAGGAAGAGTTCATGATAAATTGAGACTGAAGTTTAAAATGGACTGGCCTAGACATTTTCAAATATAAAAATAGGCAGGCAACTAAAGGAAATATCTTTGAGGAAGGAAAAGGGAACTGGAACAAAACCTGTTTGAAAGGAGTGATTGGAGAAGAAATGTTCTTGTCATGTTCTACAAACTGGTTCCATATAGTTATTGTGGAAATCATTACAGTGAGTGAGTACACAGGCCAACACAATTGTTTGTGTCATCCTTTTATATCTTGAATGCATATCCACTATGTAAAAATGCCAGACTTTGAGTTTCTTCTCTTCTCTGTGCTTCAGATCACTTATCTAGACAATGAACTGGCTTTACCAGATGATCTCTATGAAGTACCTTTTTCTCTAACTTTCTTTGGCACAGAAACAAATCATTGGCTACCCATAACTAACCAACATGTAGCACTTTACAAATAATCCAGTTTTTACAAATACCTTGTGAGCTGGTAAGAGAGATATTCTTGGTCCCTTTTAAGATGAGGAGGATCATGAAGCTTTGAGAGACCAAAAGACTTGCCCGAGTTCCCCCAGCTGTTAAGGGGCAGTGAGTACCATGAATCAAGCCTACCCACTGAAGAATATGTCTTCCCTCCGTTAAATCACACCATTT
Source organism: Catagonus wagneri (assembly GCA_004024745.2). NCBI lineage: Eukaryota > Metazoa > Chordata > Mammalia > Artiodactyla > Tayassuidae > Catagonus > Catagonus wagneri. The sequence continues at coordinate 9,027,976 of PVHT020000195.1, forward strand.
CATGCTTAGTCCAATCCCTGCATGTGTGATCCAAAATGTTTTCCAAAATGCTATTTTTATCTCAACATTTCATGCATTATGAGAGGATTATACTTGTGAGCAAGAAAGAACATTCTGCAAGTGTTTCCTGAATGCTGAGTCAGGTCACTGATGGTAGTAGAGGGGGCAGTGCTACAAGTTTTCCCTCCTTAGCGCGCCTGAAGACATGCATCTGGACTGGCCAGGACAAGAGACCAAGGATTGCTGGGAAATGAGGAACCTGCAGAAGTCATCTAAGAAGTTTCTTCTACTTGGACTAACATCAGAAATAAGTTGGTTAGTGACCTGACAGCAGGATCAGGAAGAAGATAAATGCTGGGGTCTTTTTTGAATTAACTTTCATAAAAAATAGCCGTTCCAGAAATTTCCAGATTTACATTTGTTTCAAATAGATAGTAGAAGTTCCTTTGTGGCACAGAGGGTTAAGGATCTTGTGTTGTCACTGCATCGCCTTGGGTTGCAGTCACAGGTTCGATCACTGACCTGGGAACATCCACATGCCGTGGGTGTGGCCAAAAATAAAATGAAAGTTTAAAAAAAGTAATAAAAACTTTGAAAATTTAGGATTTCACGTTATGGCTCAGCAGAAATGAATCTGACTAGCATCCATGAGGACACAGGTTCGATCCCTGGCCTCGCTTAGTGGGTTAAGGATCTGGCGTTGCTGTGAGCTGTTGTGTAGGTCACAGATGCCGCTCAGATCCTGTATTGCTGTGGCTGTGGTGTAGGCTGGCGGCTACAGCTCCATTTTGACCCCTAGCCTGGGAGCCTCTATATGTCACAGATGTAGCCCTAAAAAGACAAGATGATAGATAGATAGATAGATAGATAGATAGATAGATAGATAGATAGATAGATAGTTTTTTTTTTTTTTTTTTGTCTTTTGCCTTTTCTAGGGCCGCACCTGCAGCATATGGAGGTTCCCAGGCTAGGGGTCTAATCCCCTAGGGGAACCTCATGGTTCCTAGTCGGGTTCTTAACCACTGAGCCATGACAGGAACTCTGATAGATAGTTTTTAAAAATAGATAGTGCTGGAGGATGATGAATGTCCCGGCTCTTCACAAGGCGACATTTGTGTAAAAGCGTTTAGAATCACGTTTATAATCCTGAGAATGATATCCTGGGGAAAGTGCATGTTTCTTTGGATTTTTAAATTTACAAGCATCTACCATTATGTGAGGCCAGCTCTTATTTACACAAAGAATCGCTTTCCAACCTTCTGTCCACTCGGAATTCTTGAAGTGCTGCATTACATTGTTTTATCATGTGGTCATGTGTTTTGGGTTACCCTTGTCATAAACTTCAGCTGCAGGAAAGAACTCTGTACCCAGTCTACTTTAAACTTAATAAAATCTTCAACATGGAAAATAAATTGAACCATCCTGTTGTGGTACACGTTTATTTTGATGACAGGGTGCGGGGAGGGGGGGCTGGTTTTTGGTTTAGAACATTGGGTTTTCAAAGTCCACTGGGAAGTTGTCCTCTGCAGAGGAAATCCACTTGGACCTCAGAATTAAAAGATTGAAGTGACTCCATAGGTCTCTGAGGGAGAAGAAAGTGGAGACCAGAATGATGGAGAGGCTCCGTGCCCACCCCTTTCCTTCTCAAAGCTTATCAAATCTGTGAGGTCCACCTCTGAGCTGACCACTTCACCCACATAAGGGCTAGTTTGTCACTGACCCCAAAATTGCTGAGAACTAGAACTATTTCCATTAAAGTAGATTTGGAACTCTTAGATTCCTTGACCCTTAAATCCGGAATCTACCTTCAGGGTAGATTTGGTAAAAATCAGAAAGGGATAGAAGATATTTTCCAAGGAACAAATAATCACGTCCAAATGTAGAGTTTTCATGGATCATTCAAGCCTAAGCCTCTTTCAGAAGTTTCTTGGGCCTCAAGAAGTATTTGTTTAGTAATTCAAGAGACTTCAACCCTATCTTCTTTCCCACATTATGAGAAAGAGTCTTCTCTGAAAGCTTGTTCTCTCACCCTCTACCAAAGTGTGTGCACGCACACATACCACCGCCACCACCACCACCATCATCATCAAAGTTCAAATGCCTGGAGCAGTGATTTCCTAGGAAAACTTCCACGCACTTACCTATCTCCTCAGAGATAATGGGAACCATAACCAAAACATACATAATCACATATACGTTTATATACACAAGATGCTTTTATGAATGTTCTTTTTTAAAATGATTTTTATTTTTTCCATTATAGTTGGTTCACAGTGTTCTGTTAATTTTGTACCGTACAGCAAAGTGACCTAGTTACACATATATACATATACATTCTTTTTCTCACATTATTCTCCATCATGCTCTATCACAAGTGACTAGATATAGTTTCCAGTGCTGTACAGCAGGATCTCATTGCTTATCCATTCCAAACACAATAGTTTGCATCTATTAACCCCAAATTCCCAGTCCACCCCACTCCATCCCCCTCCCCCGTAGCAACCACAAGTCTGTTCTCCAAGTCTATGAGTTTCTTTTCTGTGGAAAGGTTCATTTGTGCCGTATATTAGATTCCAAATATAAGCGATATCATATGGTATTTGTCTTTCTCTTTCTGACTTACTTCGTTATTATGAGAGTCTCTAGTTCCATCCATGTTGCTGCACATGGCATTATTTTGTTCTTTTTTATGGCTGAGTAGTATTCCGTTGTGTATATATACCACAGCTTCTTAATCCATTCATCTGTCGATGGACATTTAGGTTGTTTCCATGTCTTGTCTATTGTGAATAGTGCTGCAATGAATATACGGGTGCATGTGTCTTTTTCAAGGAAAGTTTTGTCTGGTTATATGCCCAAGAGTGGGATTGCTGGGTCACATGGTAGTTCTATATTCTGAATATTTTTTATGTGGTATTATACTTCAGAGCATGGGGTGGTGTAGTTATCGATGAAAAATGAGAATGAAATGCACCATCACTGGCCGAGTCTCAGGTAGCTTTACCCAGCTCTTATTTCCAGAATAAGTTAGTCTATGTAGTGTACAAGTGGGTGGGTGTGCCTTATTGAAGAGGTGACAAAGGGGGCAGAAAAGGAAAATGAGAGAATTATCCTTTGATAGGACAGTTATTACTTTGATAAATGTGAAATATGGGACATGGTATACCTGGAATACCTTTGAATTTCTACTGTCCTTTTTCTACTGGGAATGCATTCTGTTGTACACATTGAAGCATCCACAATCTAATCAGGAAGAAATCCTTAAAGATTACCAGTTGCTTTTTCTCACAGGCCATCATTAGCCACATTCTGATTTTTTGTTCATGGCCAAAGAGGACTCCATTCCATGATGTATTCAGTGCCTATAGTTAAGGACAAAATTGCAAATTATATCATCATTGCCCTTAGAGTAAAATGCACATGTAACTTAAAAATAATTTAACTCTTAATTCTAAATGTGTCTGTGAAATTAATTAACAGAAACCTCAGTTAAATAGAGTTGGGAGACCAGAAGAGGGATCACTTGTATGCTGTGACTATACAGAGCCCAGGAGGAAGACTCTTCTTTCCTGGCAAGGGCTCAGCCAATGAAAAGCCATGGGCTCTTGTTTACTGTAGCCCTCCCAGCTTCTTTTTTCCTCCCTATAAAAGCAGTCTCTTTCCTTTGCTGTGTGAAGACTCGCACGTGGCTCACCATTGTTGCAGACCCCAAATTGCAATTCTCTGCTGATCCCAAATATTTGCTGGAGAAATATCTGGCAGTCTATTTGTTTCAGGTCAACATGCCTCTAGTTACAGCTTGGGTCTTCTTGGGTATTGACCAAAGAAAGTAACAACCTCCTTTATGAAATGCTTTATTAAATGTTAAAATAAGTCAGGCATCAAAGGGTCTCAGAGGTGTTCGATGAAATCACAAAGAGTCAAAGGAAACCCTCGTTGGTGTCACTTTGGTACATGTGTGCATGCACGCACATACACGCACATTCACATAAAACTTGTCACTGGTCAGACCCTGTGTAAGCTCATGGAACTCTATTTTTGAGGAGTGGATTTGCAGAGGAATCTTGGCCAATATCCTGTATGAACCGAAAGCACAGGAATTAGAGAACTGCTTCAGGGAACGGGTCAGATTTCCTGCAACTTCTAGTTGAAACCGGAATGTTCCTTCCAAAACCCAAGGGAATTGCTGCTCCACCCAGATTCTGCTGGATTATGTGATTCTTGGCACTTTGATTGTGCTCTAAACTTCACACCATCTTGAAAATCCGTTTCAGAGTTCAGAGCTGGGTTGTCCCATACATGGTTGCTGACAGTCTCTGACAAGGGCCATAAACTATCAAATAGTTTAGAACAGGGATCCCAAAGCATGTTTGATTTTGCAAGTCTAGAAGTAAAAATAAATGCATACAAATCCTAAATAAATATGTATTAATTTATGTTACATACATGAATCAGGAACCGATACATTTTGTATATGATAAAACGCACAACAGAAGAAAGATGAAGTCGAGAAATAATATTTTGAGATGTGTTGCTCACTGTGATGGCTTCAACCTGTGGGAAGACTGGATTAGTTTTGTCTACAGTGGAAGTGGTTGTCAGTACGTGTTTTATACCGATTTCTTGATAATGTTACATATTTGTGGCTGAGTTCTTTGGGGCTATGAATAAAGAGTCATGTGGCTGATGATGGCCTACTTGGAGGAGAAAAAGTTCTTCTGGCATTTTTTTACTGTTAGTTTGAAGTTGCAAGAATTACTACCTCTACCCATAGTCTCCTTATAGAAGACTTTTAAAACCATTGGTCCATTATGTGAAGTTTAATCTAGTTAAAATTAATAAGGAGTTCCCATTGTGGCTCAGTGGGCTAAGAACCCGACTAGCATCCGTGAAGATGTGGTTTTAATCCCTGTTCTCTGTCCGTGGCTTAGGATCCAGTGTTGCCAGAGAAACTGCTGTGTAGGTCTCAGATGCAGCTTAGATCCGGCATTGCTGTGGCTGTGGTATAGGCCTCAGCTGCAGCTCTGGGAACTTCCATATGCCACAGGTGTGGCCCTCAAAAAAGGAAAAAAAATAAACAATAAAAATTTCAAATGTGCTTAATACATTCTTATAAAATGCAGTACGTTGACATACTCCAGCGTGAGAGTGACTTTCATAGGGACCAAGTGTAGGATGCCAAAGTAAAAATTTGAATAACACCCAAATTTAATTTCTTTCTTATTTTCTATTTTAAAATAAATACAGGAGTTCCATTGTGGCGCAGCAGTAATGAGCCTTACTAGTATCCATGAGGATGTGGGTTCAGTCCCTGGCCTCACTCAGTGGGTTAAGGATCTGGCATTGCCTTGAGCGTGGTGTAGGTCGCAGACACGGCTCAGGTCTGGTGTTTCTGTGGCTGTGGCACAGGCCTGCAGCTGTAGCTCTGATTTGACTCTTACCCTGGGAACTTCCATATGCTGTGGGCAAGGCCCTAAAAAGACAAAAAAATAAAATAAATACAAATATATGTTTTCTCTCTCCCATCTGAACTCCATTTGATTCAGTTGCCCAGCCTCAGTAGTATACATATCTTACTTTGGAGATGAAGAGAGGGGCCATAGGAATCCAGGCTCTTGAGAACTTACAGCATGAATTGCTTACCATCAAATGACAGCTCAAATGTCCCCTCTCCAGAGACATCTTCTATTAGAGTTGCCTCCCTTTGCCACAAACACAACTCAGCATATCACTGTCCACTTGGCATTTACCCTTCTTGGAATTATATTTTTCATGTATTGAGTCATTTATCTGTTGGTATATTATTTCCCTCTTATTCTTCATTATTATGTAGGCACCACAAAAGCAGATTCCCTGTCTGTTTACACCAGCCTTATCCCTTAACCTGGCAGCCACTTGGCCTTTTGATCCATGTAAGTTTTGTCGGGTTAGCCATTTACTTCTCTATTTCCAATACAGTGCATGACTATGATACTTTCACAGTGCTAAGTACAGCCCGGCCTTCTTCAAATCTTGCAGTTCTCTTCTCAGTTACTCCAATGGATAATCAAATGGGATGGCTGTCTTGTTATTTGGGGGGAAGAATTCCTAGCTTCCACCACAGAAACCAAAAAAAGTTTTTAGTTCCGATCTTGTAGAAAGCCAAACCCCAAACTATATATAAGTAAAAAATTATATGTAGGCTCAAAAATTGTGTTTCTCCTGTACTGATTTTGAAGATGAGATGACACAAACTATGAAATTATTTCCTGGAGTTTTCCAAATCACAAAATGACATCTGAAACCTAAACGGTTATCATTAATACTACTGAAATATTGATGTTTCCTAACTCAGGGAAAATAATATGTATTAAAATGGTATGTAATGACTAGGAGACTATTTCAAGCACTTTCTCTACAACAGTGATTTTGCCTGTGTTATTAATTTAAAAATTTAAACCCTTTGAAGTGGTTATTTTTATACTCACTTAACATGTAAAGACATCAAGGCAACATAATGTGTCTAGGGCTTTTTTGTGTGGCTAGAGGGAAAAATTAAAAACACTCATAAAATAGCTTTAATTTTCACCACTTTTGATTATTTATAACTGCAAAGGCAAAGGTTTTTAAAGTTTTTTTTGGTATTTTATTTTTTTAAGATTTTTATTTTTTCCATTATAATTGATTTACAATGTTCTATCAGTCTCTACTGTATAGCAAAGTGACCCAGTCATACATATACATGTTTTTTTCACATTATCTCACATCATGTTCCATCACAAGTGACTAAAGTTTTCAATAACTATTTAATAAGTATTGTAATAGACAGAATGATGGCCCCCAAATATGTCTACATTCTAACCTCTGTTACCTATGAGTATGTTGTCCTGCATGGCAAAAGGGACTTTGCAGATGTGACTTAGTTAGGGGTCTTGAAATGGGGAGATTATCCTGTATTATCCAGGTGAGTTCAATGTAATTAGAAGGGTCTTATGCGTGAAAGAGGTAGACAGGAGAGGCGGAGAAGGAGATGGGAGGACAAAGTGGTGTCAGAGTGATGTGATATGAGAAAGACTCAGCCAGCCATTGCTGGCTTTGAAGATGGAAAAGGAGGCCATGAGCCAAAGAATGCAGGCAACCTCTAGTAGCTGGAAGAGGCAAGGAAACGGATTCCCCCCAGAGCATGCAGAAAGAAGACACCCCCATTGATAGCTGCAATTCAGAACAGTGAGACCCAGTTTGGACTTCTGACCTCCAGAACTGTAAAACAAGAAGTTGGCTTTTTTTTTAGGACCCTACATTTGTGGAAATTTGTTACAGCAGCCATAGGAAAGTCTCACAGCTATTTTTTTTTTGCATATGCAGTTTTAAAAATCCATCAGTTCCTCTCACATTTAGCATGTGACCCATTTTGATGACTTCAACAAAACAGTTTAGTTAGGGCTTTTGAAATCTGAGCTTGGATCATGTTAGAGAAACATTTTTAAATCATGCAAATTGGAGCATAATGCCAAGTCCTTGTGGGGGATTGTTTATAACTTTAAGCTCATATGCAAAAAGACACCTACTTGACACAAAACAATAGTTATGTCATAAACTATTTGAATGTTCAGTCCAAGCCTCATTTTTCTGTGGAACTGAGCAAATAGGACCATGCTCTGTAAGAAATGTGTGCTCAGCAGATGTTAACAGATCAACACAAGACACACAGGTGTCTTTGGACCTACTCATCTTCCCTAGTTTCAGAGTTTGATACATGTCTGTCTACAGCTTATTCCTGCAGTGGAACTTATGGCATCACATATCAGCATTGTTTTTCAAATGGAACTAGAATTAATTGCTTGGGAAACATACCAATTAGCTGAAACTGCAAAGTATCATGATACTTGAAGCGTCTTAGAACTCTGGGTCGACTATGATTTTCCATTACCCACGTCAAATGCTGCTACCCAGTCTTCACTATGGAGTGCACTGGAGCAAGATCCACAAATAAAATGTTTTAAGAACCATCCATATGGAAACCATCGGCAGGAACACATGCTGACATATGGCCAATAACATATATACATATAAAAATAAAAGCTATAAACCTTGCAAGCTATTTTAATAATGAAATAATATTCATCCCCACTACCACCTCTCCAACAAAATGCAGCAAAGAGTCCAACCCACTGCCACTCCCCCCGCCACAGGGATGTGAATCCTAGAGTAATGGCTACACTCAGTCACTGTGCTAATGGTTAGGGTCCCAACAGGAGTCAGATAGTGCACTCAAATGGGTTTACATAGTGAGTAATTACTGAACTTTTGACAGAGGGTTGAAAGACTGGTGAAGGGATGGTAGAGTCCCAAGGGATAGTAATAGTGGGAAGCTGCTGGTGTTACTCCTAGATCTGAACAGACAAGGGAAGGGAATGTTCTTTGTGGCACTGGAGAGAGCTAGAGCTTTGCAAGTGGGGAGCCGTGCCTATAGCAGAATGGACCCACTGGCAGAACCATGGCAGGAAGGAAGTGGAAAGGGTAGTTACCATGACCTCTTCTTCAGCCCACCCATCTCTTCTTGCCAGAGTCTCCTTTTAGCCAGACCCAACCAATAGCAGCCGGTTAGCAGTCTGGATGCTGGAGACCATGAAGGTCTCTCTGGAAGAGAGAACTAGATATGGAAAGACGTGAGAATGGATGACATACAGAGACTATGTAGCACAGTTTTTCATTTCAGCAGATATTTTAATGATCGCTGACCATGAGCCATACTCTAGGAGATACATGTGGTAGAAGTGATCGAAGCATTTTAATTTGCCTTACGAAACTGAGAGACCGTCAGGGGACAGGCCAGTAAATGACGCTATGATGGTAATGATAACACAATACAACAAGAACGGAATATTATGGAAACAGTTCTGTAAAGGAGCAAGCTCATACATATGGGGTCAGGGACAGCTTCTAAAAGGGAGTCAAATTTAAGCCAAAACATGAAGAATTCATTGGTCATCACTGACTTTCAGAGGGGCTCACACATTGTAACATATTTCATCCTTCCAAGGACTCTCTGAGTGGGAACAAGGTGTTAACTGTAAATAGTTAAGAGGATTCTCTTCGTGGTGATGGAAATGTTCTAAAACTGGGTGACAGTGATAGTTGTACAACTTGGAGAACTTGCTAAAAATCATTGAAATGTACGCATGAAGGGGGAAGGTAAACTTTGTGATATGTGAATTATACCTCTTTAACTTTCACCAAAACAAAACAAAATAGGCTAATGCAATTATTCAAGGAAGACAGGAGGGCTTGAACCAAAGTAGGGGTGGTGGAGAGGAAGAATAGAGAAGCGATTGAAACTGGGAATGCCACATGAGGTTGGGAGAGATGACTAGAAAGTTTGGCACCGTGGCCTAGAGGCTTTGAATAAAGAACTCTGGCTCTTTGCCATTCTGTGTTGGATGTTTGCTTTGTTGGAAGATGGTGACCTCCGGCTTTGAAAGGGAGGTTACCCAGCAGGCAGTGCCTTTAGATTGAGCGGTAGCTCTCTGCTGGTAATGATGCATAGAATTCTTGCAAGTTGTCTGACATCAGAAATGAGGCTTTGAGAATTAGCTCGGTATTTTGGACTAAACTCTAAGAAGGTACGAAGAGCAGGTGTAGCACGATGTCTTGGTAGATGACTACCCTCATATATGTCAATCAATTTGCCCAAACAAGAATGAGGATATCTGGGTTCGTGAGTTAATGCCCCTTTCCACATCAATTATGGTGACATTTGGTATCCCTCGAGGGATGTTTGGGTTGTGAGGTCCCCTAATGTATCTTGAGAGCCAAGAAAATGTCAATGATCTTTCTGCTTTCCCCTCGAGCCACAATAAAATCCAGGCTCTGATTAGTTGCTTGGGTGACACCTAGTCTTGTTTTGATGGAGTTTGGTTAAACAAGTAAGAAGATCCATTTTTCCCAGGCCTGTGAAATGCATGCAGTGGTTAAAAAAAATTGGGTTAGACTGTGTTTCCCCTGCCAGGACATAGAGTTCTCTGTGCAGTTCAATACCCCCTAAGGGATGGTCGAACCTTTCAGTGTATGGTCTCTCATGCTGGGTTATCAGTGGGTCAGCTGAAAGGTCAGAAGCCACAACAAGAACATGAGAAGTCTGAGCTTCGAGTTCTGAATTGTAGGATGACTTTTAAAAACTTGGGATGGGGTGAAGGATGTCTAGGGCAGGGTAAGAAGGCAAATTTCCGGCTCTGTTTCAGCAGCTTTTCTCTGTGTTGCCTTTTCTCAGAAATAGAAACTACCTGCATCTCTGGCATAAAAATTGCTCTACGTATTTCCATGTCTGGCAGCTGGTAGGCAGACGTAGTGAAGTGCTGCCCTACAGAATGTTCTCAGCCTATCACTGATTTTAAGCTGAAACCTGGGACACCCAATTTCAAGCAAAATAGTTCTTCCAGTTGAAATATCTTGGGGGAGATGATCTGAACCAACAACAGAAGCTAAGAATTGTGGGTCAAGGGTGGGGGCCGAATACATGCTGCCACTCTAATGTGTTTTCAGCTGGGAGGCTTAACATGGGCAAATCGAGGTAACAAGACAGAAGCTTTTGCATTAATTCTTGGTCACTAATACATCTTCTCGGTAGTAACACATGCTGTTCCTGTACCCTTGAAAATTATCCAGGAGCAACTGAGAAGATTCTTTATCTACAAAAGTTCTTTTGTTTTTAAGTTCTGCTTTGTATTGAAAGCAAAGTGATGTTCTCGTTGCCTTGAAATAGTCAAGACTGAGAAATCACATAATGAAGGGCTCGGGCCTTGGGCTTTTTTTTTTGTTCCTTATCCTTTTAATTTCTTATAGGTCTTCAAATTACATTATTTGCTGTGACAAAAACAAGACTCTTTTTTGGTCTGTGTTCTTGGGAAGCAAGTGAGCAAATTCTCTGCTGCCTGATAGGTTCCCAAGTAAAATGCAAGCTAAAATTGGATTCCTGGGCTATTATTAAGAGAAAGATTTAAAGGGCAGATGGAAGACAACTCAGATTTCTCATGCTGTGTGGAGGACCTTGCAGCTTGGAATAACATGTCTAGGTTCTAAATAAATGTATTAGAGAATTACCGAGAGAGCGTAAGCATAGGATGTTACGTTCTGGTTTTGAGAGCACTCTGTCAACAATAGCATTGGCAAATCTGGACACAGAAACTTGAAAGAAACTTGAGTCACAGTGAGGAAACACTTAAGAGTGTCTCGGAGAATTCGTTTTGTTTAGAGACATAATTGTTTATATTTCTTTGTTTAAACTACACCTGCCCACTTACTGCATAATGCTTTTATTGTTGTTGGCTTTGGAGGGGGGTGTTTGTTTGGTTTGGTTTTGGGCTTTTTGTTTGCCTCATCCTCGGCATGTGGAAATCCCTGGGCCAGGGATCAAATCTGAGCCACAGCTGCGACCCACACCACAGCTGTGGCAATGCCAGATCCTTAACCCACTGCGCCATAGCGGGAACTCCTGCATAATGCTTATGTTTGGTGGAACTTCAGATTGACTTGGCTCACAGGGAGCATCTGTGAAAATGTATTTTTGGTAGCAAACTCAGGAGTTAACTCCATTTGCTTTGGAGGATAAGAGAGGTTCTTCAGTTTATCTCTGGGCTAAAATAGGAAACTTTAGCATTTGTATCTGTTTCCCTTAAGCATTAAGGTGTTTTTGGAAGCCTTAGTTCCTCTGAGGGCAAACAGTTGATTCCTGTAGCACTGAAAACAAAATGTAAAACGTTGCTACACATTTTATGGAGATCTTAATGAAACATTATTAAAAGATCTAAGTATCGCAAAAGAGATTGTTTGCTTGGGAGATTCTGTTAAGAAAAAAGATACATGTAAACAGTTACGCTCATCTCATTTTTTTTAAATAGCTGTGGATGTCAAGACAGTGAAATGCATCATGTTTAATATGTTCCCATGTAAGTTAAAAAGTAGCCTGTATAATAGTACATTTTTTGTAGTAACTCTTCCAAATCCCAGGAGAATTAGGTGAGAATTAAACTTTAAAATTTAGTTATTCTGACAAGAAAAAAAATGTTCTATCCACATGGCCAGAATTTAAACTGGACGGATGGGAGTATAAATTGGACAGTCACTATGGAAAACAATGTAGAGACTCCTCAAACAATTAAAAATAGAACCACCATATGGTCCAGCAACCCCCTTCTGGCTATGTATCTAAAGGAAATGAAAACAAGATATTGAACACATAGCTGTACTCCCATGTTTATTGCAGCATTTTTCACAATAACCAAGATATGATATGAAACCAGCCTAAGTGCCTGGAAATAAATGAAGGGATGATGTAGGTGTGGAATGTGGATACAGTGGGATTCTATTCAGCCATGAAAAAGAAGGAAATCCTGCCAGTTTCAACAAAGCGGATGGACCTTGAGGCCATTGTGCTTAATGGGATAAGCCAGAAAGAGAAAGACATATTTTATGGTGTCACTTATATGTGTAATCTAAAAAAAGCCAAACTTGTGAAAACGAAGAGTAGAAAGGTGATTACTGGGGGTGGGGTAGGGGAACTGAGGAAATGTTTAAGGGTACAAACTTAAAACTAGTAGGTAAATAAGACCTAGAAATCGAAGGTACAGTATAGTGATGATAGTCAGCAATATTATATCTTAAACCTCAAAGTGGCTTAAAGAGTAGATCTTAATTTTTCTCACCCCCAAAAAAGGAATGATAATTATGTGACGTGGTAGAGCTGTCACCTAACGCTACGGTGGTAATTGTATCGTGATTTATAAACGCATCAAATCAACACAGTGTCCACCTTCAACTTACATGAGATGTCAGTTATATCTCAATAAAAAAAAAAAGTAAACTGAATGGAGGGATTTGACTAGATCATTGGTTAATTTCATACCTGTAAAGAGGTCTGGAGCCAACTATGGTCTAAAGGAAGCTCAGAATCCTGAGTCCCACCCAAATAAAAGTTGATAGCTGCAACCAAGTTCAGGTCATGGACTTACAGATTTAGATGGATCAGATCAAGATCCTCCTGTGGTGATGAAGTCAGTTTAGAAGAGAAAAAGGCCACTGTTGTCTTAATTTTAGATTTACTGTAGTTATGTTTTTATTTTGTTTTTTGTCGAGGTTGAGGGAGGGTATAGGTAAGTCAGACTGCCCATTAAACATTTTCTCTTGACATACAATCAAAACGCTTGGAGTTAATGTTGCTGAAACTTGGCCTCTGTCCACCAGTGCCGAATAGAAACAGAGACAGAATTTGGGGTGAAGGAGGAAAAAAAATAGCTTTATTGCTTTCCCAGGCAAAGAAGACTGTAGCAGGCTAATGCCATAAAGACTGAGCCCTCCTTTGGGAGAGAATAGGAGTTAGTTTTATAGTTTGGGGAGTGGGAAATAGGGCCACAGATAAAGATCAGGGTAGATGCGAGCTTGTTTTCTTCTTCAGAGTTGGTGTTTAGTGGCCCTGGAACTGATTCTGGTGATCCTCCTTCTTTGTGAAATGAAAAATGCTTCATCAAGTAGTAGGCATCTTCCTTGTGTGGGGGTTTTAGTTCCGCAGAAGAGCTTAAAGATACTGTTACGCATATTCCTTCAAGTGGGACCAGGACCCTGCCCCCAGGGCTGCACTATTGTTTCTTGCCTGCTCCTACCTGGTCTCCGCATCCCCTCCCTTCCCTGACTAGTAACTGTTTGAACCTGCCCTTTGGAACTCAGGGAAGGTCATGGAGGCTGAATGAGGCCTATTTCCTACAAACAAGAAATGGGGGACACAGAAAGGCTTTTGTGACCAGGAGCCCCACAGGGCCCTGCTTGGTTTCATTAAGGGGAGGACATGTTGCTAAAATTGGCGGGTTTGAAGTTAATATTAAAATTCGATGTTGTAATTGTTTTCCATGAATCAATATTCTAGTAAACTCTATGCATTACATACACACAAAGTTAATAATATCTCCTTTGAAATTAGATTTGCCTCCTAATCCCAGCTCCTCCTCTGTATTAGCTCTGTGGCAACTTCTGGGAGACTCACTTTTCTTATCAGCACATGGTAATACAGTGCTAATGCTTTATCTCAGAAGTTTAAATAAAACTGTATAGAACATGATATGCTGAGCACAAAGGCCTCACACATATTAAATGGTATCATTTTCATGGTGGTTGTTTTGATGACGATCATAAGCTTGATTACCACTGTTATAAAAATCTCATTGGGAAGCAGTGTATTTTCCAATAGTTGCTTCCTCTAAGAACTACATGATTGCAAATCAAGACCTTTCCTACTTGATGAATTCAATGTTCTTTTTCTTCTTTTAAAAAATATAAGTGCAGGAGTTCCCTAGTGGCTCAGTGGGTTAAGGATCTGCATTGTCACTGCCATGATGCAGGTTTGATCCCTGGCCCAGGAACTTGCTCATGCCACAGGCACAGCCAAGGGAAAAAATATCTAAGTCTTGTATCTTGACACAAGACAGGCTGGTATTTTAATGGCACAGGTGAGTGTGTTAACATAGAAATAAGACTGGACATGAGATTCACTGAACCCTCAAGTGGAAGCCAGTGTTCTACTGCATGGTGTGTAGAGTGTAGCCAACCTGTGCTTGGGCCAGACTGGCATCAATACAAAAGCTCTGTGGTCTGGGGGAACAGGTTTGCGACAGGGGCTTCTAGCATGAATTCTAAGTCAGGTGGATGGGACTATGGCAGTTTCAGGCAGTCAACCCCCTTTGAACCAGTGACTGAGTTAGAATAGGAGGCCCCATTCTGTCATACAGACTCACTGAGAAAAGACCTCAGTTTCCACAGATAGGAAACCGGTGTGTAGCATGATCCATGCTAATGTATAGCTTAAAAGTGGAGAACACAAAAGGAATATGCCCCCATCACCACCATCAAGACCTATTCTATTACTTACCCCCTCCATACTCAGCATGTGACATTTGTCCTGCAAAGCAAATAATACAGCTGTTTTAGTCAGGGTAAGTAATGTCAGCTGCTGAAATGAACAGTGACTTCCCATAGCTGTTCATTACTCACTCACATCTGAGGCCAGTGCAGTTGGCCAATGGCAGCAGAAAAGGAGTAGTTGTCTAAGGATCCACGTTCGTTCATCCTAGAGGCTCCATCACTACTAGGGCCTCAGAAGTCTTTACTGTGTTCTCCATATCTGGCCAAGGACCAAGCAGGAGACTTGAGGAGCCAGGCCACTTGGCACGGGCCAACTCCATACCCTGGCCTCATTTAACTGCAAGGAGCTGGGAAATATTGATTAATTTTGTGCCCAGGAGGGCTTGGCAAGCACATGCCAGTGTTTCTGCCGGAATATCATTTCAACATTTGAGGACAATGTGATGGAGTTTGAAATAAGGATTGCTATTTAAAATGGACTGTGTGAATTGTGAAGTGGATTCTCTATATTGTGACAGGGCAAATTTTACATTTTTTGACAAGAAAGAAAAACTAATCAAAACTCATGAATTTCAGAGCCCTCATCTTATCGTGTCAATTTATCCCTCCCCCTCATTCCTTCATCCCTCTGCCTCCCACTTAGGCTGCTTCCATGAGTTGTTGAAGTCAGCTCAGGGACAGTGAGCAACTGAGCTGGCAGCAGAGAGGGGCCTGGGTGTAGTGGTATGACCGTTTGCAAAGTTGAGACATTCTGCTAACCCATAGCATTTGTTATGGAAAAGGACACAGCTGAGATATCACCAGAACCCATAATCTTGAATTGTTTTGTGTCCACTTCCTGTCAAAAGCCCAAATGAAACGGTTGTTTCCTTCTTAGCATTTATTCTCCTTGGTTAGTGCTTCCCAAATTGGTTTTACACAAGAATCACCTGGGTTCCTGTGGTGGAAAGACTTTAAGAAGATCCCCCCCAGATATTGATCTCCTTCTCCTGGTTTTCTCACCATTGTGAAATACCCTCCCATCAGTGTGAGCAGGACCTGTGACTTGCTCCTAGCCAATAGAATATGGGATATCACTTCAATGATAACATTACGAAGATTATAACCCCTGTCTTGCTAGAACCTCTCTTTTGCTAGCTTTAATAAGGCAGGTTGTTCCCATGTTGGAGAGGGTGAAAAGGAACTGAGGGCAGCCTCCAACCAGTATCAGTGGGGAACCTGGATACTCAATCAAACAGCTCTTAAAGGAGTTCCCTGGTGGCCTAGCAGTTAAGGATCTGGCATTACCACTGCTGTGGCACAGGTTCAATCCCAGGCCTGGGAACTTCCATATGCTGTGGACACAACCTCCCTCCCCCCCAAAAAATAGCCCTTAAATAACTGAATTTTGCCAATAACCTGGGTGAGCTTGGAAGTGAATTCTTCCCCTGTCAAACTTTCAGATGAGACCCCATCTCAGCTGGTAAATTGACTACAGCCTTAGGAGACCCTGAAGCAGTGGAACTAGCTAAGGCATGCCCAGATTTCTAACATACAGAACTGGGAAATAATACATGTGTGTTGTTTTTAACTGCTTAATATGTAGTAATTTGTTTGCAACCATGATTACTAATACAGATGTTTTTTAAAGCTATAGATTCCCAAGTCCCAGCCAAAAAGTCAGTTTAGCAGGACTGGAGAAGAACTTGGGAATCTCAGTTGCTCATCATCATCTCAGATTCTGATATACATGGTATAGCAATCTTTGATTCTCTAGTGTTGATTCTTATACCTAGTCAGCCTCACCAGAATGTTATATAACTCAGCCATATTATTTTTACTTCCCACATAGGTGACCTAAAAGTTATGTTTAAATGATTTTCCTCTTGATGCATTATTTTTAAAAAAGATCTGTATTCATTTTCTGTGGCTGCTATACCAAATTACCGTAAACTTAGTGGTTTGAATAATCATAAATTTATTATCTTACACTTTTGAAGTTAGAAGCCTGAAAATGGATCTCCCTAGGCTAAAATCAAGGTTTCACAGGACTGGTTCTTTCTGGAGTTGCTTAACTTTTTCTTTTTTTATCAATGTATAGTTGTTTTACGATGTGTTAATTTCTGTTGTACAGCAGGTGATTCAGTTATATATACATATAATTTTTATATTCTTTTCTATTACAGTTTGTCACAGGATATTGAACATAGTTCCATGTGCTATACAGTAGGACCTTGTTGTTTATCCATGTCAAACTTTCAATCCATCCCTTCCCCAGCCCACCTCCCCTTGGTAACCACTAGTATATTCTCTGTGTCTATGAGTGTCTCTGTTTCATAGATAAGTTCATTTGTGTCATATTCTTATTTTTTAAATTTTTTATTAAAGTGTAGTTGACTTTGTGTCATATTTTTAGATTCCACATACAATGGGTATCATGACATTTGTCTTTCTCTTTCTGACTCATTCACTTAGTGTGAGAATCTCTAAGTCCATTGTGTTGCTCCAAATGGTGTTATTTCATTCTTTTTTATTATTGAGTAGTATTCCATTATATATATGTACCATATATTCTTACCCATTTTTCATCTGTTGGTGGACATTTATGTTGTTTTTTGGCTATTGTGAATAGTGCTATTATGAATGTAAGGGTGCATGTATCTTCTCAAATTATAGTTTTGTCTTGATAGATGCGCAGGAGTGGGCTTACTAGATCAGATGGCAACTCTATTTTTAGGTTTTTGGGAACTTCCATACTGTTTTCCATAGTGGCTATAGCACTTTATATTCCCACCAACAGCGTAGGAGGGTTCCCTTTTCCTTTCTGGAGTTTCTCGAGGAGAATCTGTTTCCTTGCCTTTTCCAGCTTTTAGAGGCTGCCTGAATTCTTTGGGTCCTGGGATACTTCCAGCAATGGCACCACTGAGACCTCTGCTGCTGTCATCACATGTCCTTCTTTGAAGATAACCCTCCTACCTCTTTCTTTCCGATATAAGGACCCTTGTGATTACATTGAGTCCACCACAGTTACTTGGGAGAAGTTCTCCATCTAAAGACCATTAACTTGATAATGTCTGCAGAGTCCCTTTTACCATGTGAGGTAACATTCATAGGTCTGGAGGTCAGGATATGAACATCTTTGAGAGGCCATTATTCTGCCTGCCACAAGACCCACTGAATAAAAGATCTGTGTTTTGATGCTGGTGAAATGTTTGTCTCTTTCTTTATATCACATGGATTATGTAATTTGTCTTGTTTCCCTTTCTGCCTTGGCTACCAGGGCTCTTAGAGCTAATAAGTGTGTTCATTTGTAATAACTCTGCTGACTTGCTTTCTAAGCCAACTGCTTCCTTTGATTCATTATTTCATTCTTTTATCTTTATTTTAGCAATTCTATTTTTGTCCATGTCATTTATTATAAGTTGATTTTGAAACATAACTAGAATATACAAATCCCCACATTTAGGCTTAACCCCTAGGTCCCCTGATTCCTAATCTCTTACCCTCCAAAGCCACCAGTCACTGAAACATTTTCTCACTTACTAGCTGGACTTTCTCTCTCCTATATCTCACTCCATCTCTTCTTTGTCCTTTTCACAGCCATCCCTGGCTCTCCAAGCCAATCTAATTGTCAGTTTCCCCCAAGGGACTGTGGGTGAGTAGTTCACCCTTCACCTATCAGGTAGATTCTGCTAAGGCCCTTTATGCTGTGATGGATGAACTGGTTTTTGAACCCTTGGTCAGTCTGCCATGGAAGAAAGATCTCCTAAACTGATCTCAAATACACAGGGCTCATTAAAGTACTTGAACAAATTGCCCTAGTAACTCCCATAATAGCCACACACCTCAGGGAGACAAATAATCTTATCCATATGTTACAAGAGGAAATATTGAGTCAAAGAAGGCAAATAGCTATAGATTCTATTTCTTTGGGAAAATTATCTTGGTTTCAGGGTTTTAGATGACTTAGATGAATGAATCCCAATACCGGTTTTCCATTTCATCAGTATACCCCAATTATTGTTAGAAGTGGTTTGACAAAATAATTTTGTTAGGCCTAATTAAAATATAGATTTCAGATACCATATTTTGGAATGGTCATAGGAGCAGAGAATGAATGTAGTGCAAACTTTAGAAACATGATGATTAAAGTATCTGCCAAAATGTTTTAAAGTTAAATATATGTTCAGCTTGTACAATTTTTATAAAATGAACACCTATATAGTCACTCCTTAAGCCCAAATTCTGCCTGTGCCTCAAAGACCAGATTAGATACCCTTCAACAAAGATTTGAATAAGCCTGTTATATGTAATCTTTTAATCATCAAATTTGTTTTGTTTTTGTTTTCTTCAGCATGTGATGTTTTCTTTTTTTACAATTTTATTGGAATACAGTTGACTTACAATGTTGTGTTAGTTTCAGGTAAACGGCAAAGTGAATCAGTTATACATATATGTATATCCATTCTTTCTCAGATTCTTTTCCCATATAGATTTTACAGAATATTGGGTAGGTTTCCCCGTGCTAATTTATCCCTTCCCCGTCCCACGTTTCCCTTTGGTAACCATAAGTTTGATTTTGAAATCTGTTTGATTTCAAAATCCGTGTCTGTTTCTGTTTTCTGAATGAGTTCTTTTGTATCATTTTTTGTTAGATTCCGCATCTAAGTGTTATGTTTGTCTTTGTTTATTTACTTCTCTTAGTATCTCATCAAATTTTAGAAACATACTAGTTGGATTCTTCTTATGTCACATATATCTGTATTGTATGTATGTGTCTGTGTGCATGTGAGTGTAGATTGCTCACACAGTGAATTCCTGAATCATCCTTTGATCTTCCACAAGACTGACTGTCACTGTTTAACTGTAATTTGAATATAGTTCATCAGGGAAGGAAAGAGTGAACGAATGAGGGAGTAAGTAAATGAGGCCACGGAGGTCGCTTACACCAGGGGTCACATTAACGGGGGCCACCCAGCCCAAGATGGAATAGTCAAATCTACCAAGTTTCAGAAATTAGACAGGGGTCAGTAAGCTGGATTGGTCAGGGCAACTCTGGACAAACAGTTCAGTCTTGACTTTTGGCTGAAGTGGGTCTCCATTCTATCTGCCTGCTGGGATTAGCTGCCCTTGGGGCCCTTGAACAATGGTTAGAGTTAAAAGGGAGTCAGATATTTTCAAATGCATCCTGTTTCTGTCTAAGGAGGGATAGGGTGGAAGAATTACCGTGAAGGAGTAGAGCATATGCTGCTGCCACTTTACTTATATTTGCATCAGGTATAAATGTGTTTTACTCTTTTTATCAGGCTTCACATATGTGTTCTTGATTCAAGCACGGGAGGAATGTGAATATTAGTATTGCATTCAAAGCTATTGACCATGGAAGCCAGTCTCTAAGGGCTTTAAGCAGATGACTAAATGCTTATAATAAGGCACTTGCTCTTATTGATCTCATTTTATCCTCAGAGAAAACATAAAAGGTAGAAATTGTTCTCTCTCCCTTTTTACAGATGATGGGATCAAAGAGCCTCAAAGAGTTTTAATGGCATACCCAAGGTCATCATCTGTCTGCTTCCTAGCTGGATGTCTGTGTTTCACTCAGCTGCGGTACAGAGGAGTCTGATACATAATGAAAATGCAGACTCTCAGTTTTTGATTCAAAGAAAGTGATCCAAATTATTCTAATTATGGTCTTGATCATGATTAAAGTTCAGAATGAAGTGATGATACGAGTTACATATTCTCAAATATGTGTCATAATTTTAGATGAAAATGATTGAGTACCTGCTGAGTGTGAGCCGCTGGGTTGAGTACCCCAAAAAGCTGTCTTTTCCTCATCCTCTAGATGGAAAAGGGTATTACTCTCTTTGCTTTCAGTAATCAAATCTCTTTGTTTGGCTTTTTTTTTTTTTTTCATTTCTTTGGTCTGAATTAGCTGGGTCTCTGGTTCTTAATACTTGAAAAAAACGCTTTTTAAATGAAAAAAAGATCCCATTTCCTCCTCAAAAAGCCTAGTTTTGTTTATCAAATGACCTTTTTTCCAGGTTATTATGATCTACTATGAATTTACTAACTTGATTCAGCAAAACAATTGACTTATGTGTTCTAAGCTGGACCTGAGAGCATTGCATGCACGAAAAGGTTATTGCCACCTAGTACGCAGAAGAGAAGTAGGTAAAAGGCGTAGAAGAGGGAAACACAGGGGAATACCAAGATATTGTCTTGCATTTATTATGTAGTATTATAGTTTCCTTTTATAACAGATCTATTTTATGCATATTATTGTAAGAAATAAGTCCCACTAACCTTTCTCACCTTCTCAGTTGATCATGCCAGGTTGGAGCCCAGATGTTTTACTATAAAATCCCCTCATTCATTTCTTTCTTCTATAGGTGTGTAGATAGATAGAGAGGTAATTAGTGGTTCTTACCTGGGAAAGATTCTGCCTCACACCTCGATCCCGCCGCAGAACATTTGGCAATATCTGGACACATATTTGCTTGTCACAGTGCTTCGAACAGTCCCCTACCACTGCTCCCAAAGATTTATCAGATCCCAAATGTCAATATTGCTGAAGGTGAGAAACTTTGAGAGACGCAGGTACAAACTTAGCTAGCTAGATAGGTAGATACATAGATACATAGGAAGAAAGCTAGATATATACTAAATGCCAGATATTGTGCTCAGCAGAGAATAACCGGGGCATCCCTTTTTGACAGAAAATTTAATGTAAAGTCATTATGTGTCTTCATCCCTCAAAATCCAGCCTTATTTTCATTACTGGGAAAAATGAAGTTTGGCCTCTCCCAGGATTTATTGCCTTTCTAATCAGCATTTTTTTAGGAGTAAAACTACCAAAACATGCATTTCTAAGTGAAGTTAATTTTCTGTACAGAATACATAGTTCCTAGCACTGATAACAAATTCAGCAGACTTAATCAGATTCAGATTTGGTATGCTGTTTCAGTGGAAAAGGAAAACAAATATAAGCGGGCACTTTAGAACTTTGGCTCTTGCTAAAGAGTTTATGTAATTTGCCGAATTAAAGTTTAAATCCAAGCTCACAAGAGCTTCACATGTATGATATAAAATTAATTCAAGATGAAATATGCAGATCCCTGAGATGTCTTCCCAGATCTAGGTCCCTATTCTCCCATTTTCAACATAGCACCCATTACCAAAATCTAAATTAGTTTCTAGATAGAGACTTCTTCCATGTAATATGTATGTGGATTCTCCGGTGAATCTCAGTAAAAGATTTGGAGAGCTAGGTGTGGGTCTGCCATCCATGAAATACATGTTTGGACTGATTTAAGGTACACACTAATCAAGTACTTTTGACTGGCTACTGAAACCTCACACTTAACCTTGTTGAAACTATCCTCATTTATAGTTAATACTGTTTCAAGTCCTCTTTAGAAAAATACCAGGGAAAATAGGAAAAGGCCAAGAAGTTTCTCAATACACTAATGTTTCCAACCTATGTCAAATCTCTCAGTTCTCTTAAAGAATGATCCTTTTCTCTGATCCCTATAGCTTCAGAGAATAGTAGGGAGCCACATAACCAGGCACTGGAGCTCTAACACTCTCTTGGAGCTCACCCGTCTATTTCTGTATCTGTCTGTTCCTCTGCATGTCCCTGCTTCTGGTCTCTCCTTCTTGGGTGGATCTTTTCTCCATCTTGTTTTTCCTTCTCTGGCCGCAGTGTAAAAAGAACATGGTATGTCGTTTTGTTGTTCTTATTTTGGAGGGAGTAATTTTAGATTAACAAGACCGTTTCAAAGTAAGTACAGAGAGATCCTATATATCTTCCATCCTATTTCCCCTAGATGTTAATGTCTTCCAGTGCCGTGGTATTTCTGTCAAAACTAAGAAACCAACATGAGAATGTTACTATTAACTGAACTCCAGACTTTATTTGGATTTCTCTAGTTTTTTTTTTTTTTCCACAAATGTCTTCTTTCTATTTTAGGATCTCATCCAAAGCACTCCATTGTATTTAGTCATCGTGTCTCTTTAGGCTCCCCTGGGCTGTGAGTTTCTCT
Organism: Catagonus wagneri; assembly: GCA_004024745.2. Lineage (NCBI taxonomy): Eukaryota > Metazoa > Chordata > Mammalia > Artiodactyla > Tayassuidae > Catagonus > Catagonus wagneri. The sequence goes on from PVHT020000195.1 coordinate 9,050,886, forward strand.
GTCTTTCCTTTTGGTCAGGTATTTTATAGAATGTCACTCATTTTAGCTCCTACAGTCCGAATGCATGTGTCTCCCCAAAATGCATATGTTGAAATCCTAACCCCCAGTGTGATGGTGTAATTCTTGTGATTAGGGTTAATGCCCTTCTAAAAGAGCCCCCATGGAGTTCCCTAGCTCCTTCTACCATGTAAGGATAGGAGAAGTCTGTAGCCCAGAAGAGGGTGCTTACCGAACCATGCTGTCAGCCTGATCTTGGACTTCCAGTCACAGAATTGAGAAATTTCTGTTATTTCTAAGCTACCTAGTCTGTGGTATCTTGTTATAGCAGCCCAAATAGACTAAGACATTAGGTTTATCTGTCGTTTTCTCATGATTAGACCAGGGTTATGGGTTTGGGGAAAAATACCAAGGAGGTAAAGTGCCCTTTTCGTCACATCGTAGCATGCTATCAACATCACTTATCACTAGTAATATATTCTTGTTGATTTCTTATACCACTAAGAGCACGTTGCTCTTAATTTATAAAGAAGAGGGAGTTCCCTGGTGGCTCTCAGGGTTAAGGCTCCAGCATTACCACTGCTGTTGCTCAGGGGTAGCTGCTGTGGTGCAGGTTTGATCCCTGGCTCAGGAACTTCTGCATGCTGCAGGTGCATCCGGAAAGAAGGAAGGAAAGAAGAAAGGAGGGAAGGAAGGGAGGCAGGCAGGCAGGAAGGAAGAAAGATAGAATGTTTCATATGTTTCACAATAATATAACTTTTGAAACTCTTACAACTTTTAAGTTGCTGTTATCTCCCACAAAATATGAATGTGTGTCTGACACTTAGTATTTAATCAATATTATTTGGTGAGTGAATGAATCTCTGTATCTGTCTCTATGCTCATGTCTACCATGGATCAGATTCCCTGGGTAGAAGAAGAGAAATCTTAGGCAGCCTAGATACTAACCACTCCATAGTCCAATCACTCTTATTGATTTGGGTTTTAAAGAGTTAATTGAAAACAACTTTGGAGGAGTGCCTGTTGTGGCTCAGTGCTAACAAACCCGACTAGTATCTATGAGGTTGTGGGTTTGATCCCTGGCTTCACTCAGTGGGTTAAGGATCTGGCATTGCCCTGAGCTCTGGTATAGGTCACAGAAACGGCTCGGATCTTGCATTGCTGTGGCTGTGGTGTAGGCCGGCAGCTGCAACTTCCGTTCGACTTCTAGCCTGGGAACTTCCATATGCCATAGGTTGTTTTTTTTGCTAAAAAGCAAAAAAAAAAAAAAAAGAACTTTGGAAAACTGTGGGACATTTTCATCCTCCTAAAAGGATGTTCTAAGTTTTCTTTTGATTTTGATATTCAGCAACCGTGGTGTTGAAAATGTGCTAACGAAGTGAGAGCTAAGCATCTAGGGGTTAAGAAATACGAACCTTGGGAAATGGGGAGGTGTAATTGTAGAATTACTTGTTTTCATTGCTCTTTAAGGATTTCCCTCCTGTGTAGTGATTTGCCATCTCATTAAAAGAGAAATTCTCAATGTGATCTTGAAACACCTGCCTTAGCCAAATGGAAAGAGGCAGGCTTTTAAGAGCTGTGGCTTTTTCTCTGTGCCTTGACCGAGTTTTCATGCTTTACCTAAAGCAGTGAATTTTACACTTCTGACAGATGCAATTGCAAAATGCAAAGTAAACTGTTTAAAAATTCAACTTGCTTCATTTTGCAGACCATGCGTTCCCTCCCGGGTAAGTTTAAATGGCCAAAATAGGAGTTTCCACTGTGGCACAGTCAGTTAAGAATCCGACTGCAGCAGCTCAGGTCACTGCAGAGGTACAGGTTTGATCCCTGGCCTGGAACAGTGGGTTAAAGGATCTGGCATTGCTACAGCTGCGGTGTAGGTTGCAGCTGCAGCCTGGATTCAGTCCTTGGCCCAGGAACTTCCATATGCCGTGGGTGATATAGAATTGAAAAAAAAAAAAAAAGGCCAAAATGATTGCCAACCTTTGCTGGTGGCACTGGTGGCATGGGGAATGTTGAATAAAGAAGCTGGCTTTTCTTGTGTTAGGGCATATGGAAAAATGATCTGCCACTCTGAGGAGGTGAGAAGGCAGGATGAACCGAGGAGGATAAGAGAAACTCTTATTTCCTATCCTTTTCTGTATTAGTTGTTAATAATTTCAAACTGTCCTGCTCCTTTCATGGCTCAACCTTTAACCATCCTAACTAGGATCCATGAGGATGCCGTTCGATCCGTGGCCTCCCTCAATGTGTTAAGGATCCAGTATTGCTATCAGCTGTGGTGTAGGTCACAGGTGTGGCTCGGATCCCACATTCCTGTGGCTGTGGTGTAGGCTTGCGGCTGCAGGTCCGATTCAACCCTTAGCCTGGGAACTTCCATATGCCTTGGGTGATTTAAAGACCAAAAGTCCTGGGGGTGTGGGGATGGGAGTAAGGTGGGGGCGGGGAGTGAGGTTGTGGGGGAGATCTGTAGTCTAGCCTTGCGGGTTTTTTTGGTTTTTTGGCCATGCCCAGGGCATGTGGAAATTCCTGGGCCAGGGATCGAACCCACATCACAGCAGTAACCCAAGCCACTGTAGTGACAACGCCAGATCCTTAACCCTCTAGCCTTCTGTTTCAAAACTGCATAAGCAGTCTTGACCAGAAAGAAAGTACAAAAGTCCTTCTCTGCCCCAGCCACCAGAGGCCCAAAGTGCAGACAATACATCTGTGAGGGAAATAATGAACAATGTTCTAGCCTTTGTTCTTCTCCAGGTTCAAAAAACGTTAAGAAAACCATGCGTAACAGAAAGGGCTTTTACAGGGAATCACACACCTCAAAAATCACTTTAAAATCGAATTTCAAAAATAAACTCCTCAGGACGATTCATATGCTGCAGCAAACTGGGTGTTTGGGGTCCTTGGACATTGAATTGCAAAGGAATGGTTTCTTAAGATAAGCATTTGTGTTTCAAATTTCCCCCACTTGGCTCTTTATGATAACAGCTTTCATAAATAGCATAGCAGTTGAAACATTTATTATTGGAACAGAAATGCAATTACATGCAGATGTTGTCCTGTGATTCATTGCTTTGTGCTACACACATTTTCAAGCTGGAGGAGGAACAAGCAGGTCATCAAGTAAATGCTCTCGGCTGAGCTCCGCTTACTCTCCTGACTGGAGTTATCTAATCTCTTTTGTGAGTGTTGCCACGGTCTAGTCCTCCGTGGCCCTTCTTGGCAGCCTGTTTCGCTGTGCAATTATTCCAACTACCGTCAGGAATGTCTTTTCATCCAACGTAAACGTTCTTTGCTTAATCCAAACCTGGTTCTTTCTCCAACATTCCTGTACTGAAGCGTACAAAATGACCGCCACATTTATTATTATTATTTTTTAGTGAGTCATTATTTTCGCTTTCGGTCATGGCGGGTAGCGGTCAGAGCTATGAAGGCGATCAAATGGAAGAATCGAGATGACACCCCTGGAGGGGGGATGGGTGGTGATCTCCGCCATGGCTGTCATTTGTCATGGATGGTCTCCTCCTGGAGAAAACTTTTGGGGGAAATTCTGAGGGTTTAGGGGTTAGCGGTGGTGATGCCAGGTGTATTGGTTTCCTCTTGCTGCAGTAACAAATTTTCACAAGGTTAGAGGCTTAAAATGGCCCAAATTATTATCATACAGTTCTTCAGGTCAGAAGTCTGACACAGGTCTCACTGGGCTAAAATCAAGGTGTCTCTGGGACTGCACTCCTTCTGGCAAGTCTAGGGGAGAATCTGTTCCCAGCTTCTAGAGGCTGCCCACATACACTGGATCGTGGTCTCCTTGCTCCCTTTTCAAAGTGACCAATAGTTAGTCAGGTCTGTCGCATCACACGTCACTCTGACACTGATTATTCTGCATTCTCTTCCACATTATAAGGACATTGTGATCACACTATGCCCGCTTGGATAATCCAGGCTCATTTTTTAAAAAGCCTTTTAGCAACCTTCATTCCATCTGCAACCTTAATTCCGCATTGCCGTTTAACTTAATATACACACAGATCCCAGCGATTCCGGTGAGGGTATATTTGGGAGGCCACTCTTGTGCCTGCTACACTGAGCGTAGTGTTTCAGGCAGTGGGTAGAGCATGTGCTAATGTCCTGAGGTCTGAACAAGACAGGTTTGTTAGAGAAAGAGAAAGAAGGCCAGGGTGGGTCTGAGATTCATCTGGAGAGGCTGGCAGAGGTCAGATCATGGACAGCTAATGGTGAGCCATGGTATGAAAACTAGATTGTGTTCTAATTATAGGAGGATGCCATTGGAAGTTTTAAGCAGAGTAGCAGGATCTGATGTATTTTTTTTTTCCTTTTTCGGCTGCACCCCCAGCAGACGGAAGTTCCGGGCCAGGGATTAAATCCACCCTGCATCTGTGACCTATGCCACAGCTGCAGCAATGCCAGATCCTTAACCCACTGTGCTATAGCGAGAACTCCAGATGAATGTTTTTGAAAGATGTTTTTGGCTGTTCTGGGAAGAATAGACTGCGAAGAGGCAAAGGCAGAAGTAGGGAGAAAAATTAAGAAGCAATTACAATACTCTACTCTAATTCAGAGGTTCTCAACCCCCTACCCAACACCCAGGGAACATCTGGCAATGTCTGAAGATACTTTTGGCTGTCGGGACTTGGGGTTAAGGGGAGAGAGAATGCCACTGGCATCTACTGGGAAGATGCCAGAGATGCTGCCGAGTGTCCTGCGATACCAGGGCATCCGCCAGCGCCACAGATGATCCTGCCCTATAGTGCGGCGGCGGAGAAACCGGAAGGGTCAGAGGCGTCAGTAAGAAGCGGCCAGAATCAGGATTCAGAGGCGTTTGGACACTTGCTCAGGCTTTAGCTTTCAGGACTTTCTCAAAGGAGGGAGAGGCCCTGGGGTTGACTGCAAACCAGACTAGATCAGAGAGGAAGCGGGTGCGGGGCAAATGGAGGGGGGCAGGTGGTGGGGAAGGTGGGGAAGAGAGCTGATATTAAGAGTGCTGGGCTTTTTTCTCCAGGCACCCAGAAAGATACACTGCAGGACTTGCACTGCATTCCATATCGGCTCTGTTTTCCCAGGTCCTTTGCAGTGGGTGTTCATCACGCTCTAGAATTGTTAACCCAGGGAACCCGGGTCCTAGTTAGGGTTCCCGGGTCCTAGTTAGGGTTGTCACCAAGCCATCATTACTGGCTTGGTGACATTAGACAGCAGACTTAACCTCTCCTTGTCTCCATTTTCACTTGTGTCTAATAAATAGACAGCATGTGCCTTACCAACCTCAGCTAGCTACAGAGAAGTTGGAAAAAAAGTAAAGGTACTCTCTGCATATATTCTGCTTTGCACATTTTTTGTTCCCTTTAATTCCATCATTGTAATCCTTGTTTTCTAGGTTTTATTATATTTTTCATCATTAGTACCTTTACACCTGAAAGAAAATATGATCGATAAATACTTAACAGAGGGAGAAGGTGAATTAGATTCCGGACTTTACTTCTGTGACATTTTCAAGAAGTACATATTCCCATTCTTTTCGACTATTTAGTAAAGAGGCTGGTGTGGTAACATTTTTGGCTAATTTATTTCACCAGAGTCTTCACTAGAACTTGTGTTGAAAATACTAGTAAAGGAATTGGGCCAAAATAGGGTCCCTCTTGCCTTTTGGGCACTTGTAGTAAATTTGAGCACCTTGCCATTCCAGGACAGTTCTTACAATGTAGAGAGTAGAAGTCTGTAAACTATAGCCCAAGGTTGGCTGCCTAGTTTTGTAAATAAAGTTTCATTGGAACACCGCCACGCCCATTCATTTATGTGTTATCTGTGGCTATTTCAGACTAGAGCAGCAGAACAGAGTATTTGAAACAGAGGCTTATGGATGGCAATGTCGAAAATATTTATTCTCTTGCCCTTTACAGAAAAAGTCAGCCTACTCCTAACCTGGGGCACTTAGTCTTCTGGAAATTTTTGCTTTTGCTTCTGAATGTGCTCTGATTTCTTGTTTCTTAAAATGTGGATCCCCAGTGAAGCAGTATTCTGAGAATGCCTGTTTTCCAGGACTTCCATGGTTAGTACCACTACCAAAGGCTTTACAAGTCAAAGTGCTAAGCTGCCAGTGTATATTCAACTTATTGGCTAGTATTAGCTCGATGTAGTTTTTCTACCATCCATTTTGTGGACCTTTCATTCCAGTCTTCTATTTATCACTATGGAACACAAGCTTTTTTCTTAACGTCATCCCCCGCCTCCACTCTTCAAGGTCATTTTGAATGATAATACAATCCTCCGAGGTGTTAGCTATCCAGTTTGGCACCATCTGCAAATTAAATCAACTTGTCTTTTATTTCATCACTCAAGTAACTGATGGAAATATTAAGAAGAGCCTGCCTCGGGACATCCTTTTAAAATGTCACTCTTTCCCTCGAAGTTCAGCAAGAACCACCAATAATCTATGAGTCCACCTTTACGTTCCCGCTCTTTTGGAAACTGGATCTGATCAGTGATTTCCAAAGTTCAAATGCCAGTCGTTATACCATGGGGTTGTGAACGGACCTACTTAATAGATCCATTCCTCCAGCCACATGATTTGCCATATCAGTCATGTTCATCATGTATGCTAGCTCTCCTCTCTTTCTCTGACGCTAAGCAGGGTCAGAGGGCTTGCTCCAGCCGATGAAAGGTGAGCAGAAGTTTGTGCCCTTTATGCAGTGAAGCTTTGAAAGGCAGTTTGTGATTCATCGAGTCCCTGTTTCCTGGAAAGGAGTCTTCATCAGCCTGAGGTCCTGAGCAGTTACAGATGGTAGAGCCCTCCCTGATAATCTGTGTGATTGTGCGGAATGAATAAAAAACACACACCTTTGTTGTTATAAGTCACTGAGATCTGAGGTTTGTTTGTTACCAGAGCACAACCTCACCCAGCCTGCCTGATACAGCTGTTAAGCACTGTAACATTTTTCTAGAAAGCTCCATTAAAGTTAGGGACTGTTCTTTTTCTTGGTATTCTTTTCTGTGTGTATCCCTCACAGAGCCTTATCCATTGTGCATACCAAGTAAATGTTCATTGCGTAGAAGTGAATTAACAATAGATTAGTAGATAGAATAGCTGGCTGAAATAGGGAATCTTTCTTATGCTTTTCCTTCACTTTTTAGTATACAGAATTAATGATACAGTAACTCCATGTACATCCAAACATCTTCGATATATTTCAATTGAACATGCTGGTCCTCCTCAGTTGTTAGATAAAAGCATATTGTCATAATATGATGTATGCATCCAGTTTTACCTTTCCCTAGTATTTACTTTGTTTGGCTCACCCCTGGTCTACCAAATCTAATCATAGTAAGGCTGGGCTCTGGCCATTGAGAGTAACATGCACTAACTAGAGTGAGAGCTCTAGCTTGGATATTTGCCTATTAATTTTCTATATTGATATGGAATTTCAATTAAACACTCTTGTGTTATAAGAAGCTTGGGGAAGCATTAGAGTTTCACATTCCACAATAAAGATGCCCACAGCCCTTCCTTGCAGATTTTTAGCATCATGAAGTGGGCCATGCCGCACTTGCTGATGGCTGTATTCCTAGGACCCAGCAGAATGCCTGGACTATAAGAGCATCAATAAATATGTGGAATATTTTTTTTTAATTGCATTAGGTACTTCCAGTAATCTGTGAGACTTGTAGCCATTTTTTTCTTTTGTCTTTTTACGGCCAACCCACGGCATATGGAGGTTCCCAGGCAAAGGGTCGAATCAGGGCCACAGCTGCCAGCCACAGTAACATGGGATCTGAGCCACATCTGTGACCTACGCTGCAGCTTGTGGCAACACTGGATTCTCAACCCACTGAGCTAGGCCAAGGATCGAATCCACATCCTCATGGGTACTAGGCAGGTTCTTAACCTGCCGAACCACAACAGGAAATCCCAGGGAGCCATTTTTATTTCCACTTTACAGTTGAGGCTTAGAAACATTCTAAGTAACTTACCCAAGGTCACACAACCAAGAGATGGAACCAGAATGGAAGAATCTTCTTCCTCTAAGGCATTGACTCTTTCTGGGGTAGCGTGGTACACTCAAGGTTCAATAGACAGAGCGAACATTCTGGAGTCTCATGGACCAAGATTTGAATTATAGCTCAACTACTCATTAGTTATATGTCATAGGGAATTTCTCAAATCTGTCCCCTGGTATTTTCTTTAAACCACAATGATATTTTCTCCCCTCCCTTCAAGTAGGTCTTGTATTTTATTTAGTTTCCCATAAGTGCTGTTTTTTGGCATAGTATAATTATTCCCCTGTAAGTACTCTCTCATTGGGGTCCTCTCTGGTTAGGTTGAATTCATGCTGCTTCAATGACCCTGTCTTTCCCAAACCATTTCTTGAGGCATCCAAAATGGATTTAGCAGAGGGTTATGGTCCCTCTTTGAACTATGTTACTTTGAGATCCAGATTTCATCTTGACCTTCCAATTCAATAATTATAGCCTAAGATAGCTTGTGTTTAAAACCTAAATGATTGTTTGCTTAGTATTGTAAGAACAAATTTGGAGGCCAGCTTAAAGCACTTAAAGGTTTAGCCTGCCCTGGAAAAAAAAAAAAATGCATTCTTTGTCTTGCATCAACATGTTAATAAAGTCTAAAGTTCCTGCATAAACAGAACTTGCTTCAGCGGGAACTATGAGAACATAAAGGGTGCAGGATCATAAATGGACTGTATTAGTGAAAGCCACTTACCTAGCATGGCACACAGGGTTTTATTTAAGATTCATCAAGACCCACTAAGTAGAAAACACTAATATTCCTTTAAGTGGGGCAATCAAGATGAGTCTTAACACAATAGAAATGTTTGTACTGTGAACAGGAAAATGTATGCAATATTTGCAAAGTTATATTTTCATAATATTTTGTAAGCCAAATTTGTGTTCAATGAAAATATGCTTAATATCTCATTTTATGATCATTCTGGAGTTGTTTAAAGCCAGTCATTTCAGCAGTAAGTTATGACTTTATAAAGCATATTTTAATCAGTTTGTATCTTTCACTTAAACTCTCTGGACATGTGCTTATTAAAAATTATATTTGGATATAGAAAACTGCCATGTTAATGTTCCTCTGTCTCTTCAAGTTGATTTTATTTTTGAGAATTCTATTGGAGTTAAGTTCCAGAAGGTCTGAGATTTTGGATCTGCCCCAAGTTGATCATGAGACCTTGGCCCAGTCACTTTATCTCCACGAGTCAATTTTGTTATCTCAAAAAGGAAATAATAATACACGCTTCCTGTGGAGATAGGAAGAGAAGTTATATGTAAAAAAGTCTTTGCCCAGTGGAAAATGCTACTCAGAAATTAGTTACTCTTCCTGCCAGTGTGTTTTTTGCACTCTCCTGCTCTTAGCAGAAACTCTTCATGATTGGCTTCTGTAGGTGCTGGCTTCTGTCACGTGTAAAGTTTCATTCTCTGCCTTTTCCCCGGGCAAAGACCTAAAACACAGTATTGAGCTCTTTTTCCTAAGATTGTCACTTCTTGGGGAGTGGTCAACCAGTGGATGAAAGGGGAACAAATGGTTCATTTTAAGATCAGTTTTATTTAGCAGGCAATCTTCATCTCCAGCACTTGGGGGCTGGAAAGTCTTGAGTCTGTACTTCATAGTGAGACTTCAATGGAATTGGTTAGACTTCAAAAGAATTATTACTTTATTACTTTACTCAGTGGTAGATGAATGTGGGGCGGTGGAGGGGGAAGAGCCAATTATTAGACAGTTGATTTGTTACATTATATTTAAAAAATGGTTCTGAGCCTAGAGTTGGACCTTCTACAGAGTGCTTTTCAAGATATATTTTCTTATCTTCTTAAGTCAGGGAGATTGTTTAAACATTTTTTATGTGTAATTATGCAAATTCACCAGTCTGAGATTTCTTTTCCTGAAATCATCAAATAACACTTCAGTATGTGGGCTCAGGAGGGTTATTTTGGGGAATAAATAGATGTCATTATGTGTCATTTTCCCCATCAATACAGTGGCAATTACTGCATTGTACAAGGAGTAAACTCAGAATGCTCTTACTGCATTATCTTCTAAAGGCCTGGGAGAGTCAAATAACTCTTAGTTACTGTGCTCGAATCAGGCATCCGAGCCTTATTTGATGGAGGTTTATTGATATTCTCTTCCTATCATAGGCTCTGCTCACTTCTTTGAAAATAATTTCAAGACAAGTTACTATGGTTTTAAAACCACAAAAGACAAACGGAAATATCCTATGCTTTAGTTTTCCTCCCTACAATGCCTTCGGATAATAGGAGGTTGGTCCCAGCTCATGATATAAAATACTAGCTGTTGACTCACAGTTAACACTAGAAAGCCCAATTTTACAGACTTGCCGGGATAAAGATGATTTTAATTAAATCGCACAAATCCCTTTGTACTGCAACCAAACCCTACGCAGGCTGACTGACTCTGAGCCATTCTGGCGTGTGTAGAGTTAACCAGGTTACCGGGATTCCTAGTTAACTTCTTTCACCAGGAATGCAATGCATGTTTACCTATATAAGGAAACCTGTTAGGCTGACCTGAGTTTGGCGGATTTTTTGCGCTGCCTGGGAGGCGGGTGAGCACACAGCCTGGAGAGGGGGAGTGATCCTGAGCTGGACAGAGCAAAGCTTCCTGAACGCCCCAGCCATTCAGCTGATCCGAGGCAGCCTGCCTGGAGGACCTACAGGTTTGCCTCTTCCAGATTACAGTTGAGGAACAGAAAGCCCCGTCCTGGGAAAAATGGGGAAGCCGGTGAGTCTTACCGATCTCTCTCTGCTTGCTTCTGCTCTGGGGCACGCCTCACTGCTCTCACCCAGGAAGCAAAGGGAGAGGCGGCGGCGCCCAGCTTCTAACCCCACAGCTCCTCCCTGAGCAGGCACAATGCTTCGCAAATACCTCCAGACAACTTTTCCTGCCTGTCTTGTACCCCGAGAATCCACCGAGGCAGTGATTTCTAGCACTTTAGACATTCCAGGGAAGGTTTTGACTAGCCCAGAGTTTCTGTACTACCGCGACGAGTAAACTTTTCTCATCTTTGTTGCACTCTAAAACACTGAAAATGAGCCTTGGGTGGGGGGGAGCTTTGAGTGAAGTCTGAATCCCCGAGGAAGTAATAGTAAATCTAAGTGGGGTTCGCAAAAAATCACAGGCAGCATGAGATTTCTGCAGAAGCGCAATTTGTCACTAAAGAGGCAGGCTGAAGGTACCATTTTCATTCATGCGGCAGCAAAATCCTTGCATCCTGCACATGTGATCAAGGACACCTTCTGAGACACTAAGGAAAGAAAGAAGCTGAGCTGGACTCTTTGTTCTAGACAATGTAAAGAAGCCCACTCTTGCATTTTGACAAGTAGCAGGATGTCTCTTTATATATAAGGTGGGAGCGATGAATAAAGGCTTTATGTCAAAGGCATCGCGGTCGGTTGAGTTAAAATTTGGCTATATTCTGTATGTACACAAAAGTTGAAATCTGAACGTAATTAAACATGGAAATGTGAAAGTGTTTAACAGACTTGCAGGGGAATTTTTAGTAATACTCGGGAATGGTCAATTATAAGAGGCAACTGAGGGAGGAAGGAAAAGAAAAAAAACTATTCCAGCTGAGTTCTGGAGCATAGGTAAAACTTTTGAAAAGAAAGTTGATTTTTTTTTTAATAGCATAGCCATCCAAAGTGATTTTGGAATCGGGCACAAATTTTGGTGTTTTATGGCAAGATGGTTTTCTTAATCGGGTTAGCTTGGGTAATTGTTTGGAAGGATTTGACTGTTTATCTCACAGGGAAATATTGTCATTTTCTGTCACACACAGTGCCTTAATCCGAAGAGTGCGGGGAGCAGGCAAGTGGCACAAAGACCCGATTTCCAATCGCTCAGGTTAAGAAATTAATTTTTTAAATTAATATCAAGAAAAGCAATCAGTTGCAAATGAGCAGATTGGAGAGAATGGCCACTTTCTAAAAAAATTGCAAGTCATAGTCCATTGCCTAGTGAGGCTACTGATTTCATACAGGGATTGGCAACTGCTTATTCATATAAACAAAAGTCACGGGCCATTTTATTTAAGGCTCTCCACTTGGAGAAGCATAACTATTCTCAGTAACACCGTTTAAATGAAACTTGCTCACCTCAGCGAGAGTGAAACCCGGAAAAGCAGTGCGTATAGTACAGTCATTGTGTTAGTAAATATAATTCTTGATAGCACAAGCAGCAGGACGGAGGAGACTAATGCAAATGTTTGAAAGCTTGTTATCTCCTACGTGCTGCTTGAAAAAAACAGGAGTCTTGATGTTGTATTGCTTTCGGTGGGAATCAGTAACCCGGGAGATGCAAAATGCTATTTTAAAATATATGGTGAATAACAGATGTTTATACCGGGTTGTCTCACCCTGCCGAGGAGACGGCCCCAAGCCGTATCAACTATCACGTCTGCCGTTTTTTCTGTGAGTTGATATGTACCCAGTTATTATACACTAATTACATCAACAGCCCAAGGAATGTTTAACCAGAAAGAGAGGTGAGTCTCTGGGGTGCAGAGGGCTGAGGGTCAGCATGGGATTTTTAGAATCTCGTAGGTAGAGTTCTCCTTGCCGGTGGCTTATGACTTACTGTGGGTGACTGGGTGCCCCAGCTCCTGAATCTTCTTACCCTTGGCTCCTGCGCAGCTCATTTGGGGGCAATGGTCATGATTATTGTATTTAACGCTTTGGCGTATAGAGTTCCAAGAGGATTCCTTTTTGAAGATTAAAAGTTGTTCCAGTGTCAGGACTAATCCGCCAGTGAAAGTTTGATAGGATGCCGTGGCCTTGCTCTTTCTGAGTCATTCGGACTGTGTGTTTTGTGTGGAGGTTGTAACTACTCGGCAGCCCCCTTAGGTCTATGAGATGTTAGCAAGTGTCCTAGTTAAAGGAGACTGAAAAATACGGAATGGGAGGGAGGGAAATGCGAGTAACAGAGCCTTCGTGTGGTCATTTGCTAATAGGTGTAGTGACTCGCCCAAACAGTGAAGCATATGAAGGATGGTTTGCTGCAAATCTTCCCTGACAGCTCCTTTTTTGCCTGATCATCCCAAAGAACATTCTAGAAAACAAAGCTTTCCAACAAATGGGCCAGAGTACTGGTAGATGATGAGTGGGTTGCAGACATGTCCAGAAATTGATCCCTCTTGGCATCTGTGTCATCAGGCTGTGCGCCTGGGCTGGGCATACCCCCCTGAAGTTTATCTCTGGATCATGTAGCTTCCTCTGCCCCAGTATGTTGTGCAGATTGGGTCAATTTCTATTTCCGTTGTGATGTGGGAAAGCTAGGAAAACGCCCAGAACATAGACAGAGCAAGTCAAGATCCAATTACACGGGGTTAACCTGAGCCTTGGGGCTCAATACGGTGAAAAATATCCTAATTTTTTATCAACTCTCATGCTGTGGTGTGGATATCAAAGTCCTCTGTATGTCATCCAGTTTGCCCTTTTTATTCCATAAGTAATTTAAAGAGCTGTTCCTGTCTTTGTTGTTGTGGTGGTTGTTGTGTTCTGTTCTTAAAGATCTCCTGGAAAGCTGATGGCAAAGTGTTTCCTCCTGGGTCCTTTGTCATGTTTAGGTAGCAGGTATACTTCCCTTTCTCAAACTGCTATCCCGGTTCATTTGACTGAGATTCCTCTGCCACCAGTGTGGCCAAGTCCAGAGGCAGTGACATAAAAGAACCTGGTTGTAAAAGTTATTTATTAAATGTAAATTCTTTCCTTAGACACTGTACCAAATTTGTACACAGCATTCCTATCCCTGGTGAACTTTTTTCTGGCTTTCTCTGCCTCCCATTTGACATCAATTACCTTTTCAGAAACATTTTTGCGTTATTAATTCCTGTTATATTCATTCAGCAAATATTTATTGAGTGCCTTTTGAAGTCCTATGCTAAGTACTTGGGAGGGAAAGCAGGAATATAAGAGACAGATGAATTGAAAGCAAATCTTCATGTAACTGATAGCATTTCTGCAAAGAGAAATCTCTGGGCCTGAATGGTGTGCAGCATGTGAAGTATGATCTGCTATGAGCTTCCTCACCCGCTCACTTTTTGGCTGATTGTCCTGAGGGACATTCTTTAAGTCAGAACTTTCCCACTGATAGGCACAAAACAGGTAACACATAGATCAGGATGGTCGTATTTTCAGTGACCAGATCATGGCCAGGTTAGAATGTGTTGGGTGGATGCCAATGAACTCGGTCTACTTCTAGAAGAACCAGATGATATCTCTTTATATTTTGCTAATGTATTTTTAAGGCAACATTTTCTTGAATTGTCAGAGGTTCCCAGGGCAGCACATTAAGAAGAGAGACTTTCAAAGTACTGGATATCCCAAGAGCTTTTATACTGGCTTTTAAAAAAACATCTTTTAAGGGCCACACTCCTGGCATATGGAAGTTCCCAGGCTAGGGGTCGAACCAGAGCTGCCGCTGCCAGCCTATGCCACAGCCACAGCAACACGGGATCTGAGCCACGTCTTCAGTCTATACCACAGCTCACAGCAGTGCCAGATCCTTAACCCACTAAGCAAAGCCAAGGATCGAACCTACATCCTCATGGATACTAGTCAAGTTTGTTATCACTGAGTCACAACAGGCTTTTAACTACTGGAGATGACTAAGATATAAGTTGCAGTGACAATTCTTAGGACACAGACAGGAACATCTTCTGTCATTTCTATGGCTGTAGAGGTAAGGCTTAGAATCGGGGACCATGAATTAATAACGGGTTTGCGCCTGTAGGATTTTCCATGTATCTAGGGCATTGGCAAAACCAATTTAAAATATATTTATATTTGAAGAAAGCTTAGCTGGTGAGGTGATAGGCATGACTAGACTAGGACTTCCAGTTAAATGTGAAAGCACATTTCCATTTTTTAATTAATTGCTTGCAATCACATATAAGGGAAGCTTCTGTGAGTGAACCTTTCAGAGAAATTGAGTTACGTGATATATTATTGCCAAGGGTTCAGTTAATTTTATTTTTTTTTTATTTAAAAGGGAAATAAAAATGGAGAGCCGTGCTTTGTGGAATATGGCATTCTCAGAGATGCTTGGTACTTAATAGCTGGATCTACATAAAGACTGGCTCCAACTGCACGTGCTTATATGCTCACACTCTCTTGTGAATCGCTCTTCACTTGTCTAAACTTGAGACAGAAGTGAAATTAAGCAGAACCTCCTCAATTTGACAGTTTGAGTTTTAACACGTGACCGAATTGGAATTTTGGTCAAAGAGCTTGAGCCAGGAAATGCTGCATTATTTATAGGTACTGTTCTGCAACAGAGGCCTTGGTCATTTAAACCAAAATGATTTGCCCCCCCCCACCCCTGAGTATCTAAATTGTGCCGTTATTTAGATCTGTACTGACACACTCATCAAGGATTGCCTTGGGGAACCAAACAGTATAGAAACTACTAGAGAACGGATAACAAATTTACTCAAACTGATACACTTGGCTTAAAGCTAAGAAACAAAAGAAAGCAACATTTCCCAAAATTCTTCCAAAGTAGTGGATAGTGGGTTTGGCCAAGTCATCTTAAACTTCTCTGGGATTCAATTTCTTCATCTATCAATAGAGGCATAAATACACAATTCATTGGACAGTTAGGAGTACTGAAAGCACCTAGCATAATGCTGGGCACGAGGCCAGTCAATGAGTGTTAGTTGGACTTGAAATGGGTGGGAGCAGATTGGGAATCTTCAAGTAAACAGTTAAGGGGCTAAAGAAGTAGAAGACAAACAGTGGTGCCCCATATGTTATTTCGCCCACTTGGTGATTTAAAATATACTTGTCAGTGAAGGATGATATACTTTTTGACATCTTGCATCAGATCCTCTTTTCCTTTTTTTTTTCCCCTGTCTTTTTAGGGCTGTACCCGCAGCATATGGAGTTTCCCAGGCTAAGGGTCGAATGAGAGCTATAGCCGCTGGCCTACACCACAGCCACAGCAACGCAGGATTCGAGCCGCATCTGTGACCTACACAACAGCTCACGGCAACGCTGAGTTCTTAACCCACTGAGCGAGGCTAGGGATCAAACCCGTGTCCTCGTGGATGCTAGTCGGGTTTGTTAACTGCTGAGCCACGACGGGAACTCAAGATCTTCTTTTCTTATTTGTGTTACCTGTTCATCCCTTATAGGTTGTGTGTTTGAGAGCCTTGTTCTAAAGGCTTCCTCCTTCTGTAGCAATCTATGTTATCTGAAACCTAAGTGTTCCCTTTTGAAGGTGTTTTTCCCAGAAGTAACACATTCTATAAATAAAAGACGAAATACTTCGTGCTAATTTGACAGCTTGAAAGCTTTTCCCACAGCAATGGTGGGAGAGACTGGACTAGTAAATTTCATTGACAAAATCCACTTCTTTTATTACTAATAAGTAGACCATCTCCTTGGCTTGAGTTTATGACAGTGGTTTTCCAGGAATCTTGAGGATGGATTTTCCAAGATGGTATGCCTTCTAAGGTAGCCTCACATCACACTCTTTTTCTTCCACTCCCCTCCCATCACCTCCCATCCCAGTGGAATGTAACATTGAACCTGATGCCACTGCTAGGTTGTAGACAGAATGTGTCCCATGGGCTGATGTGCCTGGATAAGAGTTCCTTCCTAGCTAAGCCAAGTGAGGACTATGTGGTGTTGGTTTGATGAGGAAGTAGGGCAGCTGTATTAGTCAGCTCAGGTATAATAAAATACCACAGACTGGGTGGCTTAAGTACCAGACATTTATTTCTCAGAGTTATGGAGGTTGGGAAGTCCAAGATCGAAGCGTTGGCCAATTCATTGTTTGGTGAGCTCTTTGCTTGGCTGGCAGATAGCTGTCTTCTCACTGTGTCCTCCCAAGGTGGAGAGAGAGCCATCTCTCTCTTCCTCTTATAAAGACACTAAGCCTGTCATGGCAGCCCTGCCCTCATGACATCATCTAATCCTAATTACCTCCCAAAGGCTGCATCTCCAATACCACCCCATTGGGGGTTAGGGCTTCAACATATGAAGCTCATGGGGGGCACAATTCAGTCCACAGAAGTGGCGTTTTCAAAATGTATGTCTAGTGACTCTATTTCTGACTTATTTTCATTGAACATTAGATATCATCCATTGTAAGATACATCAAGAAAGAAAAAAATTCTTCCATGTGGACTGTAATAGTGTTTTCAGTATTGACACATTTTATGCTACATTTATTGAAAGAATTCTTAGAGGCTTATTTAGATCAGTGTTTTTAAAAAAATCATGTATTCCTCTTGTGCATATGTAAAACAGAAAATATAAACAAGATAAACTTTTTAAGATTCTAACTTTTCTAAATCACATTTCAATTGAAGGTGTCACATGCGTGTGTTTTTCCACAGCATGTGGTCATACTCTGTGCCAAAATATAGCATTTCGCTTTAAAGAGCTTCTCTACTGTCTCTTGAGTCTCTACCAAAAGTTAACAACCAGAATATTCCTTCCTCACATGGTCCTACCTGGGAATGCAGTTGTCCCTTTAGACCCCCAGGAGTATCTACGAAGTGACCACACTTCTCAGTGAGTTAATTCTTTAACCCTTCTAACACGTGTCCACAAACGCATTAAGAACCAGCTCGCTTGGTGGGTTCCATCGATCTCCTAGGTGTCTGTCCAGACAACTTTCCTGTAGTCCCACCTGAGCCTGAGCCTGAGAGGTTCTCTCTCTGGCACAGGAGAAACCCTGCCTCCTTTTCATTTCTTTGAGAGACTGTGCCAAGCATATGACTTCTCTTCTCCTAATGTGGGATGGGCTTATTTCAAATGATGCCTAGAACTCAACAAAAGTAATTTTAAAACATGGGAACTTCTGTGACCAAGGAGGTTCAAGGGTGGGCAATAACAATTGTATCATAACTGCAGCCTGGGCAGCAGCAAGTGTAAGAGAGATCCCAATATCAGCCTTGTTAAACTGGAAAGAATTTCCCCCGAGAACTCAGAAAATAGAGTGTACCTCCCTTTTCCCACAGGGATGCCTAAAATCTCAGCCTTAGAATGATTTAATTGTCTTTTAAGGCATCGAGAGGGTTTTAGTAGAAATTAATGGCTCCAGAGAGAGCAACAGATCTAGTTGCCATATTTACTGCTTTGGCATGGATTTCTTTCCAATTAAGACTGAGAGAGCATGAGCCTGTGAAGATGGGACCAGGAATGGGATAGGGATGAGGATACAGGAATAGACAGAGGGTAGGAAAAGAGAAGAAACCATGAGGAAGCTCAGTATTCATTCAGCAGTATTTACCAAGTTCCTGCTCTGACCCAGGCATCGCCCTACACGCTAAGACTAAAGTGGAGCTTGCACTGAAGTAGGTAACAGTCTGATGTAGGAGATGAGCATTAATGACAATAGCATACAAATGAGAGTAAAGGTCTGCTGAGAATAAAAGCTAGGAAGCGTAGTTGGGTGTTGCTGTGAGATTGTGCTGGGAGGATTTAGGTGATCAAGGAACTCAGGGAAACCTTCCCCAGGAAAGGGATGCCTAAACTCAGAGCTGGCGGGAAAGGTTGTGAGTCAGTGTTTGGAGGAGCAGGAAATGGCCAGACTGTATCAGGGACTTTTCAAAAAGGAATGACATTTGTCTTTTGGAAAAAACCACCTTGGCAGTGACCCGGAGAACACATCACAGGGGCATCAGAGTGAATGTGGGTGAGCCTGGGAGAGAGGTCCAGAGACAGATGATGGCTACTTGTACTATTACCATGTAGCTAGAGAGGAAGAGAAGTGGGTGGATTTCAGTTATTTTTCAGAGGTAAAAGAGGCAGGAGTGGGTAATGAAGGGGACATGGCCGATGATGAAGGGCCAGGAAGTGTCAAGACCGACTCCCTGGAGTTTGGTTCACTTAACTCGAGAAACAGTGGTGTCATTAATGATTTGGGTACAACGAAAGTTGACTTGTTTTGATAGTATGGAGAGGAGTCATTGGTAACCTGATGGCGTGGAAAATGCACAAACTTTGGGGCTTAAAGTCTTGGTGTGGGTTCAAGTCCTAGCTCGCTCATTGATAGCTTTGTAATGTTGGGTTTCTCTGAACCTCAGTTCTCCCATCTTTAAAAATGAGGCCATCAACATCCACCTCTCAGGGTTGTTGGGACAAGCAACATAACTTCCTATGTGGTCGAAGGTCCTACATACGTGATTTATTATTATTACTCCCAAATTGACCAGCATTGAATCCTAGAAGAAGAGTAGCTATTTTCAATAACTTCCTAGGGGGTGGGGCGGTGTATGAGAGTTTTGACAGCTGAGATCTCAACACTCCATAAGTTTCCCTTAGTAAAGTTTCTTCTTGTTGATAATGCACAGGGCAGCCATTAACTTTGGTTGTCTGGTGAATTCTTTTCTGTTTCATTGCAGCCCCCCCCCCTCCTCTTTCTCTCTCAGCCTGGATTAAGGGATCCCATATAGGAATAAGCTACATTGCTTTTCTCAGCTGAGATCCCTTATCACTTGTAAGAGGACTATAGGATTTAGAAAACTGTAACCTGAGAGTTTGAACTAACAGATGAGCACAGCTGATTAACTTCACACTCCCTGCGGGCTTTGGGTGAAGGCTTTACCATTCTGTTTTTCTAGCCTCCATGTAGCAAGAGCATTTTATACGACATGTGTAATTCCACTGCCCTTGAGTGACCTCAGCGAATTCCTTTCTGCTTTCCACATAGCCCCTCATTAAAGGGAGCCATTAGACAGTGAAAGCTGCAGCCATGAGGTTGGGAGACGTTGGTATGGGCAGGTGAAGGGGCAGAAGGGGTTAAGCCCTGTGGAATCCTTGTATTAGCTTCTCTCTCCGCAGGTGTTCTGTGGCAATGCAGGACCCCAGTCACCACCCAAAGTCTCCCCCTGTCACCTGCTTCCACTTCTTTCCCCTTCTTCCTGACACACACTCTTGTCTCTTTGTTCTAGAGCTGCATTTATCTCTTACGGAATTATCAGAAAGATTAAGTTCCCCACCCAGACCCCGGTCGGTTATGTTTCCATGCAAGATGCACTTATTTTCATACAGAAGACTGGGTGGGAGAGAATGGGAGGCATTTCATTTTGTCATTTCACTAGTTTGGGTGGAAGAATGTGACCCATTTGTCTGAACTTTCAGATAACCAGGTTGCGCTTGCTTCTCCATCTGAATGTGTGAGAGTTTAGTGTATACACCCAGACGGGGATTTGGGTGTGTGGGAGGAGCGGAGAAGGAAGTGGAGTGGAAGCTGTTATCTGAAATAGAAGTCTTAGGCATGCTTTTAAGAGCTTCATCTTTCCACTACCTTCTCTGCCTTCATAATTGTTTTTTTCTTTACGTGGTCGGTTTTGATGCAAATGCATTTCAAGATATAAGAGCAGTTTCAAAACGCAATTCTAAATCCGAATTGTGTCTCCCAGAGGGGCTACCATTTCACTTCATAAAGACCCACTTAGGAATCTGCTGGTGGCCTAGCAGTTAAGTATCCAGTATTGTCACTGCTGTGGTACAGGTTTGATCCCTGGCCTGGGAACTTACATATGCCAAGGGCATGGCCAAAAGAGAGAGAGAGAGAGAGAGAGAGAGGGAGACCCACTTGGCTTTAGTTTTGCTGAGTTCAAAACAGGACCGTTCCATAGAAAGTTCTTTTTCTTTCTTTCTTTCTTTCTTTCTTTTTTTTTTTTTTTTTTTTTTTTTGGCTTTTTAGGGCTGCACCCGTGGCATATAGAGGTTCCCAGGCTAGGGATCGAATCGGAGCTACAGCTGCCGGCCTACACCACAGCCACAGCAACACCAGATCCGAGCTGCGCCTGCAACCTGCACCACAGCTCACGGGAATGCCGGATCATTAACTCACTGAGGGAGGCCAGGGATTGAACCCACAACCTCATGGCTCCTAGTCAGATTTGTTTCTGCTGCGCCACAGCAGGAACTCCCGTAGAAACTTGTAATTAGCGTGTGAAATAGTAGTTGCTCCCGGTCTGGATGTTGGAGGAGTCAGAATGCAATAGCAGTAAGCTTGAGCTAGACGGTGTCCAGCCAGAGAGAGTTCACTTTGCCTGTGAATGTAGTCACCTGCCAGTAAATCATTTGACAAGAGTTCAGAGATAATGAAAGAACCTGGTAGCACGTTCCGAAGTGAAGGTTGCAACAAAGAGAAAGCACATCAAACCTTACAGTGAAAGAGAAATGGTGAGAGCTTCTGTTTCCAGGCCTCCAAATAAAGCTCTCGCAAAGATAAAGATGTGAGCTTTGCACACCATCAGGCCTTCTGGTCTGTTTATCCTGATCAGAAACACTGAAATCGGGGAGGAGGAAGTTCTCTGCCAACAGATTGTAGGTCATAAATTAGTTAATAAAATCTGTCCCTTGTTATCTCTGAAAGAGTCTATTTTATATATACTTGTCCATTTGATTTATTTGTTTCTCTGCGTATTCCAGGCTGTATTTTGGTAGCACAAGTCAATATATGAGTTTTAGATTATACAAAAGTTTATTTTTAAATGACCTGCCTTCTGCGTAGAAAATAACAGTTGTGTGTGTGTGTGTGTGTGTGTGTGTGTGTGTGTGTGTGTGTATGTGTATGTGTGAGAGATAGTTTATTGATGTTGATCAGTAGTTTCAGTTAACTTTAGATTTCAGTAATTTCAGTATATAACACTAGTGATTCCAATGAAGCGTGTATATGGTTATATGCCAAAATATATAATAAATACTTTGTCATAAATATTTTATCATAATATATAATAAATATTTTATCATACAGTTAAGTTTTATTGCTGTTTCCAAAACCTTTTCTGGGCTTATATGGTACCTGTAGAATATTTCTACATATTACTGTTAGTACACCCAGTTCTTATTTTCTTAGAGTCACTATGGATGATAAAGCAACACTATATGTATCTATGTATGTATCTGTATATATTGCATATATATAAATGTATGTGTCTCTGAAAGTTTCTCTATATTGAGAATGGTAAGCTGTAGCCATTGCTGACTGATTTTTTTCGGAGTCAGACAAAACATATGAGAAGAAAAGTTCACAATTTTTTAAGACCAAGTGTAACAATTTAGAAGATAAATGGAAGTCCAAAAAGGTTAGGGGTTGAAAAAAAAGGAAGAAAAAGAAAAAAATGAGAAAAGGAAAGAAAAGAGTAGCAAGAGTTAATAAAGGAAGGGACATCCCAAAATAACAAAATTCTCCTCTCCCCTCACCAGCCAAGCCCACCCTCCATACGTAAGCAGAAGCCTAGCACACAAGCGGGCAGAGGACTAAAGGGTCAAGGAAACAAGGGAAGAACCACAAATTGCCAGAAAATACTGGGGACCCAAAAGAGAGAGAGCACAAAAGAAAGGGTGAGAATGAGACTTCAGGGTCAGTGCTTGCCAACTTAAAGCAAATGGGCAGAAAAAGGAAGAAATGAGGAGGTAGCATTAAAACATCAAGAAATAAGAAATGAGACCCAAATTGTCATTACGTTGGAGTTGGTGAAGCTTGGAAGACACTGCCCTCTCGGTGTCTTGCTGAGAAAGATGAGACAGCACAGCTTGAACACAAGCAAGTGATGGAAGACAGCAAAGAATCAGGTGGAAGGGGCCCTGATAGTCCGCGTGAGAAGACAGCCAGCCCAGCGGTAAGTCCCCAAGACTAGCTGCGTAACAGTGTCCTGGTGGGGTTCATCGCGGTGAAACTGGCCCATGAAGATGGCCAGACTTGTCTAGTTTTTGTCATTAGTCGCATTTTATAGCAGTGGTGTGAACACAGTTTACTTTTGAAATATTCCTTCTCACAAAGGCCAGCGTAGCAGGAATCTGGACTTCGAAGTTGTGAAGTGCTTCAGAGGAGGCTGGCTATTCCTGCTTTAATAACTGATTATTCTAGGGCAGTGAATGACAGCCTGGTGGTCTAAAGAGTTAATCCTCCAAATGCCATCCATACTCCCAGGAGTCATCTACTGAGCCAGAAGTACCTGGCTTAATATTTATTGAACACTTTGAATCTCTGAAGGGGAGCTGGAGCTCAGAAGTGCTCGGACCTGAATCCATTTTGACCGTGCAGCTTTCCCCAAGTACCCAATGTTTGACTCAGTAACTGCCAGGCTTAGAGCCTGCACATGAAAATCCAAATCCAGTCTCTCGTGGGTTTGGACTCGCTCATTTATTTTTACTGTGTTTCGGTCATAATAACTTATGTTTGTAATTCAGCAACCCGAGGAATTGTTTTTATGGCACATTCGGATCTTACAGTCAGTCACACGTTTCAAGGCCCATTTCAGGAAATGAGTTTGACGCAGCGTGTTAACAGTGAATTATTAATTCTTACCTGCAAAGAAAGGGCGATGATACTCAGAGTGGTACGGGAAAGCTTTCCCGTTGTTGACTTGAAGTTACACAGCTGTATTTAAAACTCCAGTGGGCCATTCTGAAGATGACAAACTTTGCTTTGATACGGTGCCATGGCACCTCCATTAGTGCCCTGGTTAGAATGCAGACATCTGCTTGCTTTTATTGCCCATGTGTTACTTAAGACGGTCTGTTTCTTTATGACGTAAATCACTGGAATCAACTATTTTTAAAGACTTTCTCAGTGTTTCCCTGAAACGATCACTCTACCTTTGTTTAACAGATAATCGGCCTTTTAGGTACATACAAATCATAAAGGTCATATTTTCAACTTTCCTGACCTTTTTCAAGGATGGCGTTGTGACTCAAGGACCCTGGCCTGCTGTGGCAGACATTGTCTTCAGGGGTTGTATGAATCGCAGGTCTCCGTCAGCACATTAGGTCAAAGGAAACCTCACATTTCCATTTACTGAATATGGGAAAGCTGACTTGCTGGTTTTTGCTCACTGACCGTGGCTTTGTGGATTTTCCTAGTTGCGTTCGCCCTGCAAGGAGTCAGTTTCCTCCCCTGCATAA
This sequence comes from Catagonus wagneri, assembly GCA_004024745.2. Taxonomy (NCBI): domain Eukaryota; kingdom Metazoa; phylum Chordata; class Mammalia; order Artiodactyla; family Tayassuidae; genus Catagonus; species Catagonus wagneri. Next base: position 9,074,805 of record PVHT020000195.1, read on the forward strand.
CTTATCTTACCTTGGCATGTGCCAGGCGATCTATTTGCCCTCCAGGGTGTGCTTGTGTCCAGCACAGTTCAGCTTCAGGGCAGCAGGGACCGTCATTTAAATTCCACCAGACTGGCTGTATTCCAGGGCCTCTTGGTGGGCAATTTTATTTTACTTTTATGGCAAGTAAGTTTGAAGCCAGTGGGATGGCTCAAGAAAATGAGAGCCATGAAACAAAGGCTCTACCAATGGGATAACCCATCAATTATAATCCCAGATTTGAAAAAAAAGATCAGCAAAATGTGTAATGATTGGAAACGTTTGGGAAGACATGTCTAAACATACTGGATCCTGCAACATGTAGAATGTTACACAATAGGCCAGCTGGCTGAGTACTCTAATGGCATTCCATAACATACGGCTCTTAATCAAATCCTAGGATTGCATGGAGGCGGGAGGCTTCCATGGATTTCCCAAGTAAGAATATTGGAAGATGCTAATTGGAGGATTATGAAAGTTCCTGTAAGTTGCCAAAGAATTAAGACAGGACTAATTGGGAACTCCAAGAGACTAGACAGAGCAAATGTGGAAATGTTAGGCTGTAACGATTTCTTTCCATGTAACATCTCTTTGATTGTTATTCTCTCTGGTTTCCAAATATTGAATATATGAAAACAGAAGGAAGAAATAAGTGTGTACCAAAGGGGAACAATGAGGGGTGAGAAGAAGCACCCCCACTGCCTCATGACTGGGTAGAGAAGAAGAATGGGGTGGAGAAATTTGAGGCCATTGCATGGAGTAAATATAGCGACTACAGTGTTGTGTTTAAGAAAAAGAATATAGGTCACAAACAGGGATGTGATAAGGGAGATAAATTACAGCTCAAATCAATTCCATTTAATTAGTTGAAAAGAGTAGATGAGTGGTTTTCAAACTTCTTCAAAATTTCTAAGCATTTCTTTCCTCCTTCTCCCCCACCTTTCACACACACATACACAGATGTGCACATGATGCAAAATATCCCCCCATAAATAAGCCAAAATAAAACTGATATGTACGTGTTGCTTCGCATCCTAGCTAAGGAAAGATACAACCTTAAAGAAGAAGTTTTCTTAAGCCTCAGTTTTCCACAGCCACCACCGCTAGCTGTTAACGCCCCAGTAGGAAGTGCATAATGGCATCGAGGGTAGGAGAGCAAAATTGTGAGCCATGTAGACCTGAATTTGAATCTCTGCCATGCCACTCACCAGCTGGACTGCCCACTGTCAACACTGTGAACTCCTTGACCTTGGCTTCTTTTGGTACCTGCCTGCCAGGGTCATTTGTTAAGAGTAAATTAGAAGACATATGTGCAGTGTTCTTCACAGAGTAATTGTTCAATAAATGCCACCTAGTGTCATCCCCACTGCGTTCCTGGAGGGTGATGGCCCAATAGTTGGTAAATATGTGAACTCTGGAACTGTCACTTTGAAGGACAAATCATGCAAAACACACTGCTTTTCAGGGAGAGGGTGCCCTCTGACAAGCTTTTGAATTTGTTGGTTAGTCCTGCTTTTACTCCAAATCACTCAGAATTGTTCAGACTTCCTTCAGAGGTCCATGGACTTGGGCAACACTTAGGATCCCTTGATAAATATAACCAGTGAAAAGGATGGATAGCATTTTGAGACATCGATGTCCCAGGGTTGAAGGTGGACATTCGTTTTCTCTCACCCTGTCCATTCAGTTCACAGTGGACAGCTTTATACCTTCAAAGAATCTTTCCAAGACTATGTCAGCCTGAAGCTTTGCATATGAACCATTACTCAATAAATATGAGCTAATGTTACTAAAATATTCAGTAACCGCCAACAACTGCTGTAACATATGTTGGCTCAAAGCTACTTTTTAAGAGTTTTGCCTGGTGACAAATTGTCTGTGAAATACTTGAACAAATTAAACACAAAGTTAAAATTTGGAAGATGATATTTTAGCCAGACTGGTTTTGTTATTTCCTCTTGGATCAGAAACATGTTAGTCCCTTTAGAAATGTACATGTCCTGAAGACACATTTCAAGAGGACAAAAACCCTAATCACATCAAAATTCTATTCCTATAAATATGCAAAAATGGCAGCAGTATTGAATGAAAGAAATTCATATCTGTAGCCATTTTCTCTTCCTGCTACTTTCAAGGAAATGTTCTTTTGATGGGAAAGAAAACCATGTTGAAGTCATCCTAAGACTATTAATTGTAGATTTCCAAAGTACCTCATTGCTAAAGTCTGCTTATCATAAATCCCTAATTTCCTCCTCTTAGATGCTGAGGCATAGGTGAACGATTTGTTTGCTTGTTTTACTGAAAGGTAGATTACAAAACGTGCATCCCTCTGTAGTGTTTTATAACAAAGAACACCGAGAAGAACACTTAGAATTTCCTGTCCTTCAAATGAGCTATATGAAAATTAAAGAGTACGAATCTTCTTTGCTAAGTGATCTTAGATCCTTAAGTATAGATGTTGTGTTTTCCTTTACGCATATCTGATCCTTCAGGAGTGCTTATTTGTCGTAATACCTTGCTGTGGAAGTGTCAGTTATTCTCAGTCTCACAGAATAACCAACAAGGCAGAACAACATGAAAGCTCAACTTCAAAGAGTTAGAGAGGTCCCTACCTTAATGCCGGAATTTGGATCACCTGGTGAGACAGAGATTTGGTTTCTTGACTAGAAAAACTGTAGAAGCAGAAGCTGGGGCCTGCTGGCTTGATTGTTCCATGAGGGACCCTTCTGAGAGAAGAAGACCTCTGTCACAGGCACCTTTGTTTACTCGCCAGCCTCTCCAGTCACGCTTTCAGGTTCCATTTTGTAGGTCATGATATTTTTTTAAACAGTATTCAAAATGGCATCTGTGAAACTAGCTTTTCTCATGTACACATGGAAATAAGGTCCAGAGTCAAATTATTGGAGTCAATGCACTAGTACCATAGGTGTGATTTCGGTGATGGTGGTGCTGGTTGTTTATTCAACAATTCCTGCAAGCCTGTTGTGTTCAGGGAAATCTGCTGCATACTTAAGGAGAGTCGGAATGTTTTTGAGAATCCAGCATCTTCTACAACCTTAAAGTGCTCCGTTTAGTGGAGAGTGAAGCCACTCTATGATAAAACACAAGCCATTCATTTGTTGAAGAACCATTTATTAGGCACTTATTTATTAGGCTACGGAGACACACGTTTCCTGCCCTCAAGGAAATTACAGTTTGATAAAGAATTTTAAATAGGTGCTAAGTAGAAGCCCAAACTGAACATTTTCATTAGAAACATAACTTACATAGAGCATGTGTGAAGAAATCTCTGATCTGTTGAATGTCAGAAATAACAGCTCTGGCTTATGCTTACATCCATCTTGACCTCAGAGAGACTGTAATTGACAGAAGAGGACTGAAAGTGTTTTGTTGGCTGGTTTTTTAAACTTCTTTGCAAGCTCTGTCTTCCATTTCCAGTGTCTACTTAGAATAGTTTTGAAGCACTTGTACTAATGCTCAAGCTTTAAGTAAGCTTCAGCGTCTCCAGGAGAGAGCTGGTAAAGCTGCAGAAATTCTGATTCTCCTGTTCCTGGGCGGGGGGCTTGAGAGTCTGCATCCCTGACAAGCTGAGAGGTGCTGCTGGTCCAAAGATCCTGTTTTGAGTAGAACTAGTTTAAGATATAGATGCCCTGTTGCAATGTTTCCTAGATTCTGAGGAGAGAGGGAAAGATGTAGGAAATGTACACTTGTGGCGGAATGAACAAACCAATTGTCCAAACTAATGTAGAAATGAAATAAATTCTTCTTTGGACTGTTCAGGACCTCAGAACTTGTCTGGTAAGGCTTTGGATTGGAGGAATTGTAACTTATTAAAACTAGTTCAACCCTCTCTAGTTGAGGGAGTCACCTTTTTAACCATGCAGCTGCCTAATCCCCAGGGCCTGATGAAACAGGCTTGTTTGCTATGGTCACAGAGCATTACAGTTTCCGGTTTCTGTACACACCCGGGAGAATTATTAAACAGTGTTTGCGTGTTTGCACTTGGCTGTCCCTGATCACTTGCCCATGCTGTAGGCAGTTTTAACTTTTGAGTGGAGAAGCCACACAAGACCCCAGTGAGTGAGGCTGTGGCAAGGAAGGCTGGTTGGATGTGAGCTTACAACATCCCCAAGGGTCAAGAGAATCATGTCCTTTTTTCCATAAGGAGAGACATCTCATCTTTGGCCATTTCCATGTGTTATTTCAATGGTGCTATGTGATAGGAAGAGAGCATTAAATGGTGAGACAAAAATGATTCCTTGTCCTGGCTTAGCCTGCACTGATTATTCTATAACTTATGACCCTTTGGGCTCAGTTAAGTTCTCTAGTCTGGAGTTCCTGGGTCGATCAAATGAGAATGCAACATGGTGGGGAAGTTTTAAAGGGCCTTTACCATGGCGTCATTTGTTATTGAGTATTTTTGAAGTAATGATTTAAAAGCCAATTTTGAAACATGTACAAAGGGAATTTTTAAAAAGTAATAATACGAAATTACCATATAGCCCAGAAATTGCACTCTTGGACATTTGTTCCAGAGAGATAAAATATTCACACAAAAACTAGACATGAACGTTCGTAGAAACTTCATGCATGTTCGCCTGAACCTGGAGAGAACCCAAGTGTCCTTCAACAGGCAGAGGCTTAAAGAAGATCTGGTACCTCTACACCATGGAACACTACACAGCAATAAAAAGGAACAAACTACTGATATATTCAACAACCTGGAAGAATCTCCAGGGAATTATTCTGAGTCAAAAAAAAAAAAAAAAGCCAATACCCAAAGGTTATCTACTCTATGAATTCTATTTATAACCTTTGGGCATTAGCTTTTTTTGTTTTTTTTTTTTTTTGGACTCAGAATAATTCCCTGGAGATTTTCTAAGACAAAATTTTGGAAGTGAAGAACAGGTTAGTGTCTGCCAGGGGTTAGGGATGGAAGGGAGGAGAGAGGGAGTAGAATGTGTTTTAAAAGGGTAACACATGGAATCCTGTTGTAAGGAAACCATTCTGTATCTTGATCCTGGTGGCAGATATACAAACCCATACATATGAGCAAATTATATAGAGCTAACTACTCTCTCTCACACACCCACCAATACAAGTAAAAATGGGGACATCTGAATAAGATCAGTAGATTATATCAATGTCAGTATCCTGTTTGTGATAATATACTATCGTTTTACAAACTATTACCATAAGGGGAGATTAGGCAAATGGCACAAGGAGTTTCTTTGTGTGATTTCTTACAACTGCATGTAAATCTACATTTATCTCAATTAAAATTTCAAGTAAAAAAAGTTGTTAAAAAGTTATACAGAACTTCATTTTTTGTGAGCTACCCTAGCAACCCCAAATTGGTATTACTATGATTTAAAATGTCAAGTTGCACTTAGTAGTTTTCACTCACTAGTTATCAACAGATCTAATTTTCTAAACTTTCTGAAAGTAAACTATGAAACATACATGAAAAAATAAAGTATGACCCTCTCCAGCAGGTATTGGCAAACTATGGCCCTCAGGCCAGGTCCAGATCTCCACCGGTTTTTATATGGCCCGTGAGCCAAGAATGGTTTTTACATTTTTTTGGTTAAAAAAAATTCAAAATAAGAATAATATTTTGTGACAAGTGAAAACTATAAGAAATTCAAACTTGAAATTCATAAATAGTTTGACTGGCACCCAGCCATACTCATTCACTGATATATTGTCCATGGCAGCTTTGGGGCTACAACAGTACAGTTGAGTAGTTGCGACAGAGATTGACTCATAAAGCCTAAAACATCAACTATCCAACTCTTTATAGGAAAAGTATGTCCACCTTTGAGTGAGAGGGATAATTGCTGAGAATTTGCTAGGCACTGGGAGTTTCCCATCGTCATTCGGGTTTCCTAAGGTAGCCCTGACCAGAGATGTGATTTCAAGGCATTCCCTGAGAAAATGAGGAAAAGAATGCCACCAGTTCACAACATAAACTCCAGAGGAAAATGTCTTCTAAGTTTCGTTGCCTGAGTCAATAGCATGTAATCTTGGGTTATTTTGCTTTGACCTTATGGCCGAAACATCGGCAACTTTACAAACTGAGCCCACAGGACAGTAGTCATCTGTTTAGAGGGAGAGAAGAAGGTTTCTTGTGGAGCACAGGAAAGAATACGGTCTCAGAGCCAGACTTAGGTTCCAGTTCAAGTCATCATTCAGTCGTTTGCCAGCTATGGGGCCCATCTTTCTGGCCTGTCTTTATGCTTCTTTAAAATAGAGATAATGGTGAAGTTCCCTGGTGGCTCAGTGGGATAAGGATCCAGCATTGTCACTGCTGTGGCGCAAGTTCAGTCCCTGGCCCAGGAACTTCCGCATGCCTAGGTCGCAACTAAAAAAAAAAAAAAAAAAGATAATGATGACCAGTCTCAGGGACATTGAGAGGTTTCAGTGAACTCATACCTCAAGTGCTCAGCATGCAGTGGGAGTCAGAAAACGCTGGTTCCGGAGTGGGAGGCCACTGTTTGCTCTGTTTCCCGTCTGGCCTCCCCATGCCTCATGTCCCTCAGTCTAACAGCAGAATCTGCAAAGAGGTATCAGAATCCTTTTCACTCTGGCTCCATTTTTGCAGCATTCTCCACCAGTGTCTATGGAGTGTATTTTCTCAGAACTAGACCATCTCCCTGTAGCCCAGACCTCTCCACTAAGAGACCCAAGTGTAAGCTCTGACACAATGGAATATAAATCAAATCTCTTTTTCAATTATAGGATGAAATATGTCTTCAGTGCTGGGGGAAACCTGCAGATTGATGTTATCCCAGTAGACTCAGCACTAGTCTCCGGGAGTAGGCCAATTCAGGTTTTTAAGTGTTTCCAAGCCTTCAGGTTATAAAGACAACCTTCTCATTGAAATCGTACAGTCTGAAGGGAAGCATGCAGGGGGACTGGCTCTGCCAGTTCATCATAGGTGAACATTTAATTTACAGTGCCCTGGCTTGTGATTAACTCTCCGCATTGATTCCAGGGGGACTTGGGTGTGCTTTCCATATGACTTCTCCTGGGGCAGGTCAGGCTGGTGGCTGCAAGGCCTGTGTTCTATGCCACACACACTCTGGAAGGGACGTAAAAGCCAGCTTCAGGTGTCCTGCCAACTCTGAACCAGGCAGAGTAGGGCTGTTATGAGTTGACTGCTGATGGAGGACGCATCTGTAGTCGTTACTTTGATCCCTCATAGAGACGCTCAGAGAGGAGTTTTTTTTTTTTTTCTTAATGAATTTTATTACATTTATAGGTGTACAACAATCATCAAACCAAATTTTATAGCGTTTCCATCACAAACCCTCAGTGTATCCCCCCACCCCCCAACCTGTCTCATTTAGAAACCCTAAGTTTTTCAAAGTCTGTCAGTCAGTGTCTGTTCGGCAAAGAAGTTCATTGTGTCCTTTTTTTAGATTCCACATGTAAGTGGTAGCATTTGATATTGATGTCTCATTGTCTGACTGACTTCACTTAGTATGATAATTTCTAAGTCCATCCATGTTGCTGCAAATGCCATTATTTCTTTCCTTTTAATGGCTGAGTAATATTCCACTGTGTATATGTACCACATCTTCTTTATCCACTCAGAGGAGGTTTTTTGGATGCTGATGTTTATCTAGTCTATAATCTAGGGGGGTGTTGGCATGACTTAAAGAGAGGAGGTGGTAAAAAAAAAAAAGCTGATGAATGATTTTCTTGATTGAGTCGAATGAACAGTTTTGGAGTTGCCAGTCTATTGGCTTCAAAGCTGTGGCTTGAATTGCTTAGTTTTTTGTGTGTCACTCCTCATCCCCATATGTCTTAAAGATACAGCAATGTACCAACCAGCAGAACTCAACTACATGCATGTAATGAGCCAAAATCTATTTTTCCGTGTGGTCACTCCAGTTTAGCTGCCTAGAGATAAATGAAAATCATCTATGACCCTCTGTAACCTGCCTCCCATCCTCCCTTTGTTCTGTCAAACCTGTCCCCACATAATGTCACAGAAACTTCTGGGCCAAATCCACTGCACTTTAGCCCTGATTGTACTTGACCTCTCTGTGAAGTTTTATATAACTTACGCAGTGCTTCCCAGATCTTCAAACTGCAGGCACCAATATGTTTTTTTTTTTTTTTTTTAATGGCAGGGTTGACTTTAAATTTTGCCACACACACAAAAAAAAAAAAACCCTCTTACACACAAAATATCCAAATGATGGGCATTTTACCATTGAAAAATGTAAGCAGGATATAATCTTAAAAAATGACCATTTATATTAAATAAATTTAGCTTGATGAACAAATTATTAAATTACCCAAATTTTCTTCATTTCACTACTCTTCATGTGAAAATTCTTCGTGGGTCAGTCCTAGTCTGATCCTCCATGGTTTCAAATTTTGATAGCCCTAACAAGTCTCTTCTTTACAATCTAGCCCTTGTTTACTCTCCCACCCATAATTTTTACCACTCATCTTCGTGCACCCTATATGTCCAAGTCACTATCAGTTTAAGTCTGTCTCTCTCTCTGGACATGATTTACTCCTTAATAAGCTCAAGAACTGCATCTTTGTTTTGTACCTGGTCAATTTTCAAAAAACAGCATTTGTAAACCTTTCAATTCAACACTTGAGAGCATAGATTCTAAGCAGACCGCCTGTGTTTGAATCCCAGCATCTCTACTTACCAGCTATGTTAACTTGGACAAGTTCCTCAACTTCTCTAGTCTCAGTTTTTCATCCGTAAAATCAGAATTAACTGGATTTAATGAGCTCATATGTATAAAGTGCTTATGAACAGTCCCTGGCTCAGAGTAACCCCTATAAAACTGATGGTTACATAAAAGAAAAAAATTGGTTTAAAAAAAGAAAAAAATTACCTGATCAAAGACAAAACACCAAACTGTGCCCTTTCATTTTTCTCATGGGCTGTGCTACTGGTCCTAGGAATAGGTCAATATGGAAGATGTCTGGATGAATCATTGAAAATATATCTCAGATGCTGAAATAACAGCTCAAAGCCATGCTGCAAATATGGACTTTGTTTTCATAACATAATCCTAAATGACCTCAGAAATTTCCTCTACAGTATCTATGACTGCTGGCTGTCTTGCCTCTACTCAAATTCCTCCAGGAAAACAACATTGTCCCCTAAAGGGAAGTTTATTCTCCTGATAAGGGTGCCATAGAGAAGGACACTAGAGAGAGGAAAAGTGTGTGTGTGTGTGTGTGCGCGCGCGCGCATGTGTGTGTGTATCCCTAAAGACTCCACCAAAAAAAAAAAAACCTAATAAATTCACTAAAGTTGTAGGATACAAAATCTACACCAAATTCAATTGTGAGTCTATACACTAACAATGAGCTATCTGAAAGAGAAATTAAGAAAACAATCTCGTTTACAGTAACATCAAAAACAATAAACTACTTAAGAATAAATTCAACCAAGGAGGTGAAAGATCTGTACACTAAAAACTATATTGATTAAAGAAATTGAAGAAGACACAAATGGAAAGATAGCCCATGCTCTTAGATTGGAAGAATTGATATTGTCAAAATGTTCCTACTACCCACAGTGGTCTACAGATTCAGTGCAGTTCCTATAAAATTTCAATGGCATTTTTTACAGAAATAGAAAAAAATGTCCTAAAACTTTTGTGGAACCACAGAAGAACCTGAAGAGCCAAAGCAACCCTGAGAAAGGACAAAACTGAAGGCATCACACTTCCTGGTTTCAAACTATAATAGAGAGCTATGCTAATCAAAAAAAATATCATACTGGCATTAAACACAGACAGACTAATGGAACAGAATTGAGAGCCCAGATATAAACCTACACGTATATGATCAACTAATCTTTGACAAGAGCACCAAGAATGCACAATGGGGAAAGGATAGTCTCTTCAATTAATGGTGCTGGGAAAGCTCAATATTTGCATGCAAAAGAATGAAGCTGTATCCTTATCTTAACACTACTCACAAAAATTAACTCTAAATGGATTAAAGACTTAAATGTAAGACTTGAAACCATAGAACTTCTAGAAGAAAACATAAGGAAAAATCTCCTTGATGTTGATGTTGGCAATGATTTTGGATATGGTACCAAAATCACAGGCAACAAAAGCAAAAGTAAGTGGAACTACCTCAAACTAAAAAGCTTCTGCACAGCAAAGGAAAAATCAACAAAATGAAAAGGCAGCCTACAGAATGGGAGAAAATATTTGCATACCATTTTTCTGATAAAAAGTTGATATCTAAAATACATAAGGAAGTCATACAACTCAATAGCAAAATAAAAAATCATCTAATTAAAAACGGTCAAAGTACGAGCAGACATTTTTCCAAAGAAGACATACAAATGGCCAATGTGTATATGAAAAGGTGCTCAAGATCACTATCAAGGAAGTACAAATCAAAACCACAATGAGACATTATCTCACACCTGTTAGGATGGCTATTATCAAAAAGACAGGAGATAGCAAATGCTGGCGAGGGTATGGAGAAAGACGAATCTCTGTACAATGTTCATGGGTATATAAACTGGTACAGACATTATGAAAAACAATATGAAGATTCCTCAAAAATTAAAAGTAGAATTATATGATCCAACAATTCTATTTCTGAATATACATCCAAATGAAATAAAATCAGCATCTTAGCAATATCTGCATTCCCATGTTCATTGCCGCATTACTCATAACAATCAAGACACAGAAACAACTTGTGTCCATCTACAGGTGAATAGATAAAGATGTTTTATATATTATACATATGCATATAATATAATATTATTCAACCATAAAAATAAGGAAACCCTGCTAGTTGCAACAACATGGATGAATCTGGAGGACATTATTCTAGGTGAAATAAGTCAGACAAAGGCAAATACTGCATGGTAATACTTGTATGCGGAAACTTTAAAAAAGTCAGAATCATAGAAACAGAGTGGAATGATTATTGCCAGGGACAAGAAGTGGGGTGGGGAGTGGGGAGATGCTGGTGAAAGAGAACAAACTTTCAGTTACAAGGTGAGTAAGTTCTGAGGGTCTGAAGTGCTGCATGGTGACTATAGTCGATAATATGATATTGTATACTTGAAATTTGCTAAGTACATAGATCTTAAGCATTATCACCATGCACACATAGACACATGCACACAAGGTCACTGTGTGAGGTAATGGAGGTGTTAATTGTAGTAAACATTTCACAATGTATACATATGTCAAATAATCACATTGTATGCTTTAAATATGTGCAATTTTTTGTCAAGTGTATCTCAGTAAAGCTAGGGGAGGAAAATCAAAGAGAAGCATAATAAAATGTAAAAATAAAGAAGATTAGATGTTACTAGGGGCTGGGGGAGGAGAGAGTGAGGAATAGTTATTTGATGTTTACAGAGTTTCAGTTTGGGAGAATGGAAATCAATAGTGGTGATGATAATACAATGCTGTGAATGTACTTAATGCCACTGAATTGTACACTTAAAAAAGGTTTAGGATCTCCTGCTATGGCACAGTGGGTTAAGTACCTGACATTGCCACAGATGTGGCGTAGGTTGCAGCTGCAGCTTGGATTCATTCCCTGGCCTGGGAACTTCCATATGCTGCAGGTGCAGCCAAAAAAAAATGACTTAAATGGTAAATTTTATGTTATGGATATTTTAGCAAAATTAAAAAAAAATAATTAAAAAAGAATTACTTCTCTGGGAGAGGCTTCTAAAAAAATAAGACAGGCATCTTTAGATGATGGCTTCATAGAGATAGGCATAATGAAGAGGTATACCTTAGGAGCGGCATTATAGACAAGGGAATTGTAGACTGACTTCATCATCAAGAGATCCATCACAGATAAGGGCATCGTAAAAAGGGTTATCATGGAAGATCATCACAGAGATGGACCTCATAGGAAGGAGTTTTGATGGTTATCATATATAATTTCAACATAGAGAGGAGCAACCTAGGATCATTCTAGAGAAGTCCATGAGACAGGAGCACCTTAGGAGCTTTTACGTCAGCTTCTCCTCTCTGGACATCAGGTTGTGAGCTCCATGAGAGCAGGGGTAGATCCTATTCACCTTCACTTTTTCAGTATTTCACACATACTTTAGCAGACAATGGATACCTAATCTTGTTTGTGGAGTGAAGGTAGGTATACCATCTCTTCTATGCCTGGCCTTTGAAAAATCTAGAACTTGTTACTCATTTCTTCTCTTTTGCAGACTGAATTGGCCTAGTTCTTAGAAAATGTACCAGTGTGCTGAATATTTATGATTTTTCCCGTCCTAAGAGTCCTCTGCATACCCATATGTGGTAGGCAGAATTTTTAGGATGCCCCTACCAAAGCCGTCCTACCCTACTCCCTGAAACCTGTGATGTTATGAGATATTACTCCCATGACTACATGATGTTATTCCCTGTTAAGATAGGGGAGTTATCTGGTGGGTGTTATCTGGTCCCCTGAATCCTTAAAAGCAGAGGACATTTTCTGGCTGGGGGCAGAAGAGGAAGAGAGAGAATCGAAGTATGAAAAAGATTAGAGGCACCATTTCTGGCTTTGAAGATGGAAGGAGCCATGTGCAAGGATGAAGAAGCAGCCTATAGGAGCTGAGCAACCTTTCAATGACAACTGGCAAGGAAATGGGTACCTCAGTCCTACAACTACAAGGAACTAAATTCAGCCAATGATCTGAATGATCTTAGAAGCGAATTCTTTCCCAGAGCCTTCAGATAAGTGTCCTAGCTGGCAAACACTTTAATTTCAACCTCGTGATACCCTGAGCATAGAACCCAGTAGAGTCTGTCCAGATTCCAAACCTCCAGAAATTAGATAATAAAAAGTATTGTTTTAATTCATTAAATTTGTTGTAATTTGTTATGCAGCAATGGAAAACTAATACATAATTTATCACTTTTTTCTTTAAAAGTTCCCAGAATTGATTTTTTAATGAGATTGTTCATTTAGTATGAGAATCTCTAGTTGCATCCATGTTGCTGCAAATGGCATTATTTCATTCTTTTTTATGGCTGAGAAGTATTCCATTGTATATATGTACCACATCATCTTAATCCATTCATCTGTCAGTAGACATTTAGGTTGTTTCCATGTCTTGGCTATTGTGAATAGTGCTGCAATGAACAAATGGGAGCATGTAGTAACTATACTCTAATAAAAAATAAAAATAAGTATTCTAGCCAAATATTTTTCTTTCAGTTCTAAGCAGAAAATAATTCCCTCCCCATCCTTCCCCCTTTCATTTGAGAAGCTTTTTCTTTCCTATTTTGGATCATTAATTGTCAGTTAAGATTACTTAAAAGAATATTTTCAAAATGAACTGCAGTAACATTTGTAATTACCAAAAAGAAGCAATTGTTTGCCTAGTTCTAATTTGTTTCATACAATAAGATATGGTTGATAATGTGAGGAATTTGAATGCTGTGATTGAGACACATTTGGACAATTGAATTTCTAGATCTTTATATTTATAGATTTCTGTAGTTGAAAAGAGTGTAACTTGTTCATAAATTTAAAATATTTTAACAGCAGAAACATCTGGTTTCCACTCCAGCTTGTAAAGAGCTTGGAAACCATCACTTCTACCCTCTTAATCAGAAAAAGGCTGAACAAACTGAAAATCAGTGGCTTAACTCCATCAGAGAATGAACTCACAGGACAAAGAACCATCCTCGAAACTGGGGAGACAGGCAAATACAGAGAATATAGATCAACTTACCTAAAGTGGAAGCCCCTGGACCCAGTAGTTGGTAGTAACACTTCATTATATTGCTGGTGGCTGAGTATCGACTAGCTGGAGAGTTAAAGACTACGGGAGGCTCAACTTAAGTGGGGGCCCACACTTTTGTTTGTTGTACCTGTAGGATACTCACCAGATTCTCAAAGTGAAAATCAGAGAAAAATCCTCTCATTTTTGGGCAGTGTGAGGGGGAAAAGTAACTACCCAGAACATTCTTGACAACAAAACCTCACCAGTGAGGGAAAATAATTTACCAGAACCTTTTCTGACTTAAGAGAAGGGAAATTACCCAAATTCAGTCCTCTAGACTTCCTATCTTGCTTAAGATAAGCACTTGTGAGGGTCACAGCCCATGGGTACAAGCACACTAAAAAATTAAGAAGTAATCATAAGATTATAGAATGTTTCCTCTCCCACCACACTCTATCACCACATTAATAGGGCTCCTATATAATGACAGTAGGTTGCAAGAGAAATAACTGTGATGCTCAGATTCTATTTAAGAAGGAGTTTTTAGTGAAACACAAAGACCACAGGAGGGAAAACAACACAAAACAACAAGGATACTTAAGGAAATTGAAGCCTCTGACACCTACAGCTACAACAAACACAGCCTCACCCCTAGGCAGATCAACATAAAGCCTGTCTCAATTCCTCTTACTCAACACATCACGTCCAACTTTCACCAAAAAAATTACAAGGCATTCTAAAAGGCCGAAAAACCACAACCTGAGGAGACAAAGCAAATATCAGAACCAGACTCAATCACAGTAGAGACTTTGGAATTATCAAACGAGGTATTTAAAATAGCTGTGATTAATGTACTAATGGATCCAATGGAAAAAAATGTATAATGTGCAAGAACAGATGGATTTCATAAGCAGAGAAATGGAAGCTCTAAGAAAACATCAAAAGGAAATACTAGAAATCAAAAATACTGTAATAGAATTGAGGAATGCCTTTGATGGGCTCATTAGTAAACTGTACATGGCCAAGGAAGGAATCAGTGAGCTGAAGGATGTGCCAGTAGACACTTCCCAAAACTGAAATGCAAAGAGAAAAAAGAATGGGGAAAGAAAAGAATATAGTATCCAAGGACTGTGAAACGATTGCAAAAGTTGTAACATTCACATAATGGGAATATCAGCAGAAGAAAGAAAGAAAAATAATTGAAGTAACAATGACTGAGAATTTTCCACAATTAATAACAGAAATCAAACCATAAATCCAGGCAGTTTGTGAAACACAAGGATAAATACCAAAAAGTCTGTACTTAGCCATATCATATTCAAACTGTAGAAAACCAAAGACAAGGAGAAAATCTTTAAAACAGCTGCTTATTGTGTGCCAAGCATAGTATAAACATTTTGCTTAGGTCATTTAATTTATATGGAAATCTCCATCTCAAGGACTTTATTTTCATCCTCATTTACAGATTATAAAACTGAGAGGAGTTTAAGGCTACTTGGTTAGAAAGTGAAATGAAGAGAATTCAAAGTCAGGTTGTGTTCTATGTACTAAGAAATAATGCTGATGGGGTATAATTTAGTATAATGAATAAGTGTTGACCTCAGAATGGAAAGATATAAATTTCTGCATTCTGATAATAAAGATTAGAGCTCTAGTTTCTCATTACTATGGAAATTATCAAATTGTCACTTCTAATGGTTATACAAAGGAACTGATATTGAACATAAAGGTTAATCTATAAATGAAAGGAAAACAAAATGAAATGCATAGGAGGAATTTTTAAAATTCTAAATGAGCTTTGACTAATTTTTAAAACCAAAGGAAATTACATAATTTCTCATATTACTAAATGTAATCAGGCCAGGAACTTTTTGAATGTGAGTCTTGACTATTCATTTATTTAAAAATAAAAGCTCTGAAAAATATGAAAACTTTCTAATCCAAAGGACTGCTCCCTGATGATGAAGCTAAGCCAAACGGAACTAGCCTAACCAGCCAGGATACCAGAATGATTCCTTAGGTGATGACTCAGTCATCCCAATTTTAAATTTCAGTTTAGGTTGGGATTTTAACTCCGGTCTAGTTAAGTCAAGTGATTTCTAAAATTCCTGTCATTCAGTATGTACTTGTTCTTAGTTCATTTATATTAATTCATTATATGTAGGTATTAGTCGACTGTTTTTCTGCCTAGTGGTTGCACTCTTTCTGTTTTACACTTTTAACACAAGACTTAAGCAAAGGTATTAGGCCCAGGAGGCAATGTGTTCATTGTATTGTTTTTAGCCTATTGTTGTAGTGTGATCTAGTGGAGGGTTCAGGTATCTGTCACTGTGAAAACTAGCACCGTTGTCTTCCATGGGTATCAAACTGGTGGCTACATATGCCAAGCCAGTAGGTTTTATTTGGCTTTTCCGTGAGGTCCTTGTATTAGGGATTTATTGCTACCTAACGAATTGCCCCAGAACTTAGAGGCTTAAAAACAGCACATATTTATTACCTCACAGGTTTTGCTGGTCAAGAATCCAGGCGTAGTTTAGCTGGGTCCTCTGCTCAGGGTTTCACAAGGCTGTGATCAGAGTGTCCACTGAAGGTGAAGTCTCATCTGGAGGCTCGACTGGGGAAGAATATGCTTCCAAGCTCACTTATACAATTGTTGGCAGGATTCAGTTCATTGAGGGCAATTGGTTTGAGGGCTTTATTTCCTTTCTGGCTCTTAGCCAGAGGCACCCTTACTTCCTTGCCATGTGGGCCTCTCCAGCATGCCAGCTTGCTTCATCAAAAACCAGCTAAGGAGAAAGTGTGTCAACAAGATGGAGATTACAGTCTTTTTTTTTTTTTTTTTTTTTGACCAATCATGGAAGTGGCTTCCCTCAATGTTGCCCCATTCTGTTAGTTAGAGGCAAGTTACTTGAGGGAAGATAAATACCAAGTCATGGAAGCAGGAGGTAGGGACCATTGGCGACTATCTTGGAACTGCCTACATAGGATTTTTGGGAGTTTGAAAGACAGTATAATTAGGTATCGCGCCTGATCCAAAAGACTTGAAGCTCCAGAAAAGAGATTAGATTCCAGCTCAAGTTCTTCCAATAAGGCTAAATTTTGGCAGAGTTTCTTGCTTTCTTTAGCTCTTAATTTCATCTTTGAGAATACAGAGATAAAAACCCTGGCTTTGGAGTTCCTGTCATGGCTCAGTGGTTAACAAATCCGACTAGGAACCATGAGGTTGCGGGTTTGATCCCTGGCCTTGCTCAGTGGGTTAAGGATCCGGCGTTGCTGTGAACTGTGATGTAGGTTGCAGACGTGGCTCGGATCCCACGTTGCTGTGGCTGTGGTGTAGGCCGGCGGCTGTAGCTCCTGTTAGACCCCTAGCCTGGGAACCTCCATATGCCGCGAGTGTGGCCCTAAAATTATAAAAGCCAAAAAAAAAAAAAGAAAAAAGAAAACACTGACTTTGCAGAGTTCCTGGTGGCCTAGTGGTTTAAGGATACCATATTGTCACTGCTGTGGCACCAGTCCCTGGCCTGGTACCTTCTTCATGCTATGCATGGGGCCAAAAGAAAAACCACTAGCTTAGCCTAACAGCTGTAAGAATGTAGGAAAAGTGCCTGTGGTCTCCCTGCTGGTGAGTGCAAATGTTCACTGCGTGTTACTATCTCTTAACTTCCATCCTGGTTCTAAATGAGAACTTAATCAGTCTGTTTGTTATCTCAAACCTACCCTACCCTAAACTTTCTGAAAATTCTGGAAGTCCATTGAATTGTTATGATTTTTATTATATTGCACCCATACCATATATTGATTAATTCAGTAATGAGTGCTTTTTGATCATAATGGTTTCCAATCATGGTATTTTTATAAAATATCCCCAGGGGTTTGATTCTGACGTGATACTCTTGCAAGATTTTCTTTGCTACCTTCCTGCTATGGCCTACATGCATGATTAGAAGTCTAAGTTCCCTACAAACTCTACTGTATCCGTTGTCTTTCATTGCATTTTGCATGGTGGTCAGTGATTGATCATTTTGCCCAAATTCAATACATTTCTCTTTAAAACAGTTTTTTGAGTGCCCATGTGTGATTAGAAGTTGATTAAGTCTGCTTGTCCATTGTTCTTCATTGGCATTTGCTTGGAGTAGGGGGAGGAAAATTTGTGTTAAGGAGCTGTCTGCAGAAACCAAGGTAGAGGTGGCCACATCACAATAATATTAGTATTGGTGGCCTCGCAGGTGAGAGGGGTTTTGAAGAGGAGTTGTTCCTGATATGAATGTTTGTCTGATGACCTCATTTCAGTGTTACTTGCTAATGTTAGACATTTTTTTTTTAATGGCCACACCCATGGCATATGGAAGTTCCTCGGCCAGGGGTTGAATCCAAGCTGCAGCTGCAACCTACACCACAGCTGTAGCAACACTGCATCTTTTAACCCACTGCACTGGGCCAGGGATCAAACCCACACCTCCACAGCAACCTGAGCTGCCGCCGTCAGATTCTTAACCCACTGTGCCACAGCAGGAACTTTTAAGAAGGTTGATCCTAACAACAGTAAGAACTAAATGTAATATGAATTGGTATATGAATTCATTTATAAATAAAAATTCCAGTGAGATTCAAAAACAAGAAAATTCACCCACATTTATTATCAGGGTGACAAAAGAAATTATTCCAAGACACATCTTCTCTTACTCCAAGATATGGTGTGTCTTCTGTTTGGCCCTGGAGCATTCTTGGTTAGACTCAGGAACACAGCCAACTAATAAATGACTATTAAATGCCAGGTAGTTTAAAAAAAAGTCTCTAAAGTCCCTGTGGTGACCATACAGACTGACTTTCCTGCTTCTTTTTCCTTTATTCCCTTTACTTCTTTTCCTTCCTTCCCTCTGTTCTCCCCACTCAACTCTCTCCTTAGAAGTATGCATGAGGACCCTGGTAAACTTAGAGCGATTAAAGCTGCTCCTCACCACATAGCAGGCCATTGACTCCAGAGTTTGCAGTATGTCATTCAGCTTTCTGACTTGCCCTAGAAATCTAGGGGAAAATAAATCAATAATAGAAGCAAAGTACAGTGAGGAATCAAAGTGGTAGTCTGCTGTTGTAAAGCCTGAATCAGTGAAATTTGAAGAATTCAGATGAGAATTTTCAGAAGACATAAACCAAAATAGGAGAGGGGAGTCGGTGGGGGGGGAGAAAAAATGAGTCCCAGGCACAGTTGTTAGACCCTACAGTGATCTAAAACAATGAGCAACGTATCTGCTTTTGAGGGGCTCCAAGTCCTGTGGACAAGACAGACTAGTCAGGATGTTTTAACATAAGGTGACAAAGAAAAGCTGTGAACCTATTAGGGAATGGAGCAAAGAGAGGGACCCTGTGGGAGACACACTGTGGAGAGGAGAGCTGTAGAGAATAATTGCTATAACAGGAGAATATGTGGAATTAATTCCATAGGTCACAGCCACAGCTGCCAAGGTCCCATCAGCAAAGCCCACTGCAAATGCAGCACCTGCTGTGCTCCCTGGAGCCCAGGCACTGATAACTATAAGACAACTCCTGTTTCAGAACACACCACTCCTAGGAGTTCCCTAGGAGTGGCCTCGAGGTTAAGGATCTGGTGTTGTCACTGCTGTGACTTGGGTTCAGTCCCTGGCCTGCGAACTTCTGCGTGCAGCAGGCATAACCAACACTCGCCCCCCCAAAAAAATACAACAAAAAACCAGAACACACAACTCCAGTTTTCAGCTCTCTGTCCATTTAAAGAGCTGGCAGAATAAAGAGCACCTGATTGATAAAAGCTAGAAAAGAGATTGACTGCACTGCACTGGTGAGGTTCTTGAGTAGCAATGCATAAAGCATGGGTTTTTGCATGTTGGTCTGTCTCAGGGAAGGAGTAACATGCAGGAAATCTACTTAGTAACAAGAGCCAATATTGACTGGTGGTGCCCTTGATGCTTTAGTGTCCTATCAAACTTTTGTCTGATTTGGCATCGGGTTATCAGTGGCTCCATTCCCCCATGGCCTCGCAAGGGAGCCCACAGATCTCCACCTCAGGGCAATGACCTTGCTCTTTCAGCTGGAGCGACCACGTGCTTGGGTGGAGCTGGCTTCAAGGCCTGCCTCAGCTCCTTGCTGCCTACATGACTGGCAAATGACTTCACCTCTCAGTAACAAGGGAGAGATTGCACTTAGCAGTGAGCAAAGCACTGAATAGTCACACTCCTTGCAGGATCTCTATTCTTGTGGTGATGGTCACTCTGGCTCTTTTCATAAAGGGAGCTGATACCAGCACTAAAGACAGCAAATAGATCCTGAAACCCCCATGAATTGCTCTGTGAGTGGTTAGGCAAGCTGAAGACAGAGCTCTGCCCTCATTTATAGGCCCTGCTCTAAATATAACTCCAGTTATCCTCATACATTTTTTTTGGACATGCTTGCAGCATATGGAAGTTCCCAGGCCAGGAATCGACCATGCACCACTGCAGTAACCAAAGCCATAACAGTGACAACACCAGATTCTTAACCCGCTGAGCTTTTAAATAGGAGTTTACATCTGAAAATTGAATAGAATCCTGTGAATACCTAGCCTGTAAGGCATGCACTGTATAGTAGTTGACATGGATGAATTTATGTTAGGTCACCTTAAAATTAGCAACCACATTTTTGCAAAGAGAGTCTATTTGATTGATAGATGTATCTTCATGGAACAGGGGGGTGAGAGAGAACACAGCAGCACACTTTATCCAAGTAGTAGTCAAAGTATTAATATCCTTGATTTGTAACTATGGCATGCTCATTATTCATGATCAGTTATTTTAGAAATTGCATGAACGTGACTTGGAAGCATTTCGACTGCTCTCAAAATGAATCTGTGATGCTGGTATGACCCCAAAGCAGCTGTTGAATTAGTTGATGGGAGACATTTGGAAAGGAAGGGTGTTTCAATTGTCATTAATAAACCTAAAAGGTCCCTAATCAAGAGTGAGACTAGGGTCCCAGACCTTTCACACTCCCCACCCTCCACCTTTGTGGGGAGCCATACCGTTCTTTGAGATCAGTGCTGGGTACCTGCCCACCCTTTCTGATGAACCACATTCTTTCCAGCTCACTCTGAATGTGGTCTAGTTTGGTTTTGTTAATAAGACAAGGTATTAAATAGATCACAAGACGCAAGCTACTCATAGAGGGCTTAAAACAAAACCACAAGTTAGATTGAGATGGACCATGTCAAATATTTTTCTCTTCAGCCCCAATAAAAATGTGGGGCTTGCACAATGCAAGTCATTAACCCATCAGGAGAAAAAGTTTAAAAAATGATACTAATCTACTTTTCATCTCTCTGTAAACACCCTTTTAAAGAAACTATATACCATTCATGCCAAATATGTATCTGGTGCTCAATCAAAAACCATAAAATAGAATACAGGAAATCATGAAAAAAAAAACTCAAAAAATGAGCAGAAGACTTAAATAGACATTTCTCCAAAGAAGACAGAGAGATGGCCAAAAAATACGAGAAGATGCTCAGCAACACTAATTTCTGACAAAATGCAAATCAAAACTACAATGAGGTATCATCTCCTCACACCAGTCAGAATGGCCATCATCAAAAAGTCTACAAATAATAAATGCTAGAGAGGGTGTGGAAAAAAGGGAATCCTCCTACACTGTTGGTGGGAATGTAATTTTTTTTTTTTTTTTTGCTTTTTTAGGACCACACCCATGACGTATGGAAGTTCCCAAGGCTAGGAGTCAAATCAGAGCTTCAGCTGCCGGCCTACACCACAGCCACAGCAACATGGGATCCAAGCCATGTCTGCAACCTACACCACAGCTCAAGGCAACACCAGATCCTTAACCCACTGAGCGAAGTCAGGGATCCAACCCATGTCCTCATGGATACTACTCAGGTTCATTAACTGCTGAGCCACGACGGGAACTTAAATTGGTACAACCACTGTGGAGGACAGTATGGAGGTTCCTTTTAAAAACTAAACATGAAACTACCATATGATCCAGCAGTCACACTTCTGGGCATATATCCAGAGAAAACCATAATTCAGAAAGATATATGCACCCCAGTGTTCATTGCAGCACTATTTACAATAACCGAGACATGGAAACAACCTAAATGTCCATTGGCAGGAAAATGAGTAAAGAAGATGTGGTACTTATATACAATGGAATATTACTCAGCCATAAAAAAGAATGGAATAATGCCATTTGCAGAAACATGGATGCACCTAGAGATTATCATTCTGAGTGAAGTAAGCCTGACAGAGAAAGACAAATATCATATGATATTCCTAGTATGTGGAATCTAATTTAAAACGATACCAAAGAACTTACTTGTAAAACAGAAACAAACTCACAGATTTCAAAACCAATTTTATGGTTACCATAGGTGAGAAAAACATATGCATACTACTATATGAAATAGATGAGTAATTAGAACCTACTGTATAGCACAGGAAAATCTACTCAATAGTTTATAGTAACCTATATGGTGGGAAAGAATGGATATATTTATATGTATGACTAATTCACTTTGCTGCACGCCTGAAACTAATACAACATTGTAAATCAACTATACTCCAATCAAATTAAATTTAATGGAAAGAAAATCATGAAAACAAAACCTCTCGATAATGTGACTATGTCATAGAAGTATTATGTTGGTCAGCTTCCTGTGTAATGTGAAGTAACCCATGTGAAATTGTCAACAGCTTTTATTTTTTATTCATTTATTTATTTTGGCTGCACTGGCAGCATATGGAGGTTCCTAGGCCAGAGACTGAATCCAAGCGGTAGCTGCAACCTCCACCTCAGCTGAGGCAATGCCAGATTCTTAACCCACTGTGCCACAGTGGGAACTCCTCAACAGGTTTTAAAATGTACTTTTTTCAATTAGGACAAATTATTCCAGGGCAAATAATAAAGTTTATGAAACCCCTGAAGAAAAGCTTTGTGTAAATATGTGTCAGCTTTCTGCAAGAAGGCTGATGAAAATTTATGATAGATTTCTTGCTTTTTCTTCCTTCCCACCTAGTGCCTCTTGGTGAACAAACTTACAGCCTCATTCTCCATGGGAAAAGCAGTGTGCAGCGATCTGGTTGATGCCCTTTACCAAGGAAAGGCAGATAAGGAGTTTTATGGGTAGTAAGATTTAGACTTGGAGGATTTACTCTTGGATTATAACCAAGACAAGGGAAGGAGGCAGTTGGAACACATTTTCTTTAGGTTGTCTTTTGAGATTGTTTGCTGATTAATGGCCTTTGCAGAATGTAAAATCTTGTAAGGCCAACACTGGAGCTAGTCCTGCTCCTTCTGTTGTTAATCTAAAGACTTTGTCATTAAGAGAGGTTAGTTACTTAAGCAAAAGGCAGAGACAAATGACTTGTTTCTTCCTTGGTTTCAAACTGAAACCAGCTCTCTTCTTTCCCTTTAAAGAGCTCTTCATGCAAATATTATGATCTTTAAATGTCTCATTTGAAACCAGTTTTGAGATCCTCCCACCCACTGCAAATATCACCAGGTCTTTGAGGCATTTACGGGCCTTAGTTGTTTTAAGAAAGTGTAATCTTGGCATACAATTCTCAATGTAGGCAGAAAATTCCACTTTGAATTTCAGGCAGTCTTCCTCCAGGAGCAGTCTTGGCCTTACGGCACTTCAGTAAAGATCAACCAGAGAGCAACCCATGTTCATGACTCAAACCCAGCGACAAATGACCCCGGGGCAACACGTGTGCGCATTCTGGAGTGATAAATTTAGACTGTCCAAGGGATGAAAATGTGTCGGCATATGCTGAAGAGGAAAATACTTAGAGTATTTGCTGATCTTTTTCTTCTAGTTTTTTATGCATAGTATCTTGAACAGCGGTTTTCAACCTGGGGTTGTTTTGCCCTCCAGAAAATACATGGCAATGTCCAGAGGCATTGTTGGACGCCTGAGGGCTAGGTGCTACTGGCAATCTGGTGGGTGGAAGCCAGGGAGGCTGCTAAATGTCATACAATGCACAGGACAGTCCCCCTCCACCCCACCCCCACCCCCAAGGACCTCATCCCAGCCCCTGTCGGAATCATCTGATCCAGAATGTCGGTAGTGCCTCAGCTGAGAAACCTTGCTCTAGAATCATACTGAGTCCATGGAAAGTTCTAACTGTGGGCAGATGGAGTGGGTGGGTGGGTATGTTTTCCTTGGCTCACTATGTGTGTGAATTAAGAAAAGGTCAAAGGCTTGACATTTTTCACCTTCAGGTCTCTTAATGGATCAACTGTTGTTTCAAAGATTAAAAGGGGGGGAGGGTAAGCGCTGAATTTATAATGAAGTCATGTCCCTTCTTGTTTCTTGATCTGCCTCCAAAGGGAAAAGAAAGAAATCGCCCACAGACTAAAGTTTACGTTTAGTTGGTGTTTGTGTTAATTAAAAAATGAACGGCAGTCACCATTTGGGGAAAGGTGGTAACCATGACTTACAAATTCCCTTCAAACGTATAGCTCTCTGGGTAGGGAGCTGGTTCCTCTGAATTGCTGGTGCAGACTGTCAGTTTACTCCGTGATTTATAGGGTGTGTCACCTTCAGTCAGTCAGTTCAAGTTCCTTAGCCGTGTGCCTGCTGACTAGTTTTTCTGCGATGGTTGATCTTCTGTTGGGAGCAGCTGGTTTCTCTTAAACGCTTGTGTCTGTGTTTGCTACATTTCTATGACAGTGTGTTCACACCAATATAATTATGACTGCATTAGCACTTGCCCTGTAAACCACATGATTCAGGGCTTTACGAGTATGTAGTAAAAACTCTCTCCAGGCAGAAACTTGTCTCTGACACGGAACTTTGGGGGTGCGGGCCGTTGTAAATGGTCGGTGTTGACTAGGACCTTCTGAAGTTTGTGGTCATTAGAACTCCCATTTATTGGTTAGTGTTCTGCGGAGCCAAGACTATGTGCTGTGGGATTTCGATCTTTAATCATTTAGCTAAACACAGGACTTCTGCCAGTTTTCATCCACATTCATTAATTCTTTCGACAAATATTTGAGTGCCTAAAGTGGGCTGCGGCAGGTGATCCTTCACTGAACAGCACGGAGTTCATGTTCTCATAGGGGTTATATGCTGGTAGACGGAGAAGGGGCAGGAGCGGGGGAAGGAAAGGCAGGAAAGAAGAAAGGAGGAAGAAATAGTTAAAAAAATAGTGTCACTTTGGAACTGTGACCTGACAAAGGAGTCGGCCTCGGGAAGGGCACAATGGGCAGAGGGATCAGCCAAGGCAAGCCTCTGAGGCTGGATGTGATGGAAAGCCCATAGGCTGGTGCAAGAAGGGCAAGGGCGGGGTGCCATGCACGTGCTAGCCAAGGAACCAGGGCGTCTGGGTCTGTCCAAGTCTAGGTGACGAGCTTGACTTTTTAAGCTAGAGTTGGAGGGGGACGGGGGCAGAGTTGATTGAAGTTTTAAATAGATCCCTCTGGCAGTTATGGGCAGGAGAAGGAACAGAGGGACTGGCTGAGAGCCTGCTGCTGAAATCCAGATGGTGACGGTGTGAACTGGGTTTTAGGGCCTCATTTGCACCAGCCTCCACTTTGGGGGAACAACACAGCTGAAGGACATTCAGGAAGTGAGGTGCAGGCTGACACCTGGCTCCTGCTAGAGGCGCCATCCACACAAGATGTGTGATATTGGGAGGGATGAGGGAAAGAGCCTGGCCTTTGGCAGTTTGTTTGCTCATCTGTGAAATGGGATTTTTAACACATACCCCGCGGAACTGTGGAAAAGATAAGCAAAGCCTGAAGAGCTCCTAGCCCAGTGCCCAGCGATGATCATTTCATGTCCCAGCAAATCTGTTGTTAACTATTGTAAAGAGATCGCATACCCATGGCCGTTTTCCAGGCTTTCCATCACCTTTTAATTGCTCTCAGGATGTGGTAGAGACCCTTTTGTGTTTAACTTGATGTACAGACAACCATCCCAGTGGCTGACATTATGTGTTTATATATTTGCTGCTTTTCCATTTCCACATCTTCTTAGGGCCTATTTCTCTTTTGCTTCTCACATTTGTAGGACTTTGAATATAGATTGCCTCCCATTGCCTTCCAGAAAGATGGAAGCCTTCAAAGACAATACCCTACCAGCTTTTTAAAAATTGAGATGTGATTCATATGCCATAAAATTCACAAGTGTACAATTTAGTGGCGGGTTTTTTTTTTGGTACAGAGTTGTGCCGCCGTCATCACTAATTCAGAACATTTTCATCCACCCCCCCAAAAAAACCCTGTGCCTATTAGTAGTCACCCCCCATTTCCTCTTCCCCAGCTCCTGGCAACCACTAATCTGCTTTCTGTCTCCATGGATCTGCCTCCTCTGGACATTTCATCTAAGTGGAATCATACAGTATGTGGCCTTTTGTGTCTGGCTTCTTTCACCCAGCATCATGTTTTCAAGGCTTAACAGTGCTATAGTTTAACTCTTCTTTCTGAGCTGTATATGCATTTATATTTTTCAAAAGAGGATTTTTTGTACAATAGTTATAATTGGTAGGAAATTCTCCCAATTTTTATTTTGTCACATGGCGAGTCAGCATTTATTGATTATCATTACCTTAGTGTATCTTACCCCCAGAACATTCTCCCCTTGGTACCACTGCAGTGTTTCCATCTATGATTTTATTTTTCCCACTTGCTTTGGAGATGTCTCCCTCCCTTGTTCCCGGTTCACTTTTTTCCTTTCCTTCTCCATAGTCTAGTGCAGGGCTGGCAAACTAGAGGCCACAGGCCGAATCTGGCTTGCCGTCTATTTTTGTAACCAAAGTTTGATTGGATCCCAGCCTTGCCCATTCATTTCCATCTTGTCTGTGGCTATTTTGATGTTGTGATGACCGTGTTGAATTGTTCCGAGGGACCATATGGCTCACAAAGCCTGAAATATTTACTAGCTGGCCTTTATAGCCAAAGTTTGCCAATCCCAGGTCTAAGGTCTGATGGATGACAGGACCTCAGTGTTGATTTGGTTCTAATCAGAATGATTTGTGATTCTTTGGGACCTCTCTGGACTAGGGCCACTCATCGGCCAAAAATCATGAAGGCGATCAAAGCGCTTGTTGATGTAACTCTTTTCCTCTATACAAGAGGGTAAAACAAATATTCCTTCAATGAAAAAAAGAGATGTTAGAATATTTCTTAATATTTCAAGACAGAAAGAATGTTGGTGCACATTTGAGGACTATAAATGCCATATTATAATCATGCACACTCATACCTACCACCGAGTGGCACACACATGTATATCAAACTTGACAGCAGGGAAATTACTTAAACCTTCCTCAACTCAGAAAATGCAGGTTTCCCAGGAACTCAAGCTGGAGGTTTCCACGATTGCACCATTTGGGCTCCCGTGACGCTCAGAACCCATGTGTCTGGAGTCTTATAGTAAACACCGGCAATTTTCATGTCCCTGCATCTCCGCCTGCCAGTCCAACTGGACCCTTTTATCTGGCTGAGACATTACCCGAAAGCAACCTTTTTGGCCTGGATGTTACCTCTTTCCTTTCCTCCCTGAATTTGAGGAAAAAAGAATTTCCAGTCACATTAGCCACCGTGTTTGCTGCACAAAATTGAAACATGCTTTTGAATTTTTTTTTAAATTTCCAGATGCTTCCCTTGTAAATCTTCCTCCTTTCTTGACCCCTGGGTAGGGTCTCTCAGGGGCCCGATTATCTTTCCATTTCTGTCTTCCCCACTGGCTTATAAACCTTGGAGAAAAGAGACTGTTTCCTTCTCATGCCTCTATTCCCAACACCTAATGAAGAATGTAGTACTGCAAGATGCTGAACAAATGTCAAGTTAATGCATGTGTCAGTGTATTTAAAGCTTCAAGCATTTTGCTTCACATATGTTGTTTTATTCACCCATAAATTCCTTATATTAACACTGTTTTTTTTTATTTTTGTTTTTTTATTTTTTTATTTTTTGCTTTTTAGGGCCTCACCCTTGGCATATGGAGGTTCCCAGGCTAGGGGTCCAGTCGGAGCTACAGCTGCTGGCCTACACCACAGCCACAGCAATTCCAGATCTGAGCTGCATCTGCGGCCCACACCACAGTTCATGGCAACACCGGATCCTTAACCCACTGAATGAGGCCAGGCATTGAACCTGCAATCTCATGGTTCCTAATCGGATTTGTTTCCACTGCACCATGATGGGAACTCGAACACTGTTTTTTAATCGTGATTTGTTTCCTGACAAATTCAGGTGTCTGTCTTCAGTGATGACACAGCCTGCCTTTTGATTCATCCATTTAACTGTCATTAACCAAGCAACCACGATCCCTATGGAACATACAGAATTGTGCTGCATCAGGTGCCATATTCCACAAGGAATCTAAATACAATCACCCATACACACATTTATAAGATACAATAAGAATTCAGAGGAAAAAGGCCTGGAGCTATGAAAGTATGTGTGTGAAAAATAATACAGGAGTTCCTGTTGTGGCTCAGTGGGTTAAGAACCCAACTAGTATCCCTGAGGATACAGGTTCGATCCCTGGCCTCACTTAGTGGATTAAAGGATCCAGCATTGCTGCAAGCTGGGGCCTGGGTCACAGATGTGGTTTGAATCTGGCACTGCTGTGGCTGTGGTGTAGGCCTTGGTTACTGCTCCGATTCAATCCCTAGCCTTGGAACCTCCGTATGCTGCAGGGGTGGTCCTAAAAAGAGAAAAAGAAAGAAGGAAAAGAATACTAAGAATTTTGACTGATTTAGATTGAGATGTCTGAATGTCCAGGTGCTGGCCAGAAACGAAATTCACATTTAGGTGTTTCTGGTGAGAATTTGTTCACGAAGGAGCAACTTGCAGAGCTGCGAGCAGTTCAGGGAACACAGGAGAGACGCCAGCTTAACCAGGAACTAGCATCAGCTGGAGGGGACAGGGGACAGAATGTGGCACCAGGGTTTAATGAGAGGCGGAGCCTGGGGTCCTAACAGCAGGAACTCTCCCCGAATGGCACCCGAGCAGGAAAGGAGGTAGAAATACTTGGATGTCCATCTCCTCCAGCCCTCAGCTGTCTTAACAGTGCTTCGCATTGCCTGAATCCAGCCTGGAGCCAGCTGGCGACAGTGCCGAAGTCACTCAGAGCCACGGGAGCGAGGGACACAGAGTAGGGTGGAGAATTGGGGAGAATGGATAAGGAAGGGGGGGATAAAAGAAAACGGGGAGTTAGGGAAAGCCTTTTATTTTTCTTCTTAAGGCCACACCCGTGGCATATGGAGGTTCCCAGGCTAGGGGTCAAATCGGAACTACAGCCGCCGGCCTACACCACAGCCACGGCAGCGCCAGATCCAAAGCACATCTGCGAACTGCATCACAGCTCGGGGCAACAGCAGACCTTTAACCCTTTGAGCGAGTCCAGGCATTGAACCCGCATCCTCATGGGTACTAGTCAGGTTTGTAACCCACTGAGCCACAACGGGAATGCCAGGGAAACCTTTTTTGAGGGCATGGTATTTAGGTCATGATGGGAAACATAAGGATTTACTGGTGGGGAAGAGACTTTGAGTTAGAGGAAACACAATATTCCAAGCCTCTGAGTTGGGAGCTTTGTGGCTAAAGCAGAGTGAGCGAGGTGAGGGTGTGGCGTCATCAGGATCCAGGTCATAGGCGCCAGGTTGTTGAAGCCAGGTTGACTGTTATCCTCGGTGCAGTGAAGATTTGTTAAGAGGGCTGAAAAGAAGGATTATCCTGGTGCTCAGTAGTCTCAGGAGGGAGAGAAAATGGGAGCTTGGCCGAGGGTGAGACAGAAGAATAGGAATTCATCCTGCTCAAAATGGAGAAGCCCTTACCCTTCCCAAGTGTGTGTACATATATCCTTCCCAAGTGTGTGTTTACACATACATATATATTTTTTTGGCCACACCCACAGCACGTGGAAGTTCCCGGGCCAGGTGTTGAACCTTCGCCACAGCAGTGGCAATGCCAGATCCTTAACCCACTGAGCCACCAGGGAATTCCCCCAATTATGCATTATTAGCCCACAGACAGGTAAAAATAAGATTAGAGCATTTATTCAAGAATAGGTGGCTTAACGCTTTCAGTCCACTCATTATTGTGGAATTGTAAATTCCTCTAGTTTAATTTCCTCATTTAAATCTGGAAAGAGGGATTCCTGTCCTGCTCAGTGGAAGTGACTTTGACTAGTATCCATGAGGATGCAGGTTCGATCCCTGGCCTTGCTCAGTGGGGTAAGAATCTGGCCTTGCAGTGAGCTGTGGTGTAGACCCGGCTCAGATCTGCATTGCCGTGGCTGTGGTGTAGGCCGGCAGCTATAGCTCCGATTAGACCCCTAGCCTGGGAACCTCCATGTGCCATGGGTATAGCCCTAAAAAGACTAATTAATTAATAAATTAAAAAAATCTGGACAGACTGATGTGCCTTAGCAAAGGATTTCTAAACCTTGGCACCATTAGCACTTTGGACCCGGTGATTCTTCGCCGTGGAGGCCGTCCTGTGTGTCACAGGACGCTTAACGGCATCCCAGGCTTCTACCCGCTGCATGCTGCCTCTCCAAGCTGGGACTTCCAACATATGTCCAGATAGTGTTGAGTCACCCCTCTTGAGAACTACTTCAGCTCATCTCATACTTGTCTTTCTGTCATGTGGGGTTTTTATTTTATCCCTATTTTCCCAGGAATTTGAGGTTCCCCCAAAGCAGGGACGATGCCTCATTCTCCCCCCTGACTCCATTTCCTACATATGAAATAAATGACACATAGGGAGATCAATACATGTTTGTGGAACAAGTGAATGAACAGTGAATGGACCTGAAATGTGTTACAACCGTGAGCATGGGATTGGAATCCAAGAAAACTACCGTTCTCGCCCACTGCTGGTTCTTCTAATTAAAGAAAGAATCACTAGCAAGAGTGTGGAGGGAAGTTATGAGAGGTCTCTCGAGCTGTATAAAATATTCCTATTTCATGCATAATTGCTTCAAGTAAATCCATTAAACTTTACAGAGTCATTGTCTAGATTGGATTGTTTCATTTCTCTAGTCAGATTCAATTAATCGGTTTCTCTGAATTATAGCTCCTTGAGTTGAGGGCGTGTGCTGGCCGATACTTGAGTTTTGTAGTCAGAATTTGGATCAGACTCTGGCCTTGCCACTTATGACCTGAGTGACAACAGCCAAATGGCTTAACATCCCTTAGTTTCAGTTTCCTCATCTGTAAAATGCTGATGGTGAAATCTGCCTCACCATTAAATTAATAAATGTGATAATGAATGTAAAGTGCAATTTCTAAAACATAAAGTACTACATAAATATCATTACCATAGTATTCATGAGAGTTAATCATAGTTCATTACGGAGCCCTGTTTCATTTTTTATTATGTTTCCCCAGCAGAATTTTTTTTTTAAAAAAACTTGCTTTGGATTGTACTACATTTTTGGAAAAACTCTGTCCAGAAAAATATTTCTTTTGCTTTTCTTTAAATAGGATGTTTTTTGAAATTTTCTTAAGATAATTCTTACTTTTGATTGTGCAAGTAGTATATAGAAACATTCTTGTTATGAAAGAGTCGAACTAGCAAAAACACACAAAATGAATTGATGAAAAATATACATCCCTCATTGCCCCACCACCATTGCATAGTCAAGGGAAACCAGTTTTAACAATTTGGAGTTCAAGTTCTTTTTTCTATATTTTTACGTGTATTTATTTTATTTTTTGTAAAACTAGGATTTTATTTTCTGTACTGGGACATTTTTTTTTTCAGTTGTCCATACATCTTAAAATATTTTGTGCCGTTATGTTCTAGTAAATAGCACATTATTGAGATAAATATTGTCTTTTCTTGGACTCCCGGCCTATTCTTCATCTAAATTAGTTCCCAGAATAAAAGAGAAAGTATTGCCTAGAAACCTGCATTTTTCCAAGCTTCTCAGAAGAGATTGAGAAGACCATTCTATGTGTCATATGTGGATACAGGGACCTTTTGAATCATGTACTTTCCCACCGTGGCACAATCAACCTAAAAGTTTTGAAAATACGGCTTGTAAGGGGAGTTGGCATTGACGTTACTTGGGGAATTCCCTTAATGAAAGGCACACAGAAAACTGTCAATTGTATTTGACATTCAGGTTTTCAAATCTAATATGAATGCTGCCATTGCCTAGTGTTGGAAAGTAACATACGTTTCCCATTCGCTTTTGTGTGAGGGCATTGTGAAGTCTACGTTCTTTGCAGTGCTGTATTTGTGAGTCAGTGTGGGTATGTAATCCCTATAAAAGTCTAATGAGGTTTATTACATTGATGGCAGAATACACTTAATTATTAACCACGCTAATGTTTGGTTTGGTGTGGTTAATTTCATGTATTTTAATTTTATAGCTTTGTAAAAACAGGATCAAGTATAGAACTCTGAAATAAAGCAGAATGAATTGTGTTTTCTCACCTCTTCCGTGAAAATAAAGATTACTTTTGTATTTGTAGCAAAATACTGATCTCTTCAGAAGTCTGTATGTCTTTCATGAAATTGATAGGAAAACCGCATTTATATCACCAAGAGTATCCTTCTCCAATAGAAGTGGCATTTTTTTTTTAGAAAGCTACAAGTTTGTTTTTAATCTCAAATTTAGTTAAGGAACAATTCTGATGGAGGTAGAGGACTGCCAAGGGAAAATGCTTTCCTGCTGCTAAAGAAATGATGAGGCAGGCACTATATTTATTTTTATAACAATGCATTTTGATCCTGTGACAAATGTTTCACCATGGCTTTAACATTTTTCCTATTCTAAACTAAATTGTATATGTTAACATTTTGATCTGTCTTGACTTCTAAGAACACTAGGACACATTGTTGGTGTTGCGGACTTAAAGAAAAGTTTCATGGAGATTTAATTCAATTACGTGGTTGATGAATGTCTCCCATTTTCAAAGTACCAGGTAGGTGCTGTTGTGGGATAAAAGATGATGAAACCAACAGCTCTGCGTGTGGGAAAGGGCAAACCCATCCCTAAGTAACTTGGGCACAAAGCAGACAGTAATTAGTTCGATAAGAGAGCTGGGAGAGGAAAGAAAAACACTATAAAAAGAAAACAAGGAGTTCCCGTTGTGGCTTAGCAGGTTAAGAACCCAACATAGTATCCATGAGGATGCGGGTTTAATCCCTGGCTTCTGGCAGTGGGTTAAGGATCCAGTGTTGCCACAAGCTGCAGCATAAGTCCCAAATGTGGCTCGGATCCGGTGTTGCTGTGGCTATGGCGTCGGCCCTGGTAGCTGCAGTTCTGATTCAGCCCCTAGCCTGGGAACTTCCATTTGCCACAGGTATGGCCCTAAAAAGATTTAAAAGAGAAAACAAAGAGGGAAGTTAATTTAAATAAAGAAAATCCCAGAGGTCTTGTTGGAAAAGGTGAAAATATTGAAAGACGAGTGAAATTTGATAGATTACTATGAGAGTGCTGGGGCTGGCAAACCAGTCTTCCTTGGTGTACTGTAAAGCTGAAAAATCCAGCACAGAGGTGGCACTGTGTCTGTCCATTTAAGGAAAAAGTGTAGGGAATAGACAAGTGCTGTCCAATATGGCAGCCATCAGCCATATGTGGCTATGTAGATTTCAACCAAACTAAAGTAAAAGATTCAGTTTCTCAATTGTACTAGCTGCATTTGAAGTGCTTCATAGCCACCAGGGGCTCCAGGGGGTTGAAGGAGTGCTGGGAGGTGTGGATCGATGTCTCTCAAATGTTTGTGAGCACCTGGGGGCTTGTTAAAACACAGGCTGCTGGGATCTGCTCCCAGAAATTCTGAGTGGGTAAGTCGAGGGTGGGACCTGAAATTCTGCTTTTCTAACAGGCTCCCAAGTGCTAGGGACACTACTAGTCCAGGGGCCACACTTGGTGTACAATAGCACTTCACAATCAGTTTTAAATTTCTAAGATGTAGTCTACTGATACATATGTTTTTCTTTTCTTCCTTTCTTTCTTCTTTCTCCCTCCCTTTCTACTTTCTTTCTTCCTTCCGTCCTTTCTTCCTTTCTTCCTTTTTTGCCACACCTCTGGCATATGGAAGTTCCTAGGCCACAGAGCAAACCACACCATAGCAGTGACCGGGCTGCTGCAGTGACAACACCAGATCCTTAATTTGCTATGCCACAAGGGAACTCCCTTATATTTTTCTTTTCTTTATTCTTTTCCTTTTTTTTTTTTAATGGCCGCACCCATGGCATATGGAAGTTCCTGGGCCAGGGATCGAATCCAAGCCACAGCTGCAACCTACACCATAGCTTCAGTAATGCCAGATCCTTCACCCACTGTGCTGGGCTGGGAATCAAACCCTCAATGCGTCAGAGACAACACTGGGTCCTTAACCCGATGTGCCACAGCAGAAATTCCCCATATATTCTTCAACAGTAAAAATGAATTACTCGAAGTTCCCTGATGGATCACTGGGTTAAGGATTCTGTATTGTCACTGCTGTGGCTCAGGTTCGATCCCTGGCCCAGGAACTTCTACATGCCACAAGTGTGGCAAAAAAAAAAAAAAGAATTGCTAGAAAAAGGGTATTAAAATATTTTTTAATTTATAAAATTGAACACTATATTAGCAGATTCAATAGATATATAATTACATTTCAGTGAACACAGCCAGAACATAGGAAAAAGGACAGAATGTATCAAGAGTCTCTAAACGATTCCTCCCTATTTCTCTCTGCGTCTCTGTGCTGAGCTGCGCTGGCCCATGGACCACACTGATGCAGCTTGAATATCAGCTTGGGGATCCTGCACTTCACACTGTAATAATGATTCCTCATGACTTTTGAGCAAGGAAATTATATCACCCAAGTCATAGGAAGAGACGTGTGGTCGAGGTGGAGAGGAGTGATGGGGAAAGGGTGTCGCCGAAGCTGGGGAGACCAATACCAAGGCCATGACAAAATCAAGGCAGAAGGAACTATGGGCGGTAGACAGGAAGGGTCAGATGCCAGACACGATGAGAGGTCATGGAATCAACAGGATTGGGCAGCTAATCGGATGCAGGGTGTGAGGAAGAGAAGAGATGTAATGATGACTTTGAGGTTTCAATCTGAGCAACTGGAAAGGCAACAACGACCCTCACGCAAACGGGAAACACAAAGTGTGCCCCGGTCACTTTACACGGAGAAGGTGATCCAAACCCTTTTTGTTATCTCTTGGATCAGATTTAAGCTTCATTCATCTCTGTGGCTTTTCTTTGGGATATTAGTGGACTCTTGTTTCAGAGGTGTACTATATAAGTCATTATCATATACGTCAGAAAAACATCCTGTTTGGTGAGTGACTCATATGAAGATCATTTGTGTGTGAGATGGACACTTAAAATGCACAGATAAACAACGTCTAGTAACCCAAAGCATCTCAGAAAAGTACCATGTAGCTCAAAGATTTAGGAGTGGTCCAGAGTTCTTGAAACACCTTCAGGGCTTTGTACAGCTTAACCTCTTGACTATTTAGAAAACTACATTGTTATTTTATACATGCAAAATCAGATTTCCGGGAACAGTGGATTACACTGACCAAATTTACTGGAGTATATTACTAATTATCCAAAAGATCACCCTAAATACCATGTCCACGTGGAGGTCTGCATGGGAAGTATTTCAAACCCACAAAGGCCAATGGTGAAGTTACCTATGAATTTAGCAAGAGTTATGGAATATTTGAGTATTTCAGCAACAACAAATTAATGTTCATATGAGGCACTAGAAAGGCTCTGGGAAATCTCTTCAGGTTGCTAAAAGGAAGTTGATGGTTTTCTTTCTGGCCATATCCATAACACATAGATTGAAACCTACAAACAGCAGTGCGGCCATCTCGAGAGTCCTGTTTTCAGTGGACCTGCACACCAGAGGGTATCAGTGTTCTAGGTGTTTGGGGCAAATTTCCATGAGGACAGGCAAGGAAATTTCATTTGAAAATACAACTCTTAACTCCTTACAAAAAGCGAAAAATGCATGTTTATTTCTTACTTCACTGAAAATGCTTGTCTTCACAAACTAAAGGAGATTTGATATTTTGTAAAAAAAAAAAAATTCTTTTTTTTTCTGACTTATCTAGGCTTCTACTGTAAACATTCAACCCAGTGTAAAGGAACTCAGAAATGTATTATTACTCCTTCGCCCATGTTTCTTTGCAACTGGTTGGATCCATTGCTTCTTTCCTCGCAAACTCTGTTTAACAATATGCTTCTGGCTGAAAGTATTGTTTCAGTGACTAGTTTAACTCCCCAGGGTAAAGTATCTCTCTATTTAGGACCAAGTGCCTGGATTAAGTGTTTTACTTCTTTCTGATGCTCCCTGCAGTGTACACAAATAAAAACTGTGCTTTCGTTCTCTGCCCCTCCACACTCCTCTGACCATCGGAGCCCTGGTGACGGGTGGAAATTTGTGAGCTTTGTTGTGAAAACCACAGGATTGTGAAGACATCTCACATTCTCTGCTAATGGACATCTGAAAGGCTGATGGTAGCTCATCTCATGTTATGTGTTCACAGTAAACACAGTCTCTTGAAATTGTTCCTTTTAAAATGGAGGCTTCCAGAGAATTCAGCCTTTATCCACTGTGCCCTCTTCTTTCTTACCCTCTAACATCTTTACCCCTCAGTGTGCAACTTGCTCAGATGACCCCCAACTTCAAAAACTAGCAAATACGTACTCAAGTTCTTCTCCCTTAGCCCACCCTGTTCTCACCCTGTTGCTCACCTAACTTTCAAGAGAAGCTCCTAGAAATCACGGACTGTCATTGTCCCTACGTCCCCATCTCCCATTCGCTCTTCCACCTGATCTGGCTTCCATCCCACAGCTTTACTGCACCTGCTTTTGCCAACCTCACCAAAGACCTGTCATATTGTCGAGTCCAGTGCCCTCTTCTCTGAGCTCTTCCCACCTGGCCTCAAATAGACTTTAACTTTACCAACAACTCCCTTTCTAGCCATCTCACCCAGGCTTTTATGACACAGCACTCCCAAAGCTTCCCTCCGACTTCCTTCCCATTTCTGTTGCTGGTCCCTCCTTTGCTGTTTTTTTAGGGTGTGACCCCAGCCACTTTCTGGTTCTTGCTCCCTGTGATAACCCCTTTCACCCCCTGGGTATCGCCCTGATCTTTATACTGCAGACTCCCAATTCAACACCTTTTACGCCAGCTTTGTTATGAAGTCCAAGTAAATGACCACAGGTACTCAAATTCAACACACAATTGAATTCTTAATTTTCCTATATGTTCCCTGTATTAGTTACCTAATGATGATGTAACAGACAACCACAGACTTAGTGGTTTAAAAGAATGCAAAAGTCCAAAATGTTTCAGCATTCCCGCCTTCCTTTTGGCCCCCCAGGGGGAGAATCTGTTTCCTTGCCTTCTCTAGCTTCTAGTGGTCATCTGTATTGGTTAACTGCGTGACACTTCTTCCATCTTCAAAGACAGCAGCAAAGCATATCTACCTCTATCTATCTGTCTGTCTATCCATCCATCCATCCATCTATCCCTCCCTCCCCTTTATCCCTCCTTTCCTCTCTCTCTCATTTCTGCTCCTATCATCATATCTCTTTCTCTGCCTCTGCCTCTCCCACCTCACTTCTAAAAGACCTTTGTGATTACGTTGGGTCTATCTGAATAATCTCTAGAATCTAGACTAATCTCTCCCAAGATCCTTAATCACATATGCAAGAAAAACCTTTGCCACGTAAGGTAATATATTCTTGGTTTCTAGGAATGGACACTTTCGGGGGCCATTATTCTGCTAACCACACCTCCAAAGCTTTCCTCTCCCTTATCTCAGTGAATGCTTTTCCAGCCTCTCAGCTAGTAAAGTCAGAAACTTCCAAGCCATCTTCCACTCCTCTCTTGCATCCCTTACATGGAAAGTTTCCCAGGTCCCATATGTTCTACATCTGAGCTTCTTCCTAGATATATAATCTCTCCATCATAAGCATCAATGCCTCTATTCAGCCCCTCTACTTTTCTACCCCGGGCTCATAAACACCATCCAAATTTGCTTTCCTGCCTCCTGTGCTCTTCCTCTCTTCATTTGAACCTCAGATCCTGTTTCCACACTCCGGGTCAGTTTCCCAGTCGCAGTTACCTAGGCCATTCATGTTTTGGACACTGTGTTTCTCTGTTCCCATCTGCCTGATGGACTTGTTCATGCTCCAAGGGTCAGCTCAGTCCTCAGCACTGCAGTGCCTCCTCACCCACTCACGCAGAAGAAATTGCTAGAGAAGGTGCTAGCACCGGGCTTTATATTTGTAAACACAGTGGCACTTTCCATGGTTTATTATAGTTCTATTTTTATGGCTTTTGTTCTGGCTATGTAATGAGTCTCATAAGGGCAAGACAAGGTGTTATGACTCTAACTTTTGGGATCAGATTCCAATTCCTCCTTCTCCCCCCATCGTTTCCAATCTCCCTTGCTCTTCCCCACCCCCCACCCAGCTCGCCCTTCTTGCAGCTCAGTTAAGTATCAATTACCTCTTCTCATATGCATGCTCAGTGGAAACCTCTCTTATTCCCCAGATAGATTTTTCGGCTCCTTTCTCTGTGATTCCATTGCTCTTTGTGCCTCTCTTTGCCCTAGAAATAACCCCATTGCCTGGCATTTGGCCATTATGTATGTATTTATTTCCTGGATTCTGGAAAGAAGTAATCATACACCTTTCCATCCCCGTGTCCCCAGCACATGGCAGCACAGTACACAGCACATAGTAACTGCTTAACATATTGAGTAAATAATTGAAAATAAGTGAATGGGCTAGTATTCCCATTGCCACCTTCTCCATCAGGAAAACTCTAACTCATTTAACTATTTCTTTCCCTGTTTTCTGGTCTCCCAGGCTGGACCATACGTTTAATGATAGGGACTACATCTAGTTTATTGTAACCTAATTACAAAAATAGCATCTAGAGCATTCAGTCCCACACAGTGACTGAGCTAGCATCCAGCTCAATCATTGTGTGGGACTGAATTGATACTCTTTTTTTCATCACTTTTGCAAGAAGTTAATTCAAATAAAAGTAAATCCATTTTAATTCTGGTGAGAAACCTGAAATTGGATACTCTGGCTGTATCATGAGGACTGGAGTAGGCATCAAGCCTTGTGAGCTCTGTCTGGATTCTGTAACTAACTTATTTGGCATGGCCTGAGGTTAATCAATCACATTTTAGAATGTCTGTGTTCTCATTTTGAAAAGTCTTCTGCCCCTACCTCGCAATATTACAAAGAATCAAGCAGGAAAGTAGAAAGGCATCTTGAAAGAAAGTACAAACTGCTATATGAGTACAATTTATTTTGGGGATTCTGCTTTGGGGGGAAAATTGTGTTGCTTTGTCTCGTGGGTTAAGGCTCTTGGAAATCCTTCTTTATACTGAGGGAGAAGGAACAGAGGGCAAGCCTTCATGCTTTTATGTAATCTGGACAGTTACCATGGGAATTTAATCTCTTCTCTCCATCTGGCCCCTTTAACTCTTAATTCAAAAGACAGCAGGCTTCATCCATTGTCTAGCTGTCAAGAGTTGTTTGTGTAGGAACCTGAGGTTTAAGAACCCTTGAGTCTATCACTGATTAAATTAGCAGAAGAAATACCTCTCTTCCTGAGGGTCACCTGTTTTTGAATCATCTTGAACATTCAGGCTAGCATTTTGGGGTCCTATTACCTACAATAAGGAAGCCAGGGTGTTGCCGGTCTTCATGGAGGCCAAGGCCACCTTGAAGGGTCCCATATGGTGCAATCCCTTGAGAGGCAGAAAGAAATTTATAGTGTCTTTGATGCAGGGGCTTCATTCATGCCTGAATTATTCTGTTCTATGATACTTAATGCTATGCTTCTATCATGAGGCTCTCAATGTGATATCTCAAAACAATTCATTCATGACTCAATTTAGTGAATACTGGACTTGACCAGTATGTAAAAATACATGGAAATGCCCTGCCTCCTTGCCTCCTATCCCCTTCCCTCTCCCACGCCAGGAAGGCGCTAAAGTAAATCTGAGTTGAGTAGTCTTTGGGGTCCATTGTGGGGAAATGTCTAATATGCTTGACCCCAATTCTCCCTCCTCCTCCTTTCTCTCCAATCTGCCTGGCTCTTCCCTTCCCACCCAAGTAGCCCTTCTTGCAGTTCAGTTCATTATAGATCATCTCTTCTTGCACGCATGCTCTGTTATCCCCATTCTCTATCCTGCCTCATTCCCAAGTCCTACCTGGTGATATTTTCTTTTCTCGCTCTCCCCCTCCCTTTCCCTCGCCCTCTCATGCTCCTTGCTCCATCCCCAACCCCCACTGCTCCCTGCCATTCAGGACCTCCAAAAAATCCCAGTCCCATTGCAGCTTGCTTCTTCCTAAGATTCAAAGCATTCTAAGGCTGGAAGACAATTGCAAGATCATCCATGCCCAAAGGAATAGTTAGAATTTACAAAGAAAACAAATGTTGTTGAGATTTGAAATGGACTTGGATGTAATAGGGAGCCAGAGATACCAATCTCTAAAGCCCATGAAAGTGCTTAGAGGCCCCCTTCACAATTTGATGAAAGCCTTTGACTGCCTCCATATTCTCTTATAATCAAAGCTGATTTTCTGAACTATCAGAATTCAAGTCATTTTTAAAGGTATTCCTAATAAATTTTAGTTGCCTCTTTTTCACAATATTGTTTTTGTTATTTTCTCACAGAAAGGCTATAAGGCTAATTTTATTATAACCTGCTTCTAAAGGAACTTTTTTTTTTTTTTTTTGCTGCATCCACAGCACATGGAATTTCCCAGGCTAGGGATCCAATCCAGGCTGCGGCTGCAACCTACACCACAGCTGTAGCAACCTGGGATCCTTAACACACTGCAGCAGGCCATAGATCCAACCCATGCCTCAGCAGCGACCTAAGCCACTGCAGGATCCTTAACCCACCCCACCACAAGAGGAACTCCTGGAGGAGCTTTTAAAAGAGTAATTTGAAGATTCTTGAACAAGTTCAGCTTAGTTGGAATTTACATTTGTGCTTCCAAGATGGCTTTTCCCGAGGACCACCAGTCACAGGTAGAGGTTCCAATACATGCATTAATAGCCACTCTTGGAGTTCTGTGTCTTCATTATAACTGGTATTTCATGAAACGTGTTTCCTGCTCCAAACAACCACCTTCAGTGGTGGCTGTTGGCCTGTATGTGAGCTGGGCCTGCCTAGATCCTGCTTCGACACTAAACTCTTCTTTTTAATTAATGTTTGTAACAGTTATCAGGAGTTTGTTTTGGTTTTATGCTTTCATGCCCTGTATGATCCCAAATGAGGGATCAGATGCACAGATATCTGATATACATAGGACAGATGGGGGGATAAGAAAGCTAATAGACATGTATGAAAACATGTCTATTCACTTTTCGTACCATGTAGACTGGATTTCGAGAAAGAGTCAAGCCATTTATTAGCTCTGTTCTCGTACCTCAGTTTCTCTCTCTCTCTTTCTTTTTTTTTTTTGGCCACCCCACAGCAATATGGAAGTCCTGGGCCAGGGATCAGATCCAAGCCACAGCTGCAACAACACCGGATCCTTAACCCACTGTGCTGGGCCAGGGATTGAACCTGCATCCCAGCGCTGCAGCAATGCTGCCGAACCTGTTGTGCCACAGCGAGAATTCTGTGCCTCAGTTTCCTTACCCATAAAAATGAAGTGGGAAATGAGTAGTTAATCCAGTTGTTCTGCTACAATGAGCCAAGATAGAGAAAACATCTAGCATAGGGTTTGTAAAACTCAGTGCTAGCTTCCTTCTGTGGTGTAAAAGGATAGTGTTAGTCTGAAAATCTGATAGAAAAGCCCCCCAAGATATGTGTATGATGCTCTTTGATAGACATGCTGTCATTTCCTGGATAAGCCATATTATTTTCATGTACTCTGATAGCTAGAGATGTTTCCTTTTTCTGGTCGCTGCTGTGAATGGTATAAGTTTTTCACTGTTTTCAGCATGTCAGGATTGCTGTCGGGCATCAGTGCTACCAACTTTTGTAAATTTATATTTTCTTTCTTGTCTTTGCGCAATCCTAATTAAGACTGTATTTTTAAAGACAACTCTTCTTAATTGCTTAAAGAAGAAAGAAAATTATAATACCTACCTAAAAGTTATGGGTTTAAAAAATTTTTTATTCTTTCTTTTTAAAAATGTCATAGTCATTGATAGCAGCAACTGCCAAATTGTCGCAAATAATAGTTAAAGTGTGCATAATTGCTCTCCATCCCACCTTGTATAAAGAAACACCCTCTAGAGCTGTACTGTACTTTATAATGGCCATTAGCCACCTGTGGCTTTTTAAATTTAAATGGATAAAAATTAAATAAAATAAAAAATTCAGGAGTTCCCGTTGTGACTTAGCGGGTTAAGAACCCGACTAGTATCCATAAGGATGTAGGTTCGATCCCTGGCCTTGCTCAGTGGGTCAAGGATCCGGC
This sequence comes from Catagonus wagneri, assembly GCA_004024745.2. NCBI lineage: Eukaryota > Metazoa > Chordata > Mammalia > Artiodactyla > Tayassuidae > Catagonus > Catagonus wagneri. Next base: position 9,116,954 of record PVHT020000195.1, read on the forward strand.
ATTGCCGTGAGCTGTAGCATAGGTCTCAGATGTGGCTCGGATCTGGTGTTGCTGTGGCTGTGGTGTAGGCTGGGAGCTGCAGCTCCAATTCAACCCCTAGCCCAGGGACTTCCGTATGCTGTAGGTTCAGCCATAAAAAGAAAAAAAAAATTAAGCTCTGCAGTCACAACAGCCACATGTCAAGTACTCAGTAGCCGTTAGTGGCTAGCGGCTACTGTGTTGGGATGGCACAGATAGAGAACATTTCCATCATCACAGAAAGTTCTACTAGACAGTTTTGCACTAGAGTGTGGCTGTTGGCTTTCAGCGTCAAATAGGTCTGCAATGACATGTTAGGGGACACTGTTACTATTCTTCTTCAGTTCTTTAAGGAAGTATGCATTCATTTTTCTCAGGTATCTTTTGTTACCTCGAACTGCTCGGATGATCTCTTTCTCATTACAGAATGCGTTGTCGGCGCATGTCCATTTACTAAGCCATTCTAGTATTTCCGAAATAAATCATCCTGGACTTGGGATGATTTTTCTTTCAAAGCATGACAAGATTCTATCTGTTACTTTCTTTTAATGTTTCATTTTGAAGTTCATGAGTGCTATTGGTCACTAAAACTTTTTCAGCTTATCAGGTTTTAGAATTGAGGCCAAAATTATCCCCAAGAAAGATTTTGCTAACATAGGAATAGGTACTCAAGAGATTTCAAAAGAATTCCCCCAGTAAATCTGTAATTTTAGTGTCTTTTTTTTTTTTGGCCATGCCTGCAGCATGTGGATGTTCCCAAGCCAGGGATCAAATCTGAGTCACAGCAGTGACCCAAGCTGCAGCAGTGACAATGCTGGATCCTTAACCCCCTGTGCTACCTGGGAACTCCTTAGTGGCCTTTAGAATTCTGAGTTTGGGATGGTGAAAGGTCACTTAAAACTTTTGATTTCTTCCCTTGCTTAAGAATGGAATAAGAGAGGTCGCCTCTTCTTTATTATTGAAGTTTTGAAGGTTTCTTCTCTTTATTGTTTGATTCTTTATTATTATCTTGTTTAGAGTGAGAGTGAGTTCTCAGAATGCTGAACATATGCATCACTGAAATACACCCAAATCCCGAATAAAATACAAGTAATTTTAACTTTCGATTATTTTAGATAGCTGCCTAAAACTTAAGAGTTGATTATGTAGATATCACTGTAACTAATATGTTTGTGACACCCATATTAATGAAGATAGACTTTATGTTTTAATTAAACACTTTCAGGGAGATTAATGATTTTTATCAGATTGTTTTCATCTCCATTTTTAATTAACTTGGCAGATTTGTTCATTAATTAAGTTTTCACTAAAATGCCATTTGTAAGTGCGTTTTTTCTTGTGTTTCAATAATGCAACTTCAAATAATGAGGGCAGGAGAGCTGAAAAGATTAATTTTAAGGAGTTGGTTAAATGGAATCTGGGAAGGTACTGGAGGTGCGTGCTCTGGGGACAGGACAAGGATGTTAAGCAAGTCTGTGTCACTCCTGCATGCGGGATTTGCTGTGTAGTTTACCTTGGGCCAAAATGGAGCAAAGGACTTTGGGGGAGGTAGAAACCACAGCCTTGATGTGACAAGAGGTTTCCAAGAAAACTGAGCGACTTAATATACACAAAAACGATACACCATAGTGTGTAAAGCAAAATAAAATATAACCAGGGGAAAAAAATCTAGCACTGAAGTTGGAAGAAAGGTTAAGCGCACGATGGTAGAATCCAGGTGATCTGAATTTACATCAGTCCTAGTGAAAAATAATTGCTGATATCAGTTGACTAAAAGCTCTACTATGAGGCAGAATGTGACTTTGGGACTAAACAATGGACTCTAAGGCTGCATTAATAGAATCAGAGCCTCTGAAATGGAAAAATAATTAGCGCTGCTGTTCTCCGCACTGATCAGAACACAATGATTAAGGGAGGAGAGCTGTGAAATAGCTAGATTTCAAACACGGCCACACACACACATTCTTGTACATGCGCACACTGCAGTGACTCTCAGTCACATCACCACAGGCTAAAACATACATTTCTCGATTTATTGTAAGATGGCATGAGAGCATTCCAAGGAGAATCTAAACAGCTTTAACAGAACTGTTCAAGTATAGCATCTGATGGTGGGTTATACGTACATTTTCTGTACAGTGAATTTAATAGTAAAGCATAAGAAATATGCTCAGAAATGCATTATTGCATTGTCAATAGTCAAAATATCAGAATTGTTTTTTAAGTTTAAATTAAATTAAATAATATACTTTGGTTTTACAGTCATCTTTCAGCATTTTCAGTTGTTTTAACCAAATTGCTTTTGTAATCCTTCATTTCCAATTATTTATGTATAGTTCATGTATTTCAAAACTGAGCAACCATTCACTCACCTCTTCATATGTTCCTCCTGGGCTACCATATCCCCTTTCTATTCCGTATGTTATTTTACCTTCCATGTCAAAATCTCAAGTATTTTATATATATAAACAATTCTATCATAGGGTTCGATTATGAGTATATGTTATACTCATAATAAGTATATGTCATACTCATAATCAAACCCTGTGATAGAAATGTTTGGGCAATGTTTTGAGTATTTATTTGCTTTTGAATTTAAATGTCAATACTTAATTCAACGAAACTTTAACTTTCTTTTTAATTTTAAATGCTGATTGATCTGCTTTTTAATTCATATTTAAATTTTTATTTGTACTTATCTAATTAAGGTTTCAATTCGATTTAACTTAATTTATGATTTCCAAAGTTCTGGGTTTGCTAAATGTAGTAGGAAAAGACTACTCGTCCATTAAAAATTAGATAAACTGTTTAAATTAGAAAAAAAACAGGGAGTGTCTTTTTAAAACATCTAGACTGAACTCAAAAGTAGCTGAAAGTCTTTTTCTATAAAAATGCTAATTTTTAAAAATTAAAAATAATTTTCCATAAGGGAAGTTTATATTTCTCTTTTGCCAGCTTTTGCATTTTTAGAATTTTTATGCTACCTTTAGTTTACTTAACTTTCAGAAAATATATATCAGCCAGTAAAATATGTTTAGAGTGGGTAAGTAATGAGTCCTTCCTGTACAGCACATGAAACTATATCCAGTCTCTTGGGATAGAACATGATGGAAGATAGTGTGAGAAAAAGAATGTGTATATGAACGACAGGGTCACTTTGCTATACAGCAGAAATTAGTACAACATTGTAAATCAACTATACTTTAATAAAAATAAAATTTTTACAAAAGCTAATTTAAAAGCAAAAATAAAATTCCAGCATTCCCCTTAAAACTATTAAAGTGATTAAACCTACGGTAGGTAAATTTGGTGTATTTGGTTTCTTGGAAAATTAGCTTTTGGCAAATTGGCCTCCTTATATGAAAGCTAGGTGAAATTCTAATTAAAATTTACAAGATGTGGAGTTCCTACTTTGGCGCGATGGTATGGGCGGCATCTCTGCAGTGCCAGGACATAGGTTCAATTCCCGGCCCAGCGCATTGGCTTGTGGCATAGGTTGCAACTGCGGCTCGGAGGATCTGAGTGCTACAAGGGCGCCCAAAACCAAAAGGTAATAGCATAAAAAATAAATGTATAAGATGTAAAAAGAATCTTAAGGAAGGTAGCTTTGAGCCATTTTCTACAATTTTAAGAATGGATCAAAAGAAATGGTTAATTATGATAAAATGAAGGGTTTAGACCCGCTGTGTAGATTAATTTTCTCTCATAAGGAACATGAATATCTGGCACGTGATTGGTGAAAGGGACATTTCTCCTAAGTTCTAAAACTAATTGGTTGCCTACATAAACATCAGTCTCGGAAGAGGGCAGTCAGAAAGCCATTCAGATTTTTCAGTAAGTGGTCTCCCAAGGAACAGAGGCTCTTCTGCATGCCTTCTTAATGTGTTCAAATTAATCACCTGGGGTGTACACTAGACTCACCTTCTGTGTTACTTCATCTGAGATCTGGCCCATTTGAGTGCCAAGGCAGAACCGATGACTCTCATTTCCCAGAACGAAGGGCTCAACAACATGGGCTTCTTCTGAGAGCACAGTGTAAGCCAGCCAGTGAGCGTATCCTTTGTCCTCGGAGGCTAATTAAATTTGGAGAAAGAAAACTAAAACTAGGATGGAATGTTTCGTGAATGGATGCAGCCTTCAGACCCTTCCTCATAGCTCCAAACTCACTGTTTTTAGCTTGTTTGCCACGTGACTTCACTAGCAAGGGCGCTGTGCAGTTTCCAGTGGGAGGGAAGACACAGGCTGGACCTTGACCTTTCTGTTGCCATGGCGATGACATTTGAGCTTCTTTGGAGTGGTGAATCTGATTAGTCAGTTCAGTGTTTTCCCTCATTTCACTTCGTTAGGCAGGAAAAGGAAACTCCCCAAAAGACAGTTTCATGTGGATTTGTATTTGATTAAAATATAAATATTTTTCATGCCAGCTCATCTATGGAAATGGCAAGACAGTCAAAACGCAGCTGCAACATCTCAGCTAAGAGTTTACACAAAAATCGGCTGGCCCTGATGCCGTGATAAATTGAACCGTGAAGCCGGTGGGGAGAAACCAACAGGCTGTTTGGTGCTAAAGTAGTCAAACCTCCATCCCCTTGGCCTCTTCCTATCCAGACCTTCCTTATGGAGCTTCAGTGGAAGATTCAAAGTCTCCATGTATTTGGGTCGATGGGTTGGTGAGCTTGTAGTTCATCTCTTTTCTGAAAAGGACAGGAGTGGAAAAAGAAAATGAGGGCGTTAAATGTAGTCTTGGCTTCGAAGTCTATCTGTCGATGGCCAAGTTGAATCCAAAGTATTTCTGGTCCTTGTGGGCTTCATTGAAAGAAAGGGGAGAGGGAGAATGGGTGCCAGTGGAAATGGGGATGATTTCTCTTAGAAGAAAGCCTTGTCACCTTTGTGTTTCCAAGGACCTGTGACAGCGAGTCCCAGGACGGAGGCAAGAAGGGAGGGGGAGCCTGCTTCTCCCTTTTCTCCTATCAATTACCTTTGTTTGGTGGCCCTGATTAGATAACACTTATTAGCAAACAGCCAGCAGATGGTGCTATTTGGTTTAGCGCTAAATTGAGAGCTTCCTGGTTTTTGTTTTATTTTGTTAAAGCAATGGGATAAAGGGGATTTCGCTTTTATTTTCAGTTTACTAGCCTGTCATCGAGGTCTGTCTAAATTCCAATTCTAGCTCTGAGGAGGTGTCCTCATGGGTCATTGGGATATATTTTTCTGAGTTCAGAGTAGGGAAAAAAGGAAAATAAAATCATATGCCTCGGGAGTTCCTGTCATGGCTCGGTGGTTAGCAAATCTGACTAGGAACCATGAGGTTGTGGGTTCGATCCCTGGCCTCACTCAGTGGGTTAAGAATCCGGCGTTGCCGTGAGCTGTGGTGTGTGGGCTGCAGATGCGGCTCAGATCCCGCGTTGCTGTGGCATAGGCCCGCCACTTACAGCTCTGATTAGACCCCTAGGAACCTCCATATGCCGCGAGTGCAACCCTAGAAAAGGCAAAAAGACCAAAACAAAAATCATAATCCTCTTTTAATACCTGCATGTCATGATATCGCGGAGCATAGTCATGGTATCATATATTCAAGTGATAGAAAATTAGAGGAAAAAGTAGACGCCAGCCTTCACCTTTGCCTTCTGCACACACACGTGCCCCTCACCCCATCACTGTCAGTTCTCAGAAGTGTGTGGTCGCCATATGCTTTGTTTCATGGCACCTCATTGCTCATCTGCTCACACAGAAAAGGAACTCATTGAGGCTCAAAGAAATTGCTGCATAAAAATCGGCGGATATTGTACAACGAACCCTAACAAATTAAGAGAGATGGAAAAGTGTATGAGTAACCCTGTCGGAAGCATTCTGTAGAATTGTGGTGCCCTGGACAGAGATTTGGCCCTGCTCCTGAGGACTGGCCTTGGCCATTTCACGCCAGGGAAAGTGAGGAGGAGGGTGAGGCCCGGGATCTCTAAGGATCCTTCCAGAACTAACATTCTTATATTCTCTTTAATGGTAATTGAGCTTCTAGAAAGGATTACAGTCAACACCGTTGCAGGATCTGTCCAGGGGCTACAAAATCCTTTGCAGTTTCCTGGAGGTAAATGGGAGACACAGAGTTGGTTGCTGAAATCCTATAATACCTTTGGACCCTGGAAAGTCATGCACTTTTCTGACATAGCACCTTTGCTCAATCAGAACATTGTTTCTTAATTGCTAAAAGTTGGGTTTGTATTAATGATTTTCCAAAAGTCTAAGGCTGGCATTTTCTTTTTCTTTTGTTTCTTTTGGTGCCGAAAGGGCTATTTACAATTTTGTAGGCTTTAAAATTAATAATTATTAAATTTGCAAAAATCAAAATATCCCTCAAGCTTCAAGTTTAACCTACAAATATTCTTTTTCTGCTTATAATTCAAGTAATGTTTTGTATATAATAAGAACAAATAGTTAAACAGAGGGTTTTGATTAGTGTTGAATTAAAGTTAAACAATCTAAACTCAAACAATTGCTCTCGTTTCTAAACTTAATTAGCTAAAAATTCTTTATACATTTTAATCTACATTTATAAAGTTAATATATTCTGTTTTCTGTTTAACCATTCAAGTATCTAACTGGGCAAACTTACAACCCTAATAGGCAAAATCTTTTTTAAAAACTTAAAGAACTTTTGTAAATCTAATACACGCATTCATTTATTCAACAAGTATGTATGTTTAAGTTCATTACCACTTAAACTTTAAATGCTTCAACTGATTAGCATTAAAACTTTAAAATACTTAGATTTTTACTATTTAAGTGTTTCAGTGCCTGAGTTTGTCAGATATTTGGAATGTCCATACTTATTTGGAGAATTGAAAGTTCACCTTAGGAGTCCAGTATTATTTACCAATAGTTAAATTCCATCATACTTTTCAATTTATAGTCACAAGTCTAAAGTCAATTTCATATTTAAAAGTTAAATCAAAAGGCTAATGTATTTCATCATCTGAGAAATATTGACTGACTAAGCAAATGTGTCCATTTTCTAAAAATGGACATATGCTCTTAAAAATTAAAAACGTTTTCAATCACATGCCCAGATTGTCACTACAATTACTAAATGTGTTCCTGAATTTAAAACAAAAGAATTAATCCTATGAAATGCAGTTATTAATTCACTTGAGCTTCCATCATGGGCTAACTGACATGGTGGCTTCTGGGTTAGGACACAGAGGCTGCTGTCATCCAGGGTGTATGCACTGAGCCTCAAAGGACATCCTTTTTTAAGTACCACCGTGTCAACATGTGACTCTCTATTCATTTCATCACCCAATTCTTTCATCTAATTTGAGTTGAAAGGAGTTGGCTTTCTCTGTATTGTCTTTTCCTGGCAAAAACTCTTAAGACATATTAATTCTTCTCATTGGGCTCTAAGATAATTTGAAGTCATTCCCTCATATCCTGAATAAATCTCCGTCCTGTGTTCGGTTCTCTTCCTGTGTGGAAGGGTCCCACGTGGCCACATCAGCTGGAACCTCAGAGCTACCGCCCGTCTTGAGAGCTGGTACTCTCTGCTTCATGCGTCATCACAGGCCTGCCAGGACCCACTCCAAGGCCAGACGGGGGCTCTCAGCCTCAGTGCTTCTGGCGTTTTGGCATTCTTTGTTGTGGGCACTGTCCTGGGGGAGGCATGGTAGCTTCCTAAACATCTTCTAGCCACTAGATGCCAGTAGCAACCCCCTGCCAGATGTGACAACCAAAAAATATCTCTAGATATCACCTGATGTCCCCTGGTGAGCAAAATCGCCTCCCCTACACACACACACACACACACCACACACACACACAAGCTCAGGGCAGCAAACTGTCCACCCAACACAGTCACAGAGCAATAAGACCATTTATGCCATAACTGTGGTGTTCTTTTCTGGGGGGAGGGCACACCCACAGCATCTGGAAATTCCCAGGTAGGAGTTGAGTCTGAGCCGATGCTGCCAGCTGACGCCGCACCCACAGCAATGCCAGATCCTTTAACTCACTGAGCGAGGCCAGGGATCGAGCCCACATCCTCATGGATATGAGTCTGGTTCTTAACCCACTGAGCCACAACAGGAACTCCTGGTGTTCTTTTTCTTATAACCTGTCAGCACCTTCAGGTCTACTCCCTGCCTGCAGGGTCCTTTTTTTTTTTTTTCTCTTTCGTGGCCAAAGCATGTAGAGTTCCTGGGCCCGAGATCAGATCCGAGCCATACCTACACTGTGGCTGCAGCAACACGGAGTCCTTTAACCCATTATGCATGGCCAGGATCGAACCTGCCTCCTGGTGCTGCAGAAACACCGCCAATCCTGTTGCACCACAGTGGGAACTCATCCTCTTGGGCCTTTGAGTGTGTGTACCCTGCCCAGACCCTAAGCCAGGAAGTTCTGCTTCTGGGAATTGAGCAACATTTTTTTTTGTTTTTTAAATTTTTTTTTTTTGTCTCTGTCTTCTATGTCCTCCATGACATTAGGCAGTATGCTTCCTAGAGGAAAGGCTTCTGTGTTAGCTTTTTGCTTTGTATGAACAATTGTTACACAAATTCTGCTATTAAAAACATCCGTTTATTTTCATACGGCATCAGGAAGAGAGTTTTTAAAAACAATGATGTTTGTACATATACTCGTTGTCCAAACCAAGACTTCCAGCTTCACATGAATTTCCCAACTCTATCTTTCTTTACATTAACAGCAATGAACTGGGATTAAAAAAAAAAAAACAGGAAGAACTCCCAAGTTGGCAACATTTTTGGTGAGAAGGGTTTGAAACCAAAAATCATCAAAATCTGGGCAGCGAAAGAAAGTAATCTTAAAAAACTGGGGATACGACAGGCTCACAGACGAAAGGGAATCTTACAGCTTGATGGATCACACGGGGCGTGATAAGTCATTTCTTCTTGCAGCCAAAGGGAACCTGCCTCTCGCCTCAGCAGAGGAATAGCCTGCGTACGCTAGCTTTATCTAGGAATACCACCCTTCGAAGTTAAGGGCAGATTAAACTACACGATGAGATAAATGGCACCCTGAGATTGGCGGAAGCCCGTCTTAGGAAATGAAACATCTCTGAGGGAGGAAACCTGGGAAAAAATTCAGCATTAGCTGGTTTGCTCTGCAGCAGGCTTGGGGGTGTTGCTGGAGGTCTTCGTGAACCAGTCACCAACATCTGCGCACCAAACTCAGCCTGCGCGTGAGCGCTTCCTTAGCGTGTCAAGGCAGCTGGGTTCCTGCGAACTGTGTGGACGTGTGTGCCTTTCCCTAACGTGTTTTTTCTGGGCTCAGCCTGTTAGCCAGTCTTTGCAAGGGTGAACCCGAAGGACTATGGGCTTTGTGTGAGATCCTGTTAACATGAGGGGCTAAAGAAAAGTGCAGCAAGAGTTGCCGTTGTGGCTCAGTAGTTAACGAATCTGACTAGGAACCATGAGGTTGCGGGTTCAATTCCTGGCCTCGCTCAGGGGGTTAAGGATCTGGCGTTGCCGTGAGCTGTGGTGTAGGTCGCAGATGCGGCTCGGATCCTGCGTTGCTGTGGCTGTGGCGAAGGCCGGCGGCTACAGCTCCTGTTAGACCCCTAGCCTGGGAACCTCCATATGCCGCGGGTGTGGCCCTAGAAAAAGCAAAAAGACACACACGAAAAAAAGTGGCATCATGGTACACCCTAATGATGACCTTTCAGAAGCCATGGAATTGGAATTGAACTAGGGTATGTATTTCCTTTGCTATTCCTGTCGACTCTTGTTTGAAAAACAAACAAAAATATACTTTCCAACATGGTCCCCATGAAAACAGGGTTACCACGCAAATATGTGGAAATACTATTACATTGGTGCTCTGTAGACTCAGTGTTGATGTATGCGGAGATAGCAGAATGAACGTCCTAAGCAGAATAATTAGCTAGAAATTAAATTAAATCAGCCTGCGGGCAGGATTTCTACGAAAAAATTCTGCCCTGCAAATGTTGGAGAACTTTGGACCATGAGGATAGATGCAATGAGTAAAAGCCAACCTTATGATTGTCCTGCACGGAACCCTAAAAAAGTTCTAATATTTAAAGGCAAGTCCAAGGGTTATTTAGGCATAATGCGGATATTATGTTAAAGTATATATTTGAACTTTAGTGTGACCAAATTTGCATGAATATCATCATTATTTTTGTCTTACAGTTGATTGTTTAGAGTAGCTGTGTGGAAACTACGGCCCACCTGCTTTTGTATACAAAGTTTTATTATAATACAGCCAAGCTTCTCTGTTTACATATGGTCTATGGTTGCTTTTGTGCCACAGCAGCAGAGTTAAAGAGTTGCAGCAGAGACCATATGGCCCAGAAAGCTGAAAATATGTACTGTCTGACCTTTTTCAGAAAAACGTTGCTCACTCCTAGCAAAATCGTTTTAGAATCCTTTCCAAACTAAGATAACTTCTGGAGCTACAACAGAATGGGAGGCAAGCATTTTCTTGTTGTCGTTGCTTTATACCGAGAGGGTAATGGGCTTAATTAGAAAACATCTCAATTAAATCCCGTACTTATTTGCAGGAGTTTATGGAAGATAGGGGAGAGAAAAGAACGTTCTCTTTTTAAGGAAGAGATTTAATGATCTGCTCTGCTTGATTTTCTTTCAGAAGAACTTAATGTTTGAAAATTGGTCCATAACGTGAAACTTGTGTCCAGAGCAATATAAATAGCTCAGTGGGATTTACCACTTTTGATAAATCATCCCTTTTGGGCACTGGGCAAAAAAGAATGGCAAATTTTGTACTTGAAGTTTTCAAAAGACCTAAGGCTAGGAAAAGAGAGGAGTTATTTAAGTGAAACCAGAAGAAAATGAGCAAAAAATTAAAAGAAGAAAAAAAAAGTCATGGAATACAAATAATGACTCAAGTATAAATAGACTTTCTCTTGCACATTGTACTGAATAAAAATAGTAGCTAACATTTATTGTTCTCCCATATTCTGGGTAAATTGCATATTCTACCCGCTAACGCTGACTCGTCAAGGTAAGAATGGTAATTCTTGCTTTGAAGATGCACAGACTGGGGCTCTGAAAGACAAGCGAACTTTCCCCTTAAACGAATGTAAACCTATCTGACTCGAAAGCCAATCTATTTCTATTAGGATTTTCTTAAGATTATATTGAGTAGCATTATTGTGTTGTTAGGTCACATTTTAAAATAAGCTAATCAGGAGTTCCCATCATGGCTCAGCGGAAACGAATCTGACTAGTATCCGTGGGGATGCAGGTTCGATCCCTGGCCTCGCTCAGTGGGTTAAGGATCTTGTGTTGCCATGAGCTGTGGTGTAGGTCGCAGACGCAGATCAGATCCGGCGTTGTTGTGGCTGTGGTGTAGACCGGCGGCTATAGCTCCAATTCAACCCCTAGCCTGGGAACCTCCATATGCCACAGGCATGGCCCTGAAAAGAAAAAAAAAATAAACTAACCAAATGGCCCGCTACCAATTAGTGCTATAAACCAAACCTGCCTGATAGTGACTTAATAATGTATCAGTTAGTTAACACCACATAACAAACCACACCCTGCCCCTACATAGTGGCTTAGAACAGTTACGGTGTATTATGTCTCCCAAGTTTGCTGATCAGCTGGGTGTCGGCTTAGCTGATCTTGGCTTGAGGAGGGTTCTGCCACAAGAACCTCTCATTCCTGGGACCAGGAGACAAACCCAGGCACCTCATTCTCCTGGCAAGAGCAGAGTTGCAAGAAAGCAGGTGGAAACACACAAGGCCTCTTGAATCCTGGGCTTAGGACTGGCCCAATGTCACTTCTACCTCATGCCATGGGCCAAAACAAGTCATGTGACCAAGTCAAGAGGCAGGGAGGTATAGCGTGCCCACAGTGCATTAGGGCAAAGGGTTGGGACACGGGGAGAAGTGAAGGATCAGAGCCAATCTTGCACTCGCAGACTTACTAAAATTAAAGGGACTGTATTCCAAATGTTCTACATTTGGATTATCTGAAAAACAGGCTCAGAATTCTGCTTATTTTCAGTTGCAATTACCCTGTAACCAAAAAGGCAGCCAACTAGTGTTCTTGACCAAGAGCTCATGGGAGGAACATCTGAGGTGCACGTGGGGGATCCCAGATACACAACCTCCGAGGTCCTTGGCGCCTTTTCAACAACCGAAGTCCTACTTTATACTAAACTCTGCGCTGAGAGTAGCTGGCACTTCAGTCTCCTTGGTTAAAGAACAAGCCCCTGACAACGCCTTGTGGGCTGTTCTCATCGATTAAATAAACAGTCCTTACCAGTTAAGAAAAGCAGCATCTTCACCTATAAAAGAGTCAAATGTGTGCGCGCATGCGCATGCACATGCATGTGCCCAAGGGCGCCTGCGTGAGAGAGAGAGAGAGAGAGAGAGGAAGGGGAAAAATGAAAGAACGGAATGTGTATTCCACATAATTAGACTCTCGTAGCAATTTACTTGAAAGTCCTAGTCTACATTTTGGTAAAAAAAAGAATGATTTCCTGACTGATAGTTGCTCTGAGTAAGAGATGAAGTTTGATGCCAGCCATGTGATAAGATAACTTCCTGCCATTCTCAGGTACTTACACGGTCATTAATAGAAAATAAAATTGACGGTGAAGCTGAGACAATTCATTTCCAGGCAGGAAGCATCGACTGGTTTGGGGTGAATATTCTATAGATTCTCCTCATGTTGGAAGAACAGACAAGACAGAGAGTTCTGAACTTTTTCCAGTGATTAAGTGAAGCTTAGGGCAACCCAGTTTTTTCGAGATGAGTGCAGTTTTCTCCTTTGTTTTTTGTTTTATTTTTTTGACCAAAGACAACTTCACATTAACACACACACACACACACACACACACACACACACACCCCGCATAATACACTCACAAAAGCATGCAAGATGTTTACGGGGCAGCATCAAAAGGAAATGTAAATTCTTCTGTTTTCTTTGCTAGCTGAGGCATACCCAAGAAACTAAAAGTCGTTTTACAGTTTTGCACTGAGGAATGTAAGCGATATTACATTCTTCTGCTGTCTGTAGGGACGGGGGACTTAACTAGGCAAGTCCGCAGAAGCATGGAAACAGGAAGCGGTAGCCGCAGCCACCGCGGTGGACACGGTGCAGCGGGAGATTCATGAAAGACGGGGTTCTCTTTTCTTTCCGCTGAATGAAAGCCTTCGGCTGCCCTCGACTATCCAGGACGCACAGCGCTGTCCTGTGCTTGACCTGTCAGTGCAGTGGTGGGTGGTTGACTTGATGCAACGCGTTCAACTCGGAAAATCCATGGGTTTGCAAAAGCGCTTCCCAGGATGCTGGGCGGACTGCGCCCTTGAGGCTGTACATCCTGAAAAGGGAGGCCTGTGGGAAGTGGGCGCAACAGAGCCCCAGGCACCTTGGAGGGGACCGGTGTCCTGAGGGTCAGCTGAGAGTCCAGCCCAGATTCTCCTTGGGTCTCCTCTTTTTTTTTTAAGTATAGTTGGTTTACAGTGTTTCAAGTCTATAGCAAAGTGATTCAGCTATGCATATACATATATATATATATTCTTCTTCGAGTTGTTTTCCGTTATAGGTTATTATAAGATACTATATATAGTTCCCTATATTATACAGTAGGTCCCTGTTGTTTATCTCTTTTATATATAGTAGTGTATATCTATTAATCACAGACTCCTAATTTGTCTCCCACCTTTCCCCTTTAGTGATCATAAGTTTGTTTTCTATGTCTGTGAGTCTATTTCTGTTTTATAAATAAGTTCATTTGTATCATTTTTTTCGGATTCCACGTATAAGTGCTATCATAGGGTATTTGTCTTTCTCTTTCTGACTTACTTCACCGAGTAGGAGACTCTCTAGTTGCATCCATGTTGCTGCAAATGGCATTACTTCATTCTTTTTTATGGCTGAGTAATACTGCATTGTGTATATGTACCACATCTTCTTAATCCTTTCCTCTGCTGATGGACACTTAGGTTGCTCCCATGTCCTGGCAATTGTAAATAGTGCTGCTATGAATATTCTGGTGCATATATCTCCTGAATTATGGTTTTCCTCTGAATAGGTCTATTTTTAGTTTTTTAAGGAACCTCCATACTGTTCTCCATAGTGGCTGCACCAATTTACACTCCCACCAACAGTGCCGTTGTACCTACTCTTGCCTAATATATCTGGCAGCCGAATTCACTTGTCCAGAGTAATTTTTATGTCTGTCTTTAAGTTGTGCTTTGCTAACCACACAGACAGTTCTTTTGCTAGAGAACTGAGCACAGAGGTGGCCCTGAAAAGATGAGTGCAAAATGGGAACTTGTGCAAATGAAATGGGTGCGGAGAATCCTGTATCAAGTAGGCAGCACAGCGCTGTCAGCGATGAAGGGGACTCATGAGAACCTGGGGTGGGGGCAGAAGGGGGGGCAGTGGAAAGAGAGGCGAAGGCACCCTCTGGGGCAGGGAGACTGTACGGGCGCTCCCAGGGAAGCAGGTAAAGGAAGGTGGCTTTGCAGAGAAGGTGGCTAAGGTGATGTTGCCTGTGGGCGTGGCTTAGCAGAAGTCTTCCTTATCCCATGTCACCTTGGAAATCAGATCTGATGTGTCTGTCTTTCCAACCCCTTCACACTATAGAAGAGTGTTCTGAAAAGCATTAAAGCCACTTGCCGCACAGCCTAGAGGCACCACATGCAAGTTAGGCATCCGCCCTGTACCCCCGCCACCGCCAACTGCCCATCTCCCTCCAAAACAGAACAACAGCCCTCAGGAGGAAATGTCTCAGAGGCTCGCTCTATGGGAATGCCTTGTCACCTATCTCCGAAGGTAAAATTACTAGAGAAATGATGATTTAGGCCCCCTTCTTTGGGGCACAATTAGAATAATGTACCTACAGGTTGTGCACGTCACTTGCAAATGGAGTATTTACTATCCGGGAGCTTTTAAGGAAGAAAGGAATGTCTTACAGGATAACAGATGCAAAATGGAAAAGGTTACAGGTGGGAAACATCTGTGATCATTTGGCTGCCAGTGCAAAATTAATTAACTGTGTACAGATTTTAAATAGTTCTCATCTGCCTGTTCTGTTATACAGATATAATTTGTGATTTGCATTCTTTAAAATTTTTGCAGTTTTTTTTTTTTTTTTTTTGTCTTTTTGCCTTTTGTAGGGCCGCACTCGTGGCATATGGAGGTTCCCAGGCTAGGGGTCTAATAGGAGCTGTAGCCACCGGCCTACACCACAGCCACAGCAATGCAGAATCTGAGCCACCTCTGCAACCTACACCCCAGCTCACGGCAACACCGGATCCTTAACCCACTGAGCGAGGCCAGGGATTGAACCTGCAACTTCATGGTTCCTAGTCGGATTCGTTAACTACTGAGCCATGATGGGAACTCCGAAATTTTTGCAGTTTTTCTTAAAGCTTGAGAAAGAAAGTGGTGCATGTATTTTAATTACATCTGGAGGAGAGTGTCACAGTAAAAGTATTCAAGATTGTTTTCAAGAAGAAATTTGAAGACATAAAAAAACTCTTTGCCAATGGCCTGCAGATTCAGATGAGG
The DNA here is from genome assembly GCA_004024745.2 of Catagonus wagneri. Lineage (NCBI taxonomy): Eukaryota > Metazoa > Chordata > Mammalia > Artiodactyla > Tayassuidae > Catagonus > Catagonus wagneri. Next base: position 9,132,490 of record PVHT020000195.1, read on the forward strand.
GTTAATCAAAAGAATAAATAAACCATTTTAGAACAGAAAAGCTTTGTATCTTGTCTTGATAGATAAACTGGTCTTTAAGGGTTCCTGTCATAGCTCAGTAGTAACGAACCCAACTAGTAATCATGAAGATGCAGTTTCGTTCAGTCCCTGGCCTCACTCAGTGGGTTAAGGATCCAGCATTGCTGTGAGCTGTGGTGTAGGTGGCAGACACGGCTTGGATCCCGCCTTGCTGTGGCTGTGGTGTAGCCTGGCAGCTGCAGCTCTGATTCAATCCCTAGCCGGGGAACTTCCATATGCTGCAGGTGTGGCCATAAAAATATAAATAAACAAACAAACTGGTCTTTAATGCAGACTATAAAGTGAATTATGAGAGCATTTGATGTATATTAATATGGTTTAAAACTGTTACCAGGATTAATACATTTTTGAGTTGCCTTCAAATCTATATTTTTTAAAATAAATTGTATTGCAGTAGAGTCGGCTTATACAGTTGTGTTAGTTTCAGGTATACAACAAAGTAAATCAGTTGTACATATACATCTATCCATTCCTTTTCGGATTTTTTTCCCGTATAGGTTACTACACAGTATTGAGTAGTTTACCCTGTGCTGTAGAGTAGGTCCTCGTTACCCATCTAGTTTATATGCAGTAGTTTGTATATGTCAATCCAAACCCCCTAATTTATCCCCCCCACATTTCCTCTTTTTTGAATGACTATTACTTTTCTTTCTCGTACATACTAAGCTAGCCAAAATAGAAAACCTGACTTATAAATAACTACAGCGTTCTGAATGGCGGGCTTGAGCAGAGTATTCATTTTTTTCATCTTGATAGAATTCCATTTTCTACTGCAAAGTAAAATCCGGTAATGAGACTACCCAGCTTAAGCTCCATCACATTTTCTTTTAAAAGGAAGAGCTCGGATATAAAGTTTCAATAATTAAAAAGTTCTTTTCTAATGAGGCAGTTTCAGAATTGCTTAATTTAACTCCAAAATGGCTTATAAAAATTCCCCACACTTCTTGAAACGGCACGCATCAACCTCAACAATTACAGTAATTATTCATTTAGCTTTTATTACTGAGACAACTTTTAAGTTCCATCCCATTGATCTTGCATACGGAGATCATTTAAACCCCTCTTTGGAAAAATGTCTTAGTGGTTGCTTGTCAATATTTTCCTGATGGCACTGCTGGAAACCTCCAGCTTTGTCACCGCCCTCCTCTGCAGGAGACAGATGCATGTACCATATTTTATGTGGTCCAATAAAAGAGCGTCATTTTCAGCCATCAGTTCAGTGATCTACTCTCAACCAACCTACACTGCGCTGGGGCAGTGTGCTAAGTCCACCAGCAGGACCACTGGGGTGCTTGTTAGAAATGCAGGTTCTCAGGCCCCACCCAGATTAACTGAGTCAGGAACTCCGGAGGCAGAGCTCCGCAAAGTGTCTTGACAAGCCCTCCAGGAGAAACTGACGCACACTCATGTGTAAGGCCCACCACGCTAAGGTTTCTGAGTGCACGCAGGAGGCAATGAAAAGGTTGGGGGTGAGACTGGAGGCTCCGTGTAGCCGAGGCGAAGTGAGGATTTTCAGCTTCAGGGAAGAGGTGGTTTTGAAGCGAGGTCAGAGGCCTCCAGTTTCGGAGGATAGTGTGGAGGTTAGCTGACAAGGCGACCTGGGACCAGTCTCCTGGGTGGTGGCAGGCATCCTTCGCCAGTGAATTGGGGCTCCTCGTCCTTTTACCTTCATCTGAGAGTCCAGATCTGCGCCCAACCTTTCAGCGCACGAGAAGGTGCAACTTCGATGAATTCCTTCTCTCTGCGAAGTGTGTGTGTTTTCTTCCTAGGGTGGGTGACACGTCCCCACAACCATGTGCCGCCTTATTTGCTCACCCTTTCCTTCTGTCTGTGCTGGAGTGTGTGTCTCTCTCCCCCTTCTGATACCCGCATAAATGACTGGATACATCTCCTTGGCCCGAGTGTGTGTGTGTGTGTGTGTGTGTGTGTGGTTTAACATTTCATTAGGTACAGTCAGCCTTAATATTCTGTTGAAAATGTTCCTGCCAGAATTAAAAGCTCCTTGTGACATTTCTCTGCTTTGCTCCACACATGCAGGGTCCTGATTGTTAATTTCACTGCTTACTCCTAGAAGAGGATAGTACACTTCTCATCAAATCATTTGAAAAACTTGTTTGAAAACACTTGCACAAATAAACAGCATGGGATTTTTTTTCCTTCCAAACAAGCTTAATTTATACGGACTCCAGAGACCTTCTCCGTTGTAAATGGCTCTTTGCTTTTAATTTTTATCTCTGTATGAGACTATTGGTGTGCGTATGTACGTGATTAGAGAAACAAGCTTTTTTCTTGGATATCTTGTTCATTTCTTAAGGTGATGGCCTGTCACCGAGAAGGTCAATGACAGATTGACATCGTAGAGTGGAATTCTGTTCATTAGAAACTTTTTAGAAAGTACACCTTCTTTTTCTGCTTCCTCGTTCTAAGAAAGTTTGGGTGTGTGTGACAGTTTGCAAGCATGGAAAAGCGTTTAGCAGCAGAGCATAAAAACAAGCCAGGTCCTCTTTTTTACCAGCCATTCCAGCCCCAATTTTGTCCTTCAAGTTCCTGGCCACCTCTGGTGTTCTGAGATCCCTGGAAATTCGTTTCTCTGAAAACCATAACGAGATGCACTCGAAACCCACTCCTAGGCATCTGCTGGTAAATTGCTGACATTCTTTGCCGCTGAACTCCATATTTATTAGTTCATCTGAAATTCCACAGCTGCCACCTGAGCTTTTATGCAGTCGATAAGGACCCCCAGCTTGGGGGTTGGTGAGGTTCGGGTTTAGCCAGGCTCTCGTCTGCCTTGTACCAAATGTCTTTGCTAAGAAACAGAGAAATCTGTTCTTTTTCTCATGCTGCCTGTGAAATGACAGGTAACTCCCCCTGCTCCATGAAAGCATCGTTTGACATTGAGTTTGTTGGTTTTAAAAATTCATTTTTCCATGCTCATGGCCAGGTTACTTACTATCGCCCATCGGCAACTCTTGAAAAAAATCTGTACACTGGACAATGGAAATGAGTCAATATTCTTTTTTGTCTACTTTTCGGTGCTGTTTCAGGGAGGGAGGTCGATTTTTGTTTTCTACAACCTTCTCTCAGACTCCCTTTTACTGTTTTGTAGCGTAATAGAGGACATACTTAGATTCACGTTGCTTTTTGCCTATTTTTCCAAAACATTTCTGTTTAAATCTTCAATCTGTAAACAAACGTCAGCCACAGCCCACCTTATAACCAGCCAGAGAGGATTTACACTAGCATTTTCGTGTTTCTCTCCTTATATAAATGTCACTTTAGGGTGGCTTCTTCAGACTTTTTCTACAAGTTCTCTGACATTGCAGAGAATTTACATTATCCTAAACATTTTTAGGATAATGTAAAACTCCACATTTGCATATGTTTGGGGCCCAATTTCTTTGAATCTGGATACCTAGAAAACAGTAAAAAAGTCTGTCTGATGTATTCTACAACTGAATAATTACTGTTTTTTGAATAATGAGACTTTTCATTTGCCATGATGGGAACTTTCTGAGGGAAATGTCCCCTAGATCTGAAACTGATCGCAGAGATTACAGGGTCAATAGAAAAAGGCCTTCTGGTCCCACAGGTCGGGCTAATCACATCTGCTTCATCACACAGTGCACCTCACTCGGGAAATGAACACAAGATAGGGCAGAGGGAGGTTTTATTCAGCTCAGCCCCTTTTTGTTTTCAAAGACAAAATTCCATTTCAGGGGGTCTTATGAGATAAAATTCAAATTGTCCTCGTGGCTTCAACAGTTTATTTGTGTGCAGATTATTTCTAAAAGGTCTTTTGTTTGTTTGTTTGTTTTGGCTAAAAAGCATCACCAAGTTCTTTTCTGAGTGAGCAAAGCTGAAATTGGCACTACTCTTGAAGTCATTCTGTAGATCTTCTCTCTACCACTGCCTCCTGTAGCAGCAGGCTAGCACATGAGAGCAAAATGATCTTGTCTCTTCCTTTCTAATAAGACCATTCAGTGCAAATAGATGTCAGAAAACTCACCTGGTCCAAAAATGTCTGGAGTTTCACAGAATCCCTCCTTAGAAATTTAGCTCTCAGGGACATATTTCATTTGTCCTCATAAGATTACCAAAAAAAAAAACTAAACTGCTCACCTTTGGTTCTTCCAAACTTTTGACAACTTCACCGTCTCTTTCAAACATTCGCCATCTGCTTATTCACTTTAAGCTAAAACTATGTCATTCGTACTGCTTTGAGGGAGGTTTACACCAGGGCTGCAAAGGATTTGAATTTCTTACTTCAGCATTTGACAGCTTCTACTAAGAACATGTTGTCCAGGTTATGTGGCTTGGTAGCCTAAAGCTTCAAAGGGCTTTGCTTAATCAAAATTAGTTAAATAACCTCTTTTCGTCCTTTTATAATTATGGTTCTTGAAAGGAGATTTAAAAATTTTTTTTCAGGAGTTCCCTGGTGGCCTAGCAGTTAAGAATCTGGCATTTGTCACTGCTGTGTTGTGGGTTCAGTCCCTGGCCTGGGAGCTTCCACATTCCACGGACTTGGCCAAAAAACAATTTTTTTAATTTAAAATTTTTTTTAAAAGTTAAAAAAAAATCTCAGCACTCTTTTTAGCATCCGGTTTTCCACCTACCAATAGATAACATGCGCATTTCCTAAATGTGGATACCTTTTAGCCACAATACGAAAATATTTTTACACCCTTTTAAAAATTTCCTCAAAATTCAATGTTCAAATTTCAGGCAAAGAGAAATGTTTCAGACTTAGGGGTTTTTCGAATGTTTGGGGCAGGACTATATTTTCCCAATATTTTTATCCTGTGAGATTTTAAGCACCTTTCATTTAGAAGGGTTTTTTTTTTGGTCATTTTTTAGGGCCACGCCCACGGCATATGGAGGTTCCCAGGCTAGGGGTCTAACTGGAGCTACAGCCGCTGACCTATACCACAGCCACAGCAACGCGGGATCCGAGCCATGTCTGCGACCTACACCACAGCTCATGGCAACGCCAGATCCTTAACCCACCGAGCAAGGCCAGGGATCGAACCCGCATCCTCATGGGTGCCAGTCAGATTCGTTTCTGTCGAGCCATGACGGGAACTCCCTAGAAGCTTTTTTTTTTGTTTTAAGTGTGTCCTGGATATGTCTAATGAATAGTCCTTGAAAGCAGAGTCACCTTATTTATAAATTCAATTCTCTTTCCATTCATATGAGGAACTTTATCCTTCCTCAGGGCATATATTTAATAACCATTAATGAAATCTGAAATTATATATGAGCACTGAGACCCAAATTTTCTACTCATTTTTTTTTCCAGTGGAAATTTCATAAGGGTTTTGGCATGGGAACACAGCAGATATTTAAGGCAGATGAAATAATACAGTTGGCCACAATGGCTCCGATGGAATCATAGCAGTTTACAATCAATAATTTGCTTACTAAGGAAGACAATCTTTCGGCCAGCCCGATACCGAGCGCACCGCTCACCCTCCCCAGTTAGCCAGCTGCCACCACCATTCTGCAGTCTCTCCGCGCCCACTGATGTTACGTGGAAGCTGGGGGCTCAACGCTCATTTGTTTTGTCTTTTAAGATTTCTCTTTCCAAAGTTCCCTGGTGGCCTAGTGGTTAAGGATCTGGCATTGTCACTCCTGTGGCTCCGGTCACTGTGGTGCAGGTTCAATCCCCGGCCCAGGAACTTCAGCATGCCACGGGGCACCCCTGAAAAAAAAAAAAAAAAAAAGAGTTCTCTTTCCATCTACCCCCTCCCAGCACATCCTATTCCCATTTTGCCTTTCTTTCCTTTTTTTTTCTTCTTTTTAGGCCACCCTGTGGCATAGGGAGTTCCTGAGCCAAGGATCAGATCCGAGCCACAGTCGCACCCTGTGCCTCAGCAGTGCTGGCTCCTTAACCAGCCCCGGGGCTGCACATCCCCAGAGCACCGCAGCAGGAACTCCATTGCTCCTTAATATGGCAAAAGCCATTTGAGCATACCGGGGCAGCAAGGGCCAGATTCGGCAGGCATCTGCAGAAAGGGGCAGGACTTGTAGAGGAGGAGGGTCCATGCTAACTGGTTCTAGATCAGAGACTGCCAGTGGAAAGGGGTCTGGGGGCAGGTGTGGGGGGTGCCAGTCAGGGCCTTCAGAAGTTCAGATGCGTTTTGATTGGGTGTATTAAAGTCCTTGCAGGCTTTTCTTTTGAAGCAAAAATGAAGAAAACTGTAGTAAACTCTGAACTCAGAAAGGTGAGGTTGGCAAGAGCAAGGCAGAAAAACCTGTCCTCATCTGACGGGCTGTGCTGCAAAACAATGTCCCCAACTGCTCTCACAAGTTTCTAGGTGGAGGAATTATTTAGGAAGCAGGCTGAAAAGGTCATCTAATTGCATCTTCCCATTTAATCCTCTCGATGGCTCTGTGACCGAGGTGTTATGGTGTTCTCGTTTTCTGGGTGCCCAGCCAAGGCACAGGAACTCCGGGTAACTTGACCAAGGTCTCATAGTTGGAAAGAGACTGGTAGGATTGGAGGTAGGCAGACTGACTGTAGAATTCACATTCTCGGTCCCTGCACTCCGCTCCTTTGATGGGCATTTTTCGGGAAAAGAAGACCATTTCCAGGCTGCTGCCCTGTGAAGCAAAGTGCGCTGCAGGAGAAGCCAGTGCTTCCTGTGACTCCAGGAGCGAAGTGGCCCCTGAGTGAAGAGCCAGGTGTTTCTTCTGAAGCCACAGAGAGGGGTAAGGAGGGAACATGATTGACCGTTGATCAGCCATGGGGCCTGAAATTCCCTTTTTATTTCAGGAAATAAGGACCCTTGTTTTATTTTTTTTAATTTTTAATTGAAGTGTAGTCGATTTGCAGTGTTGTGTTAGTTTCAGGTGTATGGCAAAGTGATTCAGTTATACTATATTTTTCAGATTCCTTTGTTTTATAGTTTATTACGGAATATTGAGTATAGTTCCCTGGGATATACTGTTTTAAAAAAAAAAGACCCTTGTTTCAACTGAAAAAATGATCTGAGAGAAACCCTGCACTGACATTGTATCCTTTTCTGAGGAAGTGACAGCATCAAAAGCAGGCATGGCTATGTACTAAGGACACAACCCTATTCCCACCACCCATTTGGAATCATTGGCATTTCCCCTCAGCAAATGTGTACTCATAAGTATGTTGCTAAATACAGACTTGCATTTCATCAGCTGTGTTGGGTAACTCTAGTCAAGCCAACAGCAAATGCAGATCTATTATTTCAAGTGTTCATGGTGGTAAGTCTGAAGATAGCCATGAATTTGGGAATGGTACTGGGTTACTCAGAAACGAGATCCTGGCATTGATGGCCATGAAGTTGTGATGGTGGCTTAGAAACAGTGGTAGATAGTAGCTAGCTGGGACAGAAGATCCAAGAACAACCAGCTGCAGGAGAATCACACGTGTGCTTGCTGAAAATGGAGATTCTTAGGCACCTCCTTAGATTGGTAGAATCTGAATCTCTAGTATGTGAGCTGGAAGTGTGTATTTGTAAATAGTGAGTCAGATGCTCAAACTGCTTTGGAAACCAAGGGTAGGATATTGTTCCAGAGAAGACCTTGGCACAGTAGCCAGTTTATCTTCAGTCATCTCTTTAGTAATCTTGGTTTGGCTATCCTCGTTCCAAACAACACTGCTCTTTTACCTTCAAGGTCAGTGCAAACTGTAATGTACCCTCAAATCATCCTGCTAAAGTGCAGACTCTGACTCAGCAGTTCTGACGTGGGACCCAAAATTCTGCATTTCTACCCAGGTCCCAAGAGATGCTAACACTGCTGACCCATGGACCGCACTTTGAGTAGTGAGGTCATAGTCTCCCTTTCTTGTGATGACATCTCTGCTTGGACCCTTTGTGCCTTCCTCTTCCACATACTGTCTGCCATTTATCAGTGTCCTACGGTGACGGAGTTCTTTCAGATCTAAGTTAACATTGAGGAAGAGCACTTATGATGGGAATTTCAGAGGAACTTGAAACGAGGATGAGGAAATTGTGGACTATTAGCAGAGGCATTTCTGGCAGTAAAGATATATGAAACACTCCACATTACACGGTATGGCTATGCACGAGGATAGGAATAGAAGCTTCCAGAAATAATCTCCTCTGCAGAAATGAAGAAAGTGCATGATCCCAGAGATGAGTGCAGAGGAGCAGTAGAAAGAAGGGACCCTTGGGGGTTCCCCGGTGGCGCAGAGGATTAGGGATCTGGCATTGTCGTTGCTGTGGCACAGGTTTGATCCTGGACAGGCAACTTCTACATGCCATGGGAGCAGTCAGAGAGAGAGAAGGGACTCTTGCAATAGCAGCAGCGAACACTATCTTGCTTTGTAATAGCACCAGAGTATACCTCCCAGCCTCCACCCCACCCCCCAGGGTACTGACATGCCCTGTCACTGATTTCTCTGGCACATTTAATTAATTAATGAGGCTGAAAGTACCAGCAATCAGACCCCTGCTTATCTTATAGCCCACCATCTACAGCGCACTATGGATGAAGCCATTTTTTTGGGGGGTGACATCGCATACATGCTACTCGACCATCAGTGCATGTATTGATAACCTTGAAATTGATTTTACATCTCCCTAAACCCTACTTTGTTTTCCATTCATTCACTTCATTATAATGATTATAGTTCCCACTAGTTTTCAGGGATGGGTTAATTCATGACGATAAATTATGCAGGTGATAACTACCTGACGTTATAGTTAATTCATATGAATTAAGAGTCATCTCACTGAAAAGGCATCAATAACCTGTAAATAGGCTCTCATCTATAACTCAGACTTCCTTCTGAGTTGTTCAGGCTAGTATATAAATCTTTAATGCTAGCAACATCGACCAGCATGATCTCAACTTGCTTGTTTAATTTCAGATTTCACAAAGTGCACCACATAAATCAAAGGTGAGTTTTCACATGTAGTTGTTTTCTGTCCCGTGGGAGAGGGCTATAAATTGAACCTGGGCCTGGGATGGTGAAGCCCTGGACCTTGCTGGCTCTGTGTCTGAGCATCCTTGACAGCTGACTAGATGGGTGGGGCCAAAGAACAATGGGGCTGCTTGAAGAAGGGCCCTGCGGACAGCGAGCCCTGGAGGCCAGCCGGATGAGAGAAGCTGGAGCCAGTTGTCAATGGAAATGTATTAGTCCCAGGGGCAGCAAGACTGTATAAGTTCCTCATGATTTGGGCCACTGGAATCTCATAAAAGGTTGTCATCTCCAGCTCACTAAATGGATCCCAGAAGCTTAAAGAATTGACACACCTAAAAAAATTTTTTTTTCAATTTTCCCCTGCAAAAGCAAGCCTGTTGTCTGGAGCTTTGAGTTTTGAAAGGGCATGGGTGTGATGTGAGGAAATTTGGGAAGGTGTATATGCAGATCTTAAATGCATAAATGTCTTCTTATAAAATAAGTCTCACAAATTTGGAGTTCGAAGGAGGAGACTGCCTAATGGGTGGCTTCCAGATTCACACAGGAGGGAAGTTAATGAGACAGAAAGCCTTCGATGAAGAAATGAGTCTAAGGACTAGAGAAAAAAATTTAATACACACACAAATGATCATTTTCTTTTCTTATTATCCACATCCCTTAGAAAATTTATATAGTCAAATGAGGTCATGAAGTGGCAATTTTTGAGGAATTGCTGTCCCTTGAAATTCACAAATGTTTGAGTTTTACAATGGAAAATGGATGTTGTTTTTTAATTTTTTTTTTAATTTTTGGCTGTACCTGCAGCATGAGGAAGTTTTGCAGACGTTCCCAGGCCAGGGATTGAACCCCACACCACAGCAGCAACCCGTGCCACAGCAGTGACAATGCCAGGATCCTTAATCCACTGAGACACCAGGGACTCTGATGTTTTGAACCCTCTGACTCATGGATTTCCACTATGTTAACTATCACAGTCATGCTAATCCTCACTTTTGTCCTCAGTGCTTATGATGGCTCTGCTTTACTCTATTTTCCCCTTTCCTTCCCATCCTCCCCCCCAACCCCGCTCCATCCCACCCTGTCCCCACTAACAGACTGAGAGACCTAACTCCCAGGGTCTAAAGTCTTCAATGGGTCCCCTCCTCTGCTTAGGTGGATATCAATGCCAACCTATCTTGTGTTCTAGCCACAGTCCTTGTCGCTGCTTTGGCTTTTCTCAAGCATGTCTTGCATGTCCAACCACCCTGACTCCATGAGTACCTTCTCTCTGCTCAGGAACATCTCCCATCTTTTCTCCGCCTAGGGAATGGCAAAGCTCAGATCAAATACTCTCTTTTTGGTATCACCTTCCCTGCTATCTTCCCAGATGTAAATCACCATGTCTTCCTCAGGGATTTCACCACTCTCTTAGTCCTTGACTCTGGGTCTGTTTCAGTGGGCAGATTATGAACACCAGAAGAACACTGATTGTGGTTTATTTCTCCAACCTCAGTGTAGACACACAGAAGATGCTCAACACATCATTTCATGGACCAAATCTTTGCTTGAGCTCTTCTTGGCACATGTGGAAATGGCCCTAGCCGCAACACCAGTTCTCTTGCCCTCTAGGACAGTATTCATAAATCTTCCATACATTCTCCAACTCTCTTAAGAGTTTCTACCTGTCAAGATGGGATCTTCTCAGCGGAACTGGAAACACATAGGGTAAACTCAATTTCCATCGCTTTCCCATTAATGTGTAGTCGTACCCTTCCAAGTGGCAGAATCAGGGCCAGAATCCAGGCTTTGCAATGCTTTTGTCCAGCCGTTTTCGTTTAGCTGTTTGCATTTAACTTAGTGAAAATCAGGAACTCTTTGCCACTAAGAACAAGTCCATTTAAAGGCCGGAACATCTGGGCAATTGCAACAACTTGGTTAAAGGAGTCAGGTGGTACAGTGGGGGTGATCTCTGTCAGCGAGGCCACTCCACAGCAGGTCATCCCTCTTCTGTCACATCATGCTCTCTCTCTGCCAACCTGGATGGGCCACTTTCCATAGGGCTCAGTTAACAGATGGCATGAGAGAGCTCCCATTGTGGTTCAGCGGGTTAAGAACCCAACTAGTATCCATGACAGAATATATCCGATCCCTGGCCTCGCTCAGTGGGTTAAGGACCCAGCGTTGCTGTGAGCTGTGGTGTAGGTCGCACATGCGTCTCAAATCCTGAGTTGCTGTGACTGCGGTGTAGGCTAGCAGCTGTAGCTCCAATTTGACCCCGAGCCTAGGAGCCTCCATATGCCGCAGGTGTGGTCCTAAAAAAAAGAGAAGAAGAAGAAGATTTACTCTATAGAAATATAGAGAGAAGCAGCTGTTCCAAGGGACTTCTTCACCCAAGCGTGAGAGAGTACTGATATAAACATTTATGAAATGCTGTGTGTCAGGCACTATGCTAAAGATTTTACATGTATTTTCTATTCTGTCACCTAGATCTGTGGAAGGTGGGAACCAGGGTGGTCTCAGGGAACTCAGGAACTAGAGCCAGGTATTCTAATCATCTGGAGAACTTCTTTCTCCCATCGGGGCCTGTCTTGGCTTGTCAATATCATTCTCTTCCTCAGGAGACCAGCTTTTTCCATGTGATGGGAAAAGTCATTACCAGTAGCTCCACCAGCTTCACCACTATTAAGAAAGGATCTTGCCCCAGCCATATGCGAACCCTATACCCTGACCTAGGTAAAATCCCCATGGTGGGATTCTGGTCCGCCTGGTTTGAGTCATTGCCCAAATCCTTGGACCAATTACTGTAGCTGTGGTGGAGATTGATTTAGGGGGGTGGTGGTATTCTTTTCTTTTTTGTTGTTGTTGTTTGTCTGTTTTCTTTTTATGGCCACACCCTCGGCATATGGAAGTTCCTAGGTCAGGGACCGAATCCCAGCTGCAGCTGCAACCTACACCACAACTGGATCCTTTAACCTACTACGCTGAGCCAGGAATTGAACCTGTACCTCTGCAGTGCCCTGAGTTGCTGCAGATTCTTAACCCACTGGGCCACAGCGGGAATTCCAAGGGTGTTGGTGTTCTTAATTGTAACCTCCACTAAAGCCTATGTTGGCTGGGGGATCTCCCCAGGATAAGACGGGGTTGGGGGAGAGGCATCCGTTACTAGAAGACAGGGCATATGGGCTGAAATCAAGCCTGTGTGAAGAGTACATTATTATTCCTCTTTAAACACACTTTGAGACTTAAGGGATTTAGGTAACTTGCCCCAGGTCACCAGATGGAAGGATCAGAATTCAAACCCAGGTTAGCCAAACCTCAGAGGCTATACCCTGGACTTCTGGGCTGTGATGATCATGACGGTTGCCTGATACACTAATATCCGTTTTCTGGCTCTTTGGAGCTAGTTAGCTAGTTAGCTCAGGGCTAAATTCCCTTTTCCCTCTTCTTGAGGCTGATCAAGTCGTGAACGTGGGTTGGCTTACAGGGTCCTGAAGAATGAACTCAAAGGGCCCAGATCTTTCAAAGCCGCGCTCTGGGCTACCAGGCGAGCAAGCGGAGAGCCCGAATCAGTCCTAATCCCGCCACCTTCATTACTCGTAGAAAACGGCACAAAGCTTACCTTTTCCCACAGGGTACCCGGAGCACCATCTCAGTATGAGAAGGGCCTCAGGCTTTCATTTCCCTTCCCGGCTCTTCTTACATTTTCCCTAACAAGACTGCCTTCCCTTTCATTTTTCCCCACAGCGCTGGCCCCTGCTGGGCTGGGAGGCAGAGCTATCATGGCTGATGTTATCACAGCTCATACCCCCTCTGGCCATTATTAAGTGGCAGCCTGTGTTGAGTTGCATGTTTCCTAGCAACCACCGTACGTCATGTCCTCTCCTTTCATTTGTGTCTTCCTTCTCCAAGCTAGGGGGCAAATTTAGTAAGAAACGAACCCCTGCTTTCTCAGATTTCTAAGCCATGGAAACCAGAAAATTGACAATGGTTGCATTTTCAGTCTCTCAAAATGATGACCGATTTCCTCGGCCGGGTGGGGGAGGGGGGGGTACATCGTGGGGGTGGGGGGCAGAGTGCTAGTCTTCTGTATTGGCAGTGGCTCTGCAAAGCTCGCGTGATTTACAGCATGTGTAAACGCATCTTAGGGAAATTGATTTAAACTGAGTTTCTCCATAAAATCAAACGTCTACTGTGCTCTAAGTCGCTGAAGTGCGATGTGCATTTAAGCCTAAACATTTCAAAACATGAGGACTGCTTTCTTAAAAGTTTCTGTGTTCACGGCCAGTTCCCCTAGCCAATTCCTTTTCACATAGTCTGCACTCAGTGTGGTTCTATTGGGGAGGAAGCTTCCCAGGACAGATGCTTAGTTTCTTATAGCCAGACAACTGCTTGTTCTTGCTCCACATACTTGGGAATAAATAACTCCACTGCCCCACCCGCCACCCCCCTCCCGCAGCCCTCAACAGGGGTTGTTCACAACCTGGAACAGGAAACAAAGACTCAAAGTTTTTTGCTCACAAAGCTTGGAATCTTGGCTTTAATTTCTATTAATCTGGTTTTGTTTGCTTGCTTTTATTTTGCATTTTTAATGCTGCTGTTTCATATTTCTTTTTGGCTTGTCTGTTCTTCTCCCATCATCGCCACTTCCCCCACCCCGTCATTTAATGCTATTGTTTTTTGTTCTCAGCTGGAGCCATTCAGGTCGTTTTGTACCTACATGCATTTACGAAGCTGTGAAATAGTTTATCAGGTGGTGTTCCCAGTGCAGATCATAAAAGCGGTCACCTAGCCCCAGAATCAGCCGCTGTAACGCATCGTGTTCCTTCTAAGCCACAGTGGTATTCTTCTGTCTAGACACAGTCTGTTCTCCAAAACAGATGACTGTAATTGAATATGTCAGCTTGCAGGGAAGACTTGCTTCTAATAAGCTTTTAATTCCAAGTAACAGAATTTAGGAAAATGCAAAGACAGTATATTGTTCAAAGGAAGGCTTTTGGAATGGCTGTTTTCGGCTTGGCTTTAAGAAACCGTTGTGTAACCTTTCCCCTGAACGTAATCTTGAAAGGACCAGAAAAGTCAAGTTCACCTCATTTGTTCGAAGGCCCCCAGAGGTTTTACCTGTAAAGCAGATATTCACACACACTTGGTTTTAGTTTATTTGATAGGTTGGAGTTAACGCATTAGTCATAGATACTGCCAAAGTCAACCAATCGTTCCAGTGACTGGAGATTTGAAATGCCACAGGGCCACTTAAGTTAGGATGCGGACATGAAAATCTCATAGACTTGTAAAGAAAATGAGTCTGATTTTTCTACTGAGAATGATTTGTAATTATTTGAAGAAATCGAGAAATCAAGATAAAGTATCTACCCTCTGGATGTTTAAACCACAAGCAATTTGTCTTTACCATTTAAAGTGTTTCTAAGGTGCTAACAAAGAAAAGTCATAATAAGCTTTTGTACAGCATTACCTTTCTTCGCTATTTGAGAAAACTAGATTTACTTTGGTCGGTTGTTGGAAGGGCTAAATTCGAACTTCTGCTGTAAGTTCATAGGGCCTTTGGCAGTCCGTGCTCCACATGTGTAGAAGGGGATTCTTATTTTTAACACAGTGTAGTTTCACGAAGACCCTTCTCTTGGTCCTTTCCCCCTCCAACTCTCCCTTATTCCCTCTTCTCACTCTCTGGCCACCATCTTGAAAGCCGCATAAAATCGTTATCTTAGTATTCATCCCTGATCCCTGTTAAAATGCAGTTCTGGAAAAGGGGAGGTAAAATATGATCATCTATCAGTTTTTATAACTTTAAATACCAGAGGTTGAGGCTTTTGTCTCAGATCAGGAATTGATAACGAACACAGGTGGGTGGGACAAATAAAAGCACTGGGCCAGACACAGAGCCGGGCGAAGTGTGGTGGTAGCAACGTGAACCGAAAAGGGAACTAAGCTGGAAGGTTGTGGCTCAATATCAAATTCATCTCATTTCAAAATGTTTCCTAGGTTTGCTTGTTTCTCCTGTTTTTTTATTTTTTTAACCAAGAGCTTTATAGCAATATAACATGCTTTTTTCATTCCCTTGAATATAGCTAGTTTTAGCCATTTATTTCTCCAGAAGTTCCACCAGTAGTAACCTTGAGTATCATTTATTCATAAATTAATTTTCCTAGAAAGACAAAGCGTCTAAATGAAATGAAACTTGTTATTATTTTTCTTCTTAAATCCCTTTTCTTCTTGAGACATGATTTTACACCGTTCCCTGTATAAGTTGCTCCTTTAGTAGAATGTCTCCCCACCCCCAGTAATGGAATCAGTCTTCCACGTGGCTTTATTTTGTGGTGTTCCTACTGCAAATTCAGCAGATTATGAACAGTTGTCTCCTTCCCCCAGTAGACAGGCTTGGAACAACTACCTTTCTCTAGATTCTTAACAGCTGTGAAAAGAACAAATATTATTTTCAAAGACTGGAATCCTTTTTTTAAAATAACCTAAAAAGAAAAGAGTGTATTGGGAAGAAATAAGAAAAGCATGCCTTCGTCCTACCTTGTTGTCAGTTACATTGATTCAGGGTGTAGCCAAGAGCCCAAGGCTGCTATCTTGACCTGTGCATCCTGTCTTCACATAGATCCCTAGTATGTAGGTCTCAAACCTTCTCAAAACATTTCCAGAGTAACTCCATACTTTAAGTCTCTTAGCGTCGAAATGGGTAGTCTTAATTTATTTACAAAGTTAATCTTTTCTTTCCAAATGAAATAACAGTGTCATGAGATGCTTCATCTTCTAATATCCTATCAGCAAAATCCTAGCTTTAAGAGTCCAAGGTTATCTTCAGGGCTTTAGAAATTTGGAGTCATTTAAGCTAACATAATGTTGACAAGGCACAGATACTCTTCGCAGGGTCACAATGAACATTTTCTCCTTTTTTGCACATTTCCTCTAAGTTAGGCTTCAGTTGCTAATATGCTTGTTTGCACATCTCACATTTGATTTCACATAGTTTTTCACATTTCTCAAAAATGATTAGAAAAATGGGAGTTCCCTTCGTGACTCAGTGGTTAACGAATCCAACTAAGAACCATGAGGTTGCGGGTTCGATCCCTGGCCTTGCTCAGTGGGTTAAGGATCTGGCGTTGCCGTGAGCTGTGGTGTAGATCACAGACGCGGCTCAGATCCCGCGTTGCTGTGGCTGTGGTGTAGGCCGGCAGCTACAACTCCTGTTAGACCCCTAGCCTGGGAACCTCCAGATGCCGCGGGTGCGGCTCTACATAAAGGCAAAAAGACAAAAAAAAAATGATTAGAAAAATATTTCTATGTATTGCTTTGACTAGACTTTAAGATAAGTTACTTTTTGATAAATCTCTTAATCCCGTCTTTCAAAATACCTGATACTTTTAGAACAAGTCCACAAGACAAGATTCCACAAGTAACATCCTGGATTGATGGGCAAGTAAACACCGAAGGAAACAGTATAATCTATATTATGATAATAATTAGTATAACATAATAATAATGCTGAAAGTGAGTGCAGGTGGGGGCATTTTCTGCTAAGACTTTACATATATGAATTTATTTAATTCTCACAACAATGCAGTGAAGAAAATACTATTTTTAAACCTGCTCTGTAGTTAGAAAAACTAAGGCTGCATGTATAGTTCATAAGTGATGGAAGAGGGATTTGATTCCAGGACCCAGTAATTAACCACTATACTTCCTTTCTTTCTCTACTCCTTAACCTCTGGAAGTTGATAAAAATCATAAAGGTCCGTATCAATCATATGGCATTGTGGAAGTCGCCTCTGATGGAGTGAGAAAAGCATGGAGCTTGAAAAGTAGAAGCCCTGATATTGGTCCCTGGCTGGGCTTTCACTGCCTGAACTACTCTTTCCTTGTCTCAAAAATGCCATCAGTACTTGCTACCTCACTGAAATACTGGAAGGATCCCACGTGAGCATGTAGCCAAGCCTGAGTCCTGTGTGGAGTCTGAAGTGCCACATAAATACGAGTTAATATCTGTCCGTGTATTAGATTTTCTCCATTTATCTCTCCCCCTTGTGCCATCCCGGTTCTAAAAATAAGAAAGAAAAAAAGGTGGCGGTGGTAGGTTCTAGAATATCTTTAACGTGTGTGTCATAGACACAGAAGATTTCTTTTTGAGTACGTAAGCGTTTGTATAAAGCTTTCTAGATCAACTCATCCTCTTGGGTTGCGGTTCAGAGGCCTCTGCCTCAGAGGTCAGTGCCTTCACGTGGGCCATGAACATATTCAAAACAGATGCAACCTATCCTCCAAGACCCAGCCTCTGCCTAATTCTTCCCTGATTTCTCAAATGCTATATGTTCAGAAAAGAGAATCTACAGCTAGGATGGGGTGGATGAGGGAGAGGGGTATGGCTGCAGCATGCACTGCATTCCATGGTCAAATAATGTCCCATTCAAGCAGAATAGCATTTGTTTCTCCATCATCAGAATCCTCTTTTCCCCAGTTATTGTTTGTAATCTTCCTTTTACATTCTCATTCTTCCACTGCTACATTTCCATAACTTCTGCTTGCAACCTCCACATGCCACTCCAGCCACTGGCACTTCACCAAGACATGCTGCAATCATTCCCAAGTCCATATAGTGCCCTCATATTCTCTGAGAATATTTGGTGGGAAGTAGAAATTTTTAGCTTAATCGCGATTTTGCTTTGCTTTTGTTTTTGTTTTTGGGTTTTTTTTTGTTTTGTTTTGTTTTTGGTTCCCAACGTTTTCCATGCTAATTTCTTCTAAAGGCAAATAGGAGTTTTTTCATCGAATGATGAGGCTCAATGATGGAGTGCTTCATTGGATTGGAGAGAAGGCTCTTAAGAATACACAGGGGCCCAGTTTTTAAATTGATGCCAGAAAAACCCTAGTTAGATGGAGTCTTAAAGGTCATTTATTCTTACTTTCCACCCACCACTCCTACAGGAAGGCAGTAATATAGCTCCTGGACAGGGAATCCATGCTACCCACACACAGGAACAGGATTCTAATTGTGCAATTCCATCTCCTCAACCGCCCCCCCATCTCATTTCCGTTCACTGGATCGTCACTCAACAATTTATCCAATTTATTGATGCCATTTCCGCCACACACCAGGTTTTCTGCTTTTGCAAGAAGCTAACACATTGCCTTTCCTCCTGACAAAATACTGCTTGAATCAAAAGAGATGCTAGAATTGAAAGCAAAACAAAATCAAGAAAAAAAAAAAAATCCCTGGCACCTGGGACAAAAGTTTAGGAAATTTTTTGCATTTCGCAGAAAATTGCTCTACTCTGAGGGTAAATCCTAATTGTTGTCACGAACCACACATATAAAAAGGATGCATGATACAGTAGAATTCGTGAAAAATAAGTTAGGAAAATAACTGGGGGGAGGAGGGAGAAACAGACTTGAAACTCATGTTGTCAAATAAAATACAGGATGCTGAATTCAATTTGAATTTCAGACAAACGACAAATAAATTGTTAGTATCAATATATTCCAAATGTTGCATTCATCTCTTGGTCTCTGCCCCTCTGTCTCTTCTCCCCCTTTTCAGAATGTCATGTCCCCCTTTTCAGAATGTCATGTCTCTCCCTCTGTGCATGATATACTTATCCTGAAAAAGTCTTACTTCTGCTAAAGCAGTATTTATGGTTTGTGTGAAATTCACATTGAACTGGGCATCTGTCTATTTGCTCAAGCTGGTAATTGTGGTTGAAATGCCCACTGACCTCTTGGAGAAAGAAGATTCCAGACAAAGTGTCCTGCTACAGAGCCTTGATCATTGGCTTTTCTGGTCTGGATCTTGGCCCTTCCTGGGCAGGGCTTCCCTCCGTTTACAGCTGGAGTTGGTGTGACTGGTCCCCTTGGGAAAGACAGTAAGAGCTGCTATGGGCGATTGTCCTTACGGTTCTGCTTCCACCTCCAGCCCCCTCTGGTTTTACTGTAGCATTTCCTGTTACGTGTGTGCGCTTCTTCTGAGCCATAACTGGGAAGGGAAAAGATTATGCCTCTTGTAAGCCCTCAAGATGGTGAGAAGGCCGGAGCAGTGCTATGTACATCTGCGCCTCCAACAGGACTGCCTGGTGATTGAAGAGGTGACTGCAAGCTCCCTGGATCCTGCCCTCTGAGCTTTGCCTTTTAAGAGAGAAGCAGCCCAAGGGGTAGATCAGAGCGGTATCCAGCCGTGCAGCTGGGGCCGTGCCCACCCTGCCCCCGGCTGCAGCCTTGTTGGGTGGCCTAGCTGCCAGCGTGGTCCTCTGTGTGGTTAGGCCGTTCCAGATGGCTGTCCTCTTGCTCTCTCTACACGCCCTGGTAGTCACTTGACTATCCAGTCCTCTTAATTAGTAACTGCCTGCATGTTGACCCCTGCCCCAGCTACTGGTTTCCCTGGTAGTGGATGAGCCCCCTGGCATCACCCCCCGGATAAACGGTACACTCCTTCTTCCCCGAGTAATGAGGGCTGCCTCCGTGTCCTGCTTGCCCTGTGTTACCCGCGGGCTCCGGGAACCTGCTCCCGCTGTACAGCATCCTCTGACCAATAAGCCACCAGTATCTCTGCTGCTGTCTCCGGGCTCTTTCTTTGGTCTGGAGGCTGGATAAGTGCAGAGCCTGCAGGCCTGCAGGGTCCCTTTTCTGTCCCTCCCTCTGTCCCTGCAAATCTGCACCTCTTCTCTCTCCTCTGTCGTTCTGTCTCCTTCTCCTTTAGGAGTGTCCTTGTCCCTCCCTCCCTCCGGGTCGCTGCTGCTGGATTTTGGTCTCTCTCTAGTCTCTCTCTGCCCTTTCTTTCTCTGCTCTCCTACGCCCCTCCCCCCACCTTTCTTCCTTTGTCCCCTCCAGCGCTTCTCCCTTCCCTCCACTCTGCCCTTCCCTGCGCTGCACGGCTCCTGCGCTCTTCCTCGCTTCGTGCCTGTCCCGCTCTTCTTCTTCCTTTGTCCCTTCCTCCCACCCTCTCCCACTTTCTCTCTTGCCCCCTCGCTTTCTCATCCGTCTCATGCGTTCCCATCAGGGTTGCACTCCAGAGGTGGCCTTTCTGAGACGGGGGCAGGGAGCTTCTGGGATATTTCCATGCTCTGCCATTGGGAAGTGACGTGTTCTGTGAGGGGGTGTCCCAAATCCACATATCAAACCTACTTAATTTGGGGTGCGGGATCCATCCAGAGAACACATTTCCTGAAACTAGCGACAGGGTAGTTCCCAGGCTCCCTTGAGTGTTGATAGGCAGGGCCGCATTTACAGGGGCCCTGGCGTGTATGTTTGAAGTGTTTGCTTGCTTTCGTAGAAACCAGTTTTTCAAGAATTTGGAGAAAATCTGTCAAATCACTCTTATCCTAGGAGCTTATGTTTGTTCCTAAGCATATTTTTGAAGGGAAGGTTTTCATAAGCTCTTTCCATCTTTTTGGTTGAGAGTGAAAAGCAGTGTTCTTAAACTCATTTTCCAAATCTAGAGACTATTTTGAAATAAGAATGTGTTTATATATTTGTGTGAGTATATATTCATATACATATGTACAATATAAATACAATAACTATGTACCTCTTCAAAAGTATATATATAAACTATATCTGCACGTGAATCTATATTATACACATATACATATAAATCTTCTAAAGCCTGTGGTTGTGTATAAATACATGATTATACAAAGAGACTGTTTAGGATGTTATTGGGAATCATGGTTAGAGATGAAAGAATGAGGAATTAGGGGTTTCTGATCTTATTTAAAGATATTATGCTGCTTCTGGGTTTAAGTTTAAATTAGGTTTCAGGACTTTCATTGAAAAATTATACTGTGAGAGTTCCCACTGTGGCTCAGTGCTAATGGACCTGAATAGTATCCATGAGGACGCGGGTTCGATCCCTGACCTCACTCAGTGGTTTAAGGATCTGGCATTGCCGTGAGCTGACATGGTGTAGGTCACAGATGTGTCTTGGATCCTGCATTGCTGTGTCTGTGGAGTAGGCCGGCAGCTGAAGCTCCAATTAGACCCCTGGCCTGAGAACATCCATATGCCACAGGTGCGGTCATAAAAAGAAAAAATAAGTTATCTTAAGTAGTTTTCGTAAATATAAAAGGGAATGAGCCATAGCTCAAAGAATTCTTTGGTAATGGCAAAAGTATGACAACTGGGAATTTAGAAGCCTGACGTTCTGGTCATGGATGGACTAAGGTCACATGTCCGTGTGTCTTCTGCCTTCCGCCACACGTTCAAGGGCTGAAAACAGCCTGGTGACCTTGAGAACAACACTCTGCTTCCACCATCAAACCCCAACACTTGTGAACAGCCATACGTTTGGCTCTCTTTGGGGTGGGGAGGGAGCTGGAGTCTTGAACAACAGCAGACATGGCTTATGAATATCATGAACAAAATGTTTCTCTGCTCTTGCCAAAGAAAAACTCAGTCATAGAACCATTGGGAAGTGTTACTTTAATAACAACCCCTCCCACCCACCTCAGAAAAACCCTCTGATTTCAGACTCAATGTGAGAATAATAATTAAGTAAAAGCAACAATTTTAGATTAAGGATCTCCTAGCTAACCCTTGACAACTGGTTTTAATTAATTTATAATATGTACTCCAAGGTAGAGGTTAGAAAAATATTAGAAGGTAACACACCCTGACCGTGTACCTCAAAAATCATAAATAAGTACATAAAATTATATGCCAGAATTCTTTGCCTTTAAAGGCAGAATATTTTGAAGTTTAAAGAATAAGAAAATTAAACAGAACTTCAGCTTGATACTCACCCATATATAAAATTCAACAAAAATTCCCTAACCTTTTCAGAGAACAGATCATAGATTTTCTTTTAGTGTAGGAAAAATGAAAGGGCATACAATATAAATACCAAGGGCCATAAGCACGGAGAGAAACTAGGATGTAATGGGAGGCCGTTGCTATGGTGTGTCCTACTTGTGTTTCTCAATCCCTGCTATGTGTGATGGACCCTTGGTGAGAAAGAAGGCGGAAGAGATACCAAACGGAAGTGATCTTCGTTAGCAGTTGACCCCTGAGCTCCCTATGTTGAATTTCAAATAAGCTGGCAGTGACTGACGAGCCACCACTCTGAGGAAGATGCAGCCACAAATACCCCTGAGCTCACAAGAGCCAAGATTCTAAGAATCACCAACCCTTGGTTTTTTTGCTTTTTCTGTTTTTTTTTTTTTTTTCCCACCTGCACCTGCAGCATATGGAGGTTTCTGGGGGCAGGGATCAAATCTGAACCTCAGCTGCAACCTACGCCACTACTGCAGGCAATGCCTGATCCTTAACACACTGTACCACAGTGGGGAACTTCACCAAAACTTGTTAATTGAGGTAAAATTGACAAGGTGAAATACACACATCGGAAGGGCACAGGTGAATACGTCTTTATGAATGCCCGCGCCCACATTAGTGCAGCTCCAACCACTAGAGTGTTGTTATCAACCCAGGAAAGTTCCTTCAGGCCCTTTCCCATAGGCAGTGGCTACTCTCACCTTCATCACCGTATAAATGGAATCATGCCTTGAGTATTTTCTGTGTTTGCCTTCTTTCATTTGGCATAATGCTCTTGCGATCCATCCGTATCATTGCCTACATCAGTTTTTTGTTCCTGTTTATGATGGAGTAGTATTCTGTTGCATGAACCTACCAGTTTGTTTATCAATTCACCTTTGATGGACATTTGGGTTATGTATAGTTTGGAGCTGTTATGGATAAAGCTACTCTCAACTTTTGTGTATATCTTTGTGAGGACATGCATTTTCCTTTCCCTTAGGTAATTACCTACAGCAGAATTTCTGGGAACATCATAGGTGTATGTTTAAATGTACTAGAAACTGCAGAACAGTTTTCCAAACTGCTTGTACCATTTTATACTCTCACCACTAATGTATGAAGATCCTTCTGGTTGCTTCACATCCTCACCAACATTTGGTGATGTCTTTTTAATCTTTACCATTCCAGTGGATATAAAATGACATCTTGTTGGGGTTTTAATTTACATTTCCCTGAAGACAGTGATGTTTTAAAAAAAAAAAACTTTGTTCTGTACCTATTGGTGATTCATATAGTTTCCACTGTAAAATTTCTCTTCTCATTTTTTACCTATTTTTATTGGGTTGATTATCTTTTTATTATTGAACTGTAGACGTATTATATATATTCTGGATACAGTTACTGTGCTAGGGGTGTGTGTGTGTGTGTGTGTGTGTGTGTGTGTGTGTGTAGACAGATAGATAAAATATTTTTCCTGGTCTACGTCTTATCTTTTCATTTTCTTAGCAATAAATATCATTGATGAGCAGAACTTTTAAATTTAGATGAAACACAATTTTCAATTTTTTTATTATTTTTTTGCTTCCTCGGTGAAAGATATTTTCCTATTCTGCGGTTGTGAGATATTTGGCTCTGATTTTTTTCTAGAATCTATAGTTTTAGCTTTCAAGTTTAAGTCTATGATACACCTTGACTTAATTATTGTGTATAATGTGAGGTAGAAGTCAGAGACTGATTTTTTCTCATGCGATTTTTCCATTTATTCCAGAACCATTTGATGAAAAGTCTGTTCCTTTCTCTGTTTATGTTGACTCCTTTGTTGAAAATCAACTGACTGTATATATATGTGAATATATTTCTGGATTCTATTTTGTTTCATTGGTCTTAATCTGTCCTTAAGTCAAAAACAAACTGTTGACTAGTATAGCTTTATAGTTAGTTGTTAAATAAAGGAGGGTGGGTTCTCCAACTTTATGATTTTTTCAAAGATTGGCCATTCTTGTTCATTTGCATGTTAAAATCAGCTTGTCTCTGTCTCCAAAATGGTCTTGAGGTTTTTAACAAGAATTATATTGAATATATAGATCATTTAGAGGAGATTTGACATCCTAACAATATTGAATCTTCCAAGCAATAACCATGGTATATTTCTCCTTTAAAATTTCTCTCAGCAATATTCTATAGTTTTCAGTCTAGGTCTTGCACACCTTTAGTTAAATCAATTCCCTGTATTTTGTCCTGCTGCAATTATACCAAATATGATTGATTTGTATATTAATCTTGCATTCTGCGACACTGTTAAAGGTAATTATTGGTTTGAGCAATTTTTGATAGGTTCCTCAAATTTTTTATATAAACAATCATACACTTTTTGAAAAAAGACAGGTTTACTTCCTTTTAAATCTTTATGTCTTTTATCTACTTTTCTTGTTTCATTGCCCTGGCTATAATATCTAGTACATTGTTAAATATCAGTGCTTAGAGCAGACATTTTTGCCTTGGTCCTGATCCTGGCAGAAAGTGTTTGAGCTTTCACAAAAGCATATGATGTGAATTGTAGGCTTTTCCATAGATGCTCTTCATTAAGTTGATAAAATTGCCTGCAATTCCTATTTACAGAGTTTTATATCCTTGAATGGATGTTAAGTTTTATAAAATTTCTTATCTGCCTTTATTGAAATGATCCTATGATTTTTCTCCTTTTTGCTATTAATGTGGTGAAATATATTGGTTAGTTGATTTTGAATGTTAAATTAATCTTATATTTCTGACTATGATATATTTTGCTTTTTACACGTTGCTGGGCTTGATTTGCCAACAGTTAGTTAAAGACATTCAGCAATCTTCACGAGGGATGCTGACTTGTAATTTTCTCTTTTATACTGTGTTTGCTTTGTCAAATTTTTAATCAGGTTTATGCAGGCTTCATAAAATGAGTTGGAAAAACATTTTTTTCTCCCTCTGTTTTCTGAAAGAGTTTGTGTAAAATTGGCAGTATTTCTCCTTTAAATGTATAATAACATTCACTAGTAATGCCCTCTGGGCCTGACATTTTCCTTGGGGGAAGAATTTTCATTTCAATTCGATTTTTAAAATAGATATAAGACTAATAAGATTTCTACTTTATCTTGTGTCAATTTTGGTAATTTGTGTTTGTTTACAAATCCACTCCTTCCTAGTAAGTTATCTAAATCATTAGTGTAAGATTGCCTGGAGTTCCTGTCGTGTCGCATTGGAAACAAATCCGACTAGGAACCATGAGTTTACAGGTTCAATCCCTGTCCTCGCTCAGTGGGTTAAGGATCCAGCGTTGCCATGACCAGGTCACAGACGTGGCTCAGATCCTGTGTTGCTGTGGCTGTGGTGCAGGCCAGCAGCTATAGCTCTGATTCAACCTCTAGCCTGGGAACCTCCATATGCCACGGGTGTGGCCCCAAAAAAAAAGACAAAAAAAAAGTGATGAAGATTGCTGATAATTCTACCTTGTTTCTTTGATGCCCACAGAGCATTATATCCTGAGATAAATGATTCAAGTTTTCTCTCTTCTTCCTGGATCACTGTTGCCAAGACTTTGTAAATTTTATTTATAAGTTAAAAAAAAACAAAGTTTGGCTTTGTTAAATAAATGTTATTCATTAGCTATTTTATTGTGTACTGCTTTTATCTTTATTTTTCCTTCCTTCCCCTACTTTGGATTTAATTTGCTATTCTTTTTTTAGCTACCTAAAGTATAAACTTAGATCACTGATTTTAAACTTTCCTTCTTTTATAAACATTTAACTCTACACATTTCCCTCTAAGCAGTGTTTTAGCTGCATTTTGATATACTGAGCTTTCTTTTTCATTCAGTTCAAATCATTTCCTAATTTTCCTTGTGATTTTTTTCTTTTCCTCATGGATTATTCAACATTGTGTTGTTACTTTTCAAATATTTTGGGCTTATTTTTTTGTTTTTTTAGGGCCGCACCCATGGCATATGGAGGTTCCCAGGCTAGGGGTTGAATCAGAGCTGTAGCTGCCTGCCTACACCACAGCCACAGCAATGTGGGATCCGAGCCACGTCTGTGATCTACACCACAGCTCATGGCAACACCAGATCCTTAACCCACTGAGCGGGGCCAGGGATCGAACCCACATGGTCATAGATACTAGTCAGGTTTGTTACCCACTAAGCTAGGACGGAAACTCCTGGGGCTTTTTTAAAGACCTATTTTTTGTCTAGTTATTTTATCTGTTACTTAAACAGAGGTATATATATATATTGTACAGCTATAAAACTCCTAGAAGAAAACATAGCTGGAACACTCTGACATAAATTACAGCAATATTTTTTGGATATGTCTCATAGTGTAATGAAAATAAAAACAAAAATAAAGAAATGATACCTAAGTAAGCTTA
This sequence comes from Catagonus wagneri, assembly GCA_004024745.2. Classification (NCBI taxonomy): domain Eukaryota; kingdom Metazoa; phylum Chordata; class Mammalia; order Artiodactyla; family Tayassuidae; genus Catagonus; species Catagonus wagneri. Next base: position 9,158,630 of record PVHT020000195.1, read on the forward strand.
AAGGCTTTTTCAGAGCAAAAGAAACCATAAACAAAAGACAAACTACAGACTGGGAGAAAATATTTGCAAATGATGCTACCAATGAGAGATTAATTTCCAAAATATACAAACAGCTCATAAAGCTTAATATCAAAAAACAAACAAACAACCTAATCAAAAAATGGGCAGACAAACTAGATAGACATTCTCCAAAGAAGATATACAGATGGCCAGCAGGCACATGAAAAGATGCTCAATGTTGCTAATTATTAGAGAAATGTACATCAAAACTACAATGAGGTACCACCTCACACTGGTCAGGATGGCCATCATTAAAAAGTCTACAAATAACAAATGCTGGAGAGGGTGTGGAGAAAAGGGAACTCTCCTACAATGTTGATGGAAATGTACATTTGTGTAGCCACTATGGAGAAAAGTATGAAAGTTCCTTAAAAAACTCGAGTTGCTTTATGATCCTGCAATGCCACTCCTGGGCATATATCTGGAGAAAACCCTAACTCAAAAAGATGTATGTACCCTTGGAGTTCCCATCATGGCTCAGCGGTTAACAAACCCAACTAGTATCCATGAGGACGAATGTTCAATCCCTGACCTCGCTCAGTGGGTTAAGGATCTGGCATTGCCGTGAGCTGTGGTGTAGGTCATAGACACGGCTCACATCTGGCGTTGCTGTGGCTGTGGTGTAGGCCAACAGCTGTAGCTCTGATTTGACCCTTGGCCCGGCAACTTCCATATGCCGTGGGTGTGGCCCTAAGAAGACGAAAGACAAAAAAAGATACATGTACCCCAGTGTTCCTAGCAGTACTATTTATAATAGCCAAGACATGGAAGCAACCTAAATGTCAATCCACAGAGGAATGGATAAAGAAAATGTGTGGTGTGTGTGTGTGTGTGCGTGCGTACACACACACACACACACACACACACACACACACACACACACACACACACTAGAATATTACTCAGCCATAAAAAAGAATGAAATAATGTCACTGAAGCAACATGGGTGTACCTAGAGATTATCATAATAATAAGTCAGAGAAAGACGAATACCATAGGATGTCACTTATATGTGGAATTTAAAAAATGATACAAATGCGCTTATTTACAAAACAGACTCACAGACATGGAAAACAAACTTATGGTTACCAAAGAGTTCAGCAGGGGAGTGGGGGCTGGGGAGAGAGGTAAATTAGGAGTTTGGGATTAACATACACACACTACCATATATAAAATAGATAAAAAAAATAAGGACTTAATTATAGCATAGTGAATAATATTCAGTGTCTTATAATAACCTATAATGGAAAATAATCTGAAAAAGAAAGAATATATGTGTGTGTGTGTGTGTGTATCTGAATCACTGTGCTGTATAACTGAAACTAACACATTTTAAATTAACTGTACTTCAATTTTTTAAATGATTAAAAAATAAATAGAGGTATAAAAATCTGCAACTAGAAGCATGGATTTGTCTTTTTCTTCATTTAATGTGAAGCTCTGTTATTAAATACATACACATTTATTATTGTTACGCCATCCTGATGATTTGCCCTCTTGTCATTGTAAAATGTTCCTCTTTGTCTCTGACAGTATTCGTTGACTGTCCTACCCGTCTGATATTAATATAGCTCTGCCAATTTTTTATGCTGAGTACTTGCTTGGTGTATCTTTTTCTGTCTTCTTACATTTAATTGTTTTGAGTCTTAATATTTAAAGAGTGTCCCTTCTACACAGTGTATAATTAAATATATATATATTTAAATCCAGTCTGACACTCTCAGCCTTTTAATTGGAGTGCTCCATCCCTCCAGGTGTAATATAATTTTTTTTTTTTTTTTTTTTTTTTTTTTTTTTTTTTTTTGCTTTTTAGGGCCGCACCCACGGTATATGGAGGTTCCCAGGCTTGGGGTCCAATCGGAGCTACAGCTGCCAGCCTACACCACAGCCACAGCAACACAGGATCTGAGCCGCGTCTGTGACCTACACCACAGCTCACGGCAACGCCAGATCCTTAATCCACTGAGCGAGGCCAGGGATCGAACCCATGCCCTCAAGGATGCTAGTTGGGTTCATCGTTGAGCCACGATGGGAACTCCTGTAATTATTGTTAAGATTAGGTCTACTACCTAGCTAGCTGTTTTCTATTTGTCCCCTCTGTTTTAGATGTTTTATTATACTTCTATTGCATTCTTTTGAGACTAACAGAATAGTTACTGATCACTATAAATATTCTTCTCATTTCAGATATTTTTGGGATTAAAATTTCATATTTTTTCTGTGCACCTGTGCACTTGAGACATCATATAAGTTAAAATTGTATTAATAATCTATAGATAAACTTAAATTTCAACATTAAAGAGCAGTCAAAGTAATAAATTGTTACTCAGATTTTAGCCACATTTAACTTTTCTAGATTCCAATAGGATGTGATTTCTTCTCTCACATATCTGATCTAAAAGGTTGCTTGGCTGGAAACATTCTAATCACCTTCATGTAGTCATCATATACGTGAGGTGCTTTCTTATAAACGCAAAGTAATTGTTTTGAAATTAGATCTGTTTTTATTCCTGTACATTTACATTTCCTCATATTCTTCCTGCCATGATAAAAAGCATGTCATTTAAATATTCAAAAATCAGATGTCAAGGTTTGCATTCAAATCTGACTCTATACTCATAATAAATAGGTACTAAGCTAATTGCGTTACATTTTGTTAAATGCAAAATATGTTTAAAAAAACTTTTTGTCTTTTTAGGGCTGCACCTGCGGCATATGGAAGTTCCCAGGCTAGGGGCCGAATGAGAGCTATAGCCACTGGCCTACACCACAGCCACAGCAACACCGGATCCTTAACCCACTGAGTGAGGCCAGGGATCGAACCCACAACCTCACAGTTCCTAGTCGGATTTGTTTCCGCTGTGCCACGACAGGAACTCCTTAAAAAAATTTTTTCGGAACAACTAGAGTCTCTAAAGCCCCGTTTCTAGAAATAAAAGAATTTCTACTGGACCATCTATTTTGATGATTTTAAAGAGTTCGTGTCCAAGTTCTGCCACATTTAGAGTGATTCGTGTTTTGAAATTAATAGCTTGAGATGAGCAGGTGAGTGATTTAGGGGGAAAAATCCATTATTTTATTAATAATCACAGCTACACCTTTTCACAAGCTGGGTTGGGCTAGCATATGGATGGAGCTTCATTATTAGAGCTCCATGTGCAAAATGTTAAAGTTAAGCACTTAATTTTTAGGTAAAATTCAGGTGTTTGCCTTTTCACAAAGTCACTAGATGACATAGATTTGGATGGATACTGTGATTACTTTAAAAAAAAATCTTTTTTTCGGTGTCTTTCCCCTGATAGTCATGCCCAAGAAAGGATTAGTACTGAGGAGCCAAAGCTTAAGAATGTACCATTGACCCGCCCAGGCAGTGGTTTTGGAATTTAATTTGGTCAGCCTCTGGTCTAGCGGGACAAAGAGAAAGGAAGGTGATCGCACGCCTAAGTGCTTGTTGTTGTTGGAAACGTGACCCTCCGCTTTTGAACGGTTCCCAGTTTGTCTGCGGGAGCAAAGCCCCTGTGACACAGGAGAGCAGCCAGAGAGGACAGTGAGTGAACGTGGATGACAGAAGTGTCTGTGCCACTCATTCATTAGGGACTCACAAAGGGGCATAGAAATCCTGGGCTTTTGTGGGGCTTGAGAGCTTCATATCAAATGTCTGTCGGGTAATTTAATTACATGGGCATGGTAGGAATGACACAGTGGTTACATTAATAAACTGAAGCATTAAAGAATAATAGCCCAGTTATTGCTGAATTATGGGAAACACGCTGCCTATTCATTCCTGGTGATATTAGAAGGGAGAAGGAGGGGGCTTCCTGCCTTGCGCTCGCGGTGTATAAAGACTCGGTTTCTTGCCTCTGCAGACCTGTGGAAAACCTGGTACAGTGGTAGGTCCAAAGCCAGACCCGATAGCATAAATCTCGCTTTGTTTAAGATGCTTAAAATATCATAAGCTAAGTCTGTTTTTATGGTGCTAAATAAAATTGACTGGGGCCAGGCGTAGTAATGAGCATGCGCTGTACACATCCAAGTAGTCTTGCCACCAGATCTCAGCCCTGATAATTCCCGTTAGTTATCCCGAGCCTCTTGTTAATAGAATCCATTTTCTACAATCACAGGCTGCTAGGTTGGTGGCTTAAAAGCAGTAACCAGTATTTAATAGAAACCAAAGTCATTTTTCATCTTCACGCATCCCTTTTGGCAGACTGCAAGAAAATGCCCTTTTCCCTCTTGGAGGAACGGGGGAAAAAGGAACACGCGTTTTATTTCATATCAGTTTTCACAAAACACTTATTGAACTGCACCAACACGGTTCCAAGTACTGTGATGTCGCAGGGGGGGAAGAGATGAATAAGACGTGGGCCTTGATTTCAGATTCCAGTAGAGGAATTTATAGATTAGTTGCTGGCCACCTATTCCCATTCAACCTCTGAAGAGTTCTCTGAATAAATTCTCACAGTCCTCATGGTGTGGCCTGAATTTCTTCTGGGTTAAAAAAAATGTATGTTGATGAATTTTAAAGATCCATTCCAAGTCTAAAATTCTTTGAGCCTATAAATTTTTTTTTGCCTCTTTTAGGGTCACACCCATGGCATCTGAAGTTCCCAGGCTAGGGGTCAAATCGGAGTTGTAACTGCCAGCCTACACCACAGCCACATTAACGCCAGATCCGAGCCACATCTGCGACCTACACCACAGCTCACAGCAACGCCGGATCCTTAACCCACTGAGCAAGGCCAGGGATGGAACCTGCATCCTCATGGATGCTAGTCAGTTTCTTATTAACGTGCTGAGTCACAATGGGAACTCCAATAAATTCTTATTTTTAATTAAAGTATAGTTGATATACAATATCATGTTAGTTTCAGGTGTACAGCACAGTGATTCAGTTACGTGTGTGTGTGTGTGTTTGTGTAAGCCCATAAATTCTGAAAATTTTATTTCGAGGAGAAAATAAAAATTTTAATTGCACAGAAACTGACAACAGTATATGGAGAATAGTGCAAAGAATTACTATCCAGTAATACAAAGTGTGTTTTATCCTCGGGGGGGGGGGCGGTTAAGGAAAATCTTTGGTAATTCAAATTTGAATAAGCCAAATAATAGGATTTGAGGGAGCAGATGGCTTATTTTCGTCAACTAGACTGGAGTGGTCTGATTTCACGGCCCAAATACAAAGCTGAAGGGCCCCTGGTAACACATGAGCCGGCAGCCCATTTCCCAGGGGAGGCCAACACTGTGCACTCTAGGAATCAGTGATTCCTTAGACCAGTGGTTCTCAAGTCGAGCATGGGACAGAATCACATGGCAGGCTTGGTACGACACGGATTGTTGGGACCCAGCCTCAGACTTCCGATTCAGAAGGACTGAGAGGGAGCCTGGGTAGCTGCCCCCATTTCTATCCGTCTCTCCCTTTCCTGTGCTGCTGCTGGGGTGCCGGGGGCCCACACTTTGAGAACCACGGCTTTACACAGACTGCCGATGCTCTCAGGTCTTCAGAGAAGCTGCAGAATCCCCTCTACTTTAGCAGAGTGCAGACACATTTTCCTTTCATGTGGGTCTCCACGTGGCTCTGATGAGCTCGTACCTCTTAATTCCAAAGGCAGAGTCACAAAAAAAACGGTGAGGAGGAGTTCCCGTTGTGGTGCAGCAGAAATGAATCCGACTAGTATCTGTGAGGATGCGGGTTCGATCCCTGGCCTCGCTCAGTGGGTTAAGGATCCGGCGTTGCTGTGAGCTGTGGTGTAGGTCGCAGACGCGGCTCGGACCCTGCGTTGCTGTGGCTGTGGCGAAGGCCGGCGGCTACAGCTCCTGTTAGACCCCTAGCCTGGGAAACCTCCATATGCCATAGGTGCGGCCCTAAAAAGACCAAAAGAAAAAAGAAGACGATGAAATAGACACAGTGTGAAGCTTTGTTCTGCCACGTGACAGAGACATGACATAAACGGAGGTTTGATGGCAGACCTAGTTCTTTGCCTCAGCTCTTCTGACGTTTCCAGTGGGATCAGGAAAGTAGTGCTGGGAGTTCCCATCGTGGCTCAGCGGGTTAAGAACTCGATTAGAATCCATGATGACGTGGGTTCAATCGCTGGCCTCACGCAGTGGGTTAAGAATCCAGTGTTGCATGAGCTGTGGTGTAGGTCACAGACTCGGCTTGAATCTGGCATTGCTGTGGCTGTGGTGTAGGCCAGCAGCTGCAGCTCCAGTTCGACTCCTGGCCCAGGAACTCCCATATACTGCAGGTGTGACAGAAAGAAAGAAAGAGAGAGAGTCAGAGGTTGGATGGAAGGGAAGAAGGAAGGAAGGAAGTCCTAGAGTTCCCTGGTGGCTCAACGGGTTAAGTCTCTGGCACTGTCACTGCTGTGGCATGGATTCAACCCCTGGCCTGGGAACTTCTGCCTACCTTGAGCCAGAAAAAAAAACTTGCAGCATTTGCTAATTGAATCCCTTCCCAGTGCCACTATGTCACGGGCTACAGACACAGAAGAGGAATCCAGCTGTTGCCCGCTGGTTCCTGTGTAGCCACAGGCTTCAGAAAGAGTTGAGTCAGCAGTTCCTGGCTCCCCGACCCACACCAACCACAGTTTGGCCACCAAAAATGTGGGTCAGCGAGTTGCCAGAATGCCAAAGCCTAGTGGTTATAAGGACCAGAACATTGCAGCTGGAAACATGTGATGCTGCCACGGCGCTTAAGACAGGAGTGGGGGCAAAGGTCAGCCTTGCTGCTCTTGGACTTGGTTCTGTGCCACCCCTTTCAAAAGCCAATGGCTGCTTACACGATTTTATTTTTCCCTCATAAATTCTGCCAGACGGTGGTTTCATTCAAGCAGACTTGGCTGTTGAATTTTAGTCATATGTGTCTTTATTATTCGGCTCTTTTCTCAGAGAAAGAAACGCTATCATTTAATATAAACTAAACTTTCTGTTACGGACTAAATGCCTAAGATCCCTGACCTCTGATCTGAACTGGACTCCTGAAACCGACAGTGTTAAAAATGCCTCCTTTTCTGGCTTGATCTCGTCACAAAGCACAAGTCATGGCGCAGCGGAAACGAATCCGAGTAGGAGCCATGAAGTTGTGGGTTCGATCCCTGGCCTCACTCAGTGGGTTAAGGATCTGGCGTTGCCATGAGCTGTGGTGTAGGTCGCAGATGCGGCTCAGATCTGGCGTTACTGTGGTATAGGCCAGTGGCTACAGTTCCGATTCGACCCCTAGCCTGGGAACCTCCATCTGCCGCGGGTGCAGCCCTAAAAAGACAAAAAAAAAAAAAAAATTTCCCTCATGGGAAATTAGATTATTAGCTTCTTAAAATAATGAGATCTCTATTCATTGTATCGTATGGGGCAAGTCAAAATGATCATTTTGTAAGAAATGACAAATGCTCCTTCGTTAATATCCAGAGACTATCTGCTTCTGCTTCTGGTTGAAATCTCCAGGGAGAAATCAAGCTTAGATAAGACAAGGCTAAAAGAAAAATCTCAGGGAGTTCCCGCTGTCACTCAGTGGGTTACGAACCCAACACAGTGTCCATGAAGATGCGGTTTGATCCCTGGCCTCACTCAGTGGGTTAAAGATTCAACATTGCTGCTCAGATCCAGCGTTACTCTGGGTATGGCATAGGCCAGCAACTGCAGCTCCTATTTGACATCTAGCCCAGGAATTTCTATATGCTTCAGGCACCGCCCTAAAAAGAAAAAAAAAAAAGAGAGAGAGAAGAAAAGAAAAATCTCATAACATATAATTTATCATACAGTATCTTGCTTATATAGCTTTATCCACAATCGGATGCTTAAAAACACATAGTGGATTTTTTTTTTTTACACTTCTACCTTGTTCTAATAAGAATTAGGGAGGCTCCAAGTTCCCTAGTGGCTCAGTGGGTTAAGGATTCGGCTTTGTCACTGTTGTGGCGCAGGTTTGATCTCTGGCCCCGGGAACTTCTGCTTTCCGTGGGCTTAGCTGGAAAAAAAAAAAAAAGAATTAAAGAAGATAAATTCTAGAAATGTAGAACATAATAAGCCTCACTATGAAATAGTACAAGAAAGAAAAACTGCTGGCATACCCCTCTGCAAAGTCCATTGACTGTATCACTTCTTTGGTGCAGTACCTTCTTTTTTGAAGGGTATTGACCCTAAGCATGGCATGTGGTTATGTCCGTTAATGTAAAAAGATTTTTAAAATTCATTTTTAATATTGAAAATTTAACATGGCCAATAAATCCTGAAAAATAATTTTTATTTTATTTATTTTTTTTAAGTTTTTTTTTGTCTTTTTTGTCATTTTATGGCCGCACCCGCGGCATGTGGAGGTTCCCAGGCTAGGGGTCTAATCGGAGCTGTAGCCACCGGCCTGCGCCGTAGCCACAGCAACGCAGGATCCGAGCCACGTCTGCAACCTACACCACAGCTCACAGCAACGCCGGATCGTTAACCCACTGAGCAAGGGCAGGGATCGAACCCGCGACCTCATGGTTCCTAGTCGGATTCGTTAACCACTGCGCCACGACGGGAACTCCTAAAAAATAATTTTTAAAAAATCGATTACAGGCAGCTTTATCCTTATGGAATAGACTGTGTATTATTTTTACCTACGATCTTCGTGAATGCTTATTGTATTCTCTTTCCTCTCCTCAAAATCAGATTTGTCTTGAGTGTTTGGTGGGAAGGCACTTGTAGAAGTTGAGAAAGATGCAGTCTGGACCTCTGGGTACAACAAAAAATGATAGCTTTTTCTTGGCCGTGCATTCGGCATGCAGAAGTTCCCGGGCCAGGGACTGAACCCACAGCACAGCATTAACCAGAGCCACAGCAGCAGCAACGCCAGGTCCTTAACCCACTGAGCCATCAGGGAACTGACAGATGATAGCTTTGGTGCCTGATTTTTTTTTATTGGGCTTCCTTGGGGCCCTGAAGTGGACACACTGGCATTCCTGGATGGAGGGCTGGCACCCTCGGTGTCACGGTGACATCATCCATGCCAGGACAGAGTGCTGCTTTTTTGTGTAGTGAAATAATGTGATTTACCCAGCCTGCGGGGAAGTGAGCCTTGGGTCGCTTACACAATATTATAGATTTCAAGTTCACTGCCATTGCCTCATAGCCATGAGGCTATAACCAGGGTTCAACCCCTGTAGAAAATGAAGCCCCCCCCCCGAAACTGGTTTCACCTGACACCTCCAAGGAAGCCTCTCAGGAGGCACGCAAATTCAACCCATCCCCCCCACCCCTTTGAAAAATTAAAACTATTATCTCCACGGAAGACCACACTTAATGAGTTAAAAAAAAAAAAGGGGGGGAGTCCTATGATTAAAACTCCAAAGTCAACTAAGGTAACTAAGAAAAACAGTCAAACCACAAAGTGAACCAGATGGCAAAAAGGAAAAGCTCCTCTACTTATTTTTCTGTTTTCCCGCAGAGCAGTAAGTACTCAAGAATCTGTTCGAAAGTAAGCCCCAGCTCAAATGACACCCCATTCATGAGGCATGTGGGGGTTTTTCCCAGCTGGAAATGAGCTTGCCATCATCCTCTGAACTACAGAGCACCCAGGCCTCTTTATGGAATTATTATATTTGACTGCGTGTTCTCATTGTCCTTGGCCATGTCTTATCTCCTCTCTTAGACCGTACCCTCCTTCGAGAAAAGCAGCATACTCTAGACATCACTGTTTACCCCCAGGAAGGCCAGCGTCTTACTCTAATGGTGCTCAAACCTACTTACAGGACAGGCTACAGACTTTTCAGAGCCTGGTGCAAAGTGAGAACATGGGGCCCTTTGTTTAAAAATTATTAAGGAGTTCCCGTTGTGGGTCAACAGTAACGGTCCCGACTAGTAACCATGAGGATTGCAGGTAGGTTCGATCCCTGGCCTTGTTCAGTGAGTTAACGATCTGTCGTTGCTATGAGCTGATGTGTAGGTCACAGATGCGGTTTGGATCCCGCGTTGCTGTGGCTGTGGTGCAGGCTGGCACCTGTAGCTCTGATTCGACCCCTAGCCTGGGAACTTCCGTATGTCGCAGGTGCGGCCCTAAAAAGCAAAAAAATAAAACAAACAGCAACGATAAGGGAAAAAAACCACACTAGCCAGGAGATGAAGTGTTTTGATTCCTTGAAGCAAGTATGTTCTGTTCTTTTGCTCATCCCTTCTATTTAAATCGGTTTCCTTAATATCCCAGGGGTTAGCAGACATGATTGAAGACAGTCAAGCTGACAGTATACTTTTTACCAAAAGTTCCATCAGCATGCAGTGCATTTTGACCATCTTCTTTTATCGCTCCTTACTTACTTTTAGCTATTTTCAATTATAGGTAGTTTAAATAGTTGAACCGTGGGTCCAAAACTGGTAAACGAGGCAAAGAAACTCCTCCTATAATGAAATACCACTGTCTTCCTGAACGTTCGCACATGACTTTTTAAAATCAATTTGTGCCCTTTCTATGTATTTCTAAGAAGCCTTCGAATGCCAGTGCGATATGTGCTTTTCGTGACGAATTCCTTTTACGGTTTCTAGTAGGGGAATCGTGAGCCTCAGAGCCTCCTTCCTTCTCTGGTGATGCTTCCTGAGGCAAGTCGGGGAGAGGGGAGCTCGACAAAAGGAAAATGGGGAAGCAAGGTCTGCCCTGGAAAATTCAGCCGCTAGAAATGTGGTCTTGTCCAGATAGTGAGAAAATAATTGTCTCCAGGTTTGATGAAGGGTTTATAGCGCGAACATTTTAGGATGAAATACAGCTGGTTTCAAATTCCACTGTCAACCCAGAATCGGGCTAATTTCATGTGGTTTGGGGTTTTGCAACTACTTTTTGCAGAGTACGTCTCGGGACTTTTTGTTCCAGAAACACCCTTCAGCCCCCCGCCCAATTACTTCAGCGCCAGTAGGAAACTTACTGGGCAGAATTACCGAATCTTTCCAGCAGAGGGCACCGTGACACCTATATCCATTCTTTCTGTGCTGAACTTCAGCAAAGCCCTTGAAGAGGTGGGCTGGATCCTCAATCAGGACACACAGATTTTCTGATAAAGTGGGGTTGGGGGGGAGTAAGCAAGAAAAGGACAGTTATACTTTCCAGAAACAGCAGCTCCTGCCTTTCTAATGGGGGCTTTCAGTGTCAGAGTGGCCACAGGTATTTCTCCTCCCCAAAACGAAATTCCAAGGCATGATTTGGGCTGGGTTTGTGACTTACCCCTCCAGCCTCCCTTTGTTCCTGTGTGTTTTCTCAGCTAGATCTCTAGTCATCTCAGAAATTCCTTCTCCACTTAAATAAGTAAATAAATAATAAAAACTAGCACGATAAGATAAATTTCAGTCCCCCCCCCCCCGAGGGTTGATATTCATTAACTTTGCAACTTAAACTGCAGGATGTTTCTCAACCCAGGGAAGGTGTTTTTGCGGCTTTCATGGCTGGTTTGATAGGAGAACCACTGACTAATTCCTGTTTATCCCAGATTTTTCTCTCCCCTACCTTGGAATGGTCATTCGTGTCCTCGGGGACTGTTTAAAGATTTATCATCTTCACTTGATTAATAATAAATAAAAAGTCAGCGTTACTAAATATACAGATCATATAACATGTACCTAAAGGAGTTTTGAGACTCCAGATTCACATTTGCTTATATAATTTGCTATATGTTTATACTTCAGCTTGTACTTCAGTGGAATAAGCCAGGGGAGTATATCCGTTTACATGGAAAAGAAAACAGTAGAACTAGAATGGGTTTTTGAGAAATATATGTCCCTCTTCTCCCTGCTCCGGACAAGAAGCATCATCTGTGATAATGGTTTTTACACAGCCATATGCTTACTTTAAAAACTGTACCTGGCAGAAGATAAAATATTTTTCCAACCGTCTTTCCCAGGGGTATAAAGGTATGACCAAAGAACTGTGTGGGTGGCAATCTGAAAATATTTCTGTGCATAACGCCCCAAAGAACAAGCGCCTGCCCTACAAAAGAAAGTGTCCTGTTTTGAACGTACAACTATGAAGGTTTGGCCTTAATTTTCAGAAAAATACGTTTCCAGGTTTAATCTCCTTTGCCCAAGAAAGCAATTCTTGATTTTTGCCAGCATCATTTGTTAAGGAAGTTTGTACCCCCACAATCCTTGTGTTGTTGCAAGTTGAACTTTTGGGTGATGGGAAATTTGATCCTGTGTTTTGGGCACAGAATGACCATGGAAAATATTTGTTGATTGATTGATGTTGCTGAAACATTAGCAGAGAAGCCTGTATCTTTAGGTCTGATAAGCCAGCAGCTCACGAAAATATACTTTAGATGGATTTGTCTCCGAGCTTGAAACATACAAATCTTTTACATCTGTTATTACTCAGTCCTGTGTATATGGTGTTGGATTAATTACTCTTTAATTCACACTATAGAAAGTGGTTCTTTAGCTCTGATCACAGAGAAGTCTGTTCGCATATACTCATATATAATTATATATAATATATATATTACTGTGAGTTCTTGTGGCAGAGCAGAAACATATATATATATATCACTGATATTATATATATATTACATGTTAAATGTCCTATTTAACACAAGAAAACCTTAATAGCTAACTTAACTTTTGAGGAAAAAAACCAACTTTCTATGGCATGCGAATTAAATTCTTTAAAAATTGCAATACGTACAAGATACAAAAAGAGAATACTATGTCTCACTTAGATAAAAGTAGAACAGTAAACCCTTTTTGAAATTGTCTGATTTTAGTGGTAGACTTTTATTTAATTAAAGCTTGGCCCTCTACATATTATCACTAATCGCTTTGGTAGCTTTTTTCCTCCCTTAGGTCTGATGATATTGTTCTCTTATGTTCACATCTTGGCAGCTCCTTAGATGTGAAATCATTTCAAGCCCTATCAGCCGTAGCTTCATTTTCGTCCTCTTTTCAGTATGTTTGGACTATTATAATGCGGCCATTGGCATGTTACCTGTGATCTCTACTTTTATGCACGGCTATCTGGAAGCATGAGCTACAGTTAAATAAGCAATGCCACTAATACAGTTGAAACACAAACCGTGTTCGAATGTTCCAGATTTGATTAGCAAAGATATATTGTTCGGGAGTCAGAAAGAGGCAGTGCGAGTTCGAGATCAGCAACTGTCAAAGACGGGTCTGTGGTACTTCTTTTATAAGAGAAACTCTTCATTTGGGCAGGAAATTCCTATGAGCTGTATAGATTTTCAGGCTCCACAGTCACCTCACTTAGGGTTCCCTCGAAAGTGAGGGTTTTCTGTGTCGCCTCTTACTCACATTTAACGGGGTTCCGTGTTGTGCTTCAGGAAGCCGTGTTTCTTCCCCAGGCTGGGCTGCTGGCATGAACATGAATGTTTCTGGTTGTTTGGGTGCCCAAGGACTGGCACAAAAGAAGGCTTTTCCCTTTACCCTTTACTTGTATTTGCATTGGTTTCTAAAAGTAATCTTTTCAAAATGTAAAGGGCAAGCATCTTGCTCTGGAGTCTGTAAGAGGGAATTCTGCCAGAATGTTGAATTCCAAGTGTTCTAAGTACAGTGGCATGCCTGGGAAGAAAGACTGATCAAACCAGGACAGTGCTATAATAGTGGCTGGAATCTAGGCGTTTTCTTCTCTCTGCATTCCAAAGCCCATCGTCACAGGGCACAAAAATGCCAACACAAATGGTGACATTTCTTCAAACTTGAAGTTAAGATGGAGGTAGACGTGATGGCACGAATTCACCATTCCCGTCTTCAATCATGAAAAGACTGAATGTGCCCATGAACGTCATCAAGTGAGGGTCCTGCATGGCCCCCTGGCCTAGAGCTTTCTAAATGGTAACACTTCAGCTCTAAAGAACTTTGGACCCTGTCGTCTTGTGAGCTTAAAGTCTGCACATCCATGAGCAGGCTGCACTGGAAACAAGATCTTAAGTGAAACCCCCAACACTCATTTTGTATTTTTTGAATTAAGTTGTTGAGGTGAAGGGAATATCTTCATTTGTTCCTGAGTAACACAAACGTAGATTTTCATTAAGAATTTCTCTCTCTGTCCCTCTGTCTTCTCTATCTCGCCATCGTTTTTTTTGTTTTGTTTTGTTTTTTTTGCTAGTTAATTTGAACTTGAGCATGTTAGCATCACTTGGAAGATGTGGTCAATCACAGTGAGCCCACCATCAGTTTCAGATCCAGTAGGTCTGGGGTCGGTCCTCAGAATTTGCATCTGTAACCCGTTCTCGGGTGATGCTTCTGCTGCTGATCCAGGGAGCACACTTTGAGAACCACTGAACCACCGTCTCATTGTATAGGAGAGCGGTCTCTTGTCCTTTCAGTTGAGCTGAAGAAATTACTTTCAATAGGAATCCTTCTTAAATCCTCACTTGATAATTAGAATGAGCTTACAGTGGAAAACAGCCAAGCTTTACATGGTTTTTTTACTGGAGCCTAAAGATGTAGCCAGTGGTTAGAAGAAAAAAAAAAGGGTACATTTATCATTGTTCTTCTTCATAGTTTCTTTCCTCAGCTACTATCTTTCTGAAGAACTCAAATGTTACTGGGGTACTATAGAGGTATCCTGATATGAAAATGAAGACGTCTAGGCTAGAGTTGAATCCTGTTAAGATCGCATGTTGTCACGATGATAATGCTTGAAATAATTATTCAAATATCAACTTGGAATCAAACAAACTGAATGTGAAGTACGTTAGATCAGAATTTCTCAGCCTTGGCACTATTGACATTTAGGGCTGGTAATTCCCTGATGTGGGAGGTCGTCCTGAGCGTTGCATGATTGTTTAGCAGCATCGCTGCTAATTAGATGCCAGTAGACCTCCATCCCAGTTGTGACAACCCAAAATGTTCTAGACGTTGTCAGATGTCCCCTTCAAGGTCAAAATCACCCCCGTGAAGAACCACTGGGTTAAATCATTCACAAAATCGCTGAGGTGTAGAAAAGAATTAGAAGGCACCTTCATAAGGATGTGCCACCATGGCTCACTTGAACGTCAGTTTCAACATTTGACCGGCGCAACCTTCATATACTCTCTTGCATCTCGACCCTTTGCCTTAGCCACTCAATGATCCTTACATTTCCTCTTTCTTCTTCTCTCCAAGAAGGGCAATACATGAAAAGAGAAGAAAACCACATTTTAAATACAGTCTAATGTTACTTTTGGGCCACATGGCCAGAATCCCTAAGTTCCTAATAGGGTATATGGGATCGGTATGGCTAGGGGTATTTTAATCATGTTTCACATCATGTACAGCTTGATGTGTCTTATTAATTTATGATTATTGGAGTGGTTTCTTGCCCTTTAGTAGTCATTGTGAAAGCCCAAACATCACAGGGGCTTGAAAGAAGTCCATTAATGATTTCAAACTTGTCAGACCTCTCTGGGCATAGAGGGAGCTCTGAAGTTCCTCTTACTAATTTAAAACTTACTTGGGGGCTTTCTACTTACAATGATACAGAAAGCTCTCATTAATTGACTGTCACTTTCTTTGACGAGAAGACTCTTGTTCATCCTGGCTTTTTAGAGCATCATGAAAAGACTTTGTTAATATAATAGGCTCATAAAGGAGGAAGGGCACTGCTTTGGACCTGGGCCTGGGGATGGAGGTGTGGGGAAGAGGTACCATAGAGTCACCATTGAGGAGGAGAAAAGAGGAAGAGGTATTTAATGAGTTGAGCAGTCAGCCCGAAGATAGGACATGGCTGGTTTCTGTCTCCCACAGTTACAGTAACATTATTTCCGCAGTAAAATCAAGGAACATGGGCTGACACAAGAATTTGTGTTACTTCCAGATGTGAAAAGTGTCTGGGAAAGAGAGATTAAAAGTGGGCATGTTGGAATTTTCTGATATTTGTGTGGATTACCGGAAAGGGCAAAAGAAGAGATCATAGAAAATCATTGCTCTCCCACATATGCTGGCTAATGTGATCAGAAGCTTGGTGTCCAGTGCCTGAAAGTGGTGGGTGATAGATCAGTGTTTGTCAGGGGGGGAAATACAGGGAAGACAGAAAGAAGGAAAGAAATTAGGAAGCATGCCCTGTTCTCCTCCACAGGAGGGAATGGCCTGGCTGGAAACTCTTAAACTAATAACTCTCATAAGATTGGTGAGATGGCAAATAAATACAGGCTTTAAGGAAAACATGTGTATAAACATACACATAAAAAGATATATCCTCTTACCAGTCAACCCTACTTTTAGAGTTTTATCCTAAGAAAGTAATAGGACAAATTGCTGAGATGAAGGTAAAATGATATTGATAGTAATAATCCATATTAGGGCCAAAAGACTATAAACAATCTAGGGGGCCAACAAAAGTTGATTTGTTGAAATAATGCGTGGTATATACATATCCATAGAGTGGAATGTTACATAGTCATTAAAAATGATAATGACACTATTCAAAGGGCAGATCACAGGGCGATATATGTAGAATCATGCCACTTAAGAATACTTAATGTTACTATATTTACATGGGAAAACTCTGGAACTTTACACAATAAATTGCTACCAGTGATTGACTTTGGAAGCCGGACTAGCTCATAAGTTGTTTTGATTTACTCACCTGGATTTTCTAGTGGCTCAACAGTGACCACGAATTACTTGGTCAAAAGTATTTTAAAAATAATTCAGTGTGTGTTCACCTCATCCATTTATCCTGATCACTGACTGGTTGATTGGTTAATATAGTCAGAGCCTTTTCTCAAGAGTTATCCTTGGGAGTTCCCGTCGTGACTCAGCAATAACGAACCTGACTAGTATCCGTGAGGATGCTGGTTCGATCCCTGGCCTCACTCAGTGCGTTAAGGATCCGGTGTTGCCATGAACTGCAGTGTAGGTCACAGACATTGCTTGGATCTGGCCTTGCTGTGGCTGTGGTGTAGGCTGGCAGCTACAGCTCCAATTAGACCCCTAGCCTGGGAACTTCCATATGCCGCAGGCGTGGACCTAACAAGACAAAAATTTACTCTAAGAGACTCATGCATTTGTTAGATATGTCATATCACTCGACACAGGTTTTGACGGCAAAGACAAGATTGTTGCCCAATAACTCATGCAGTTATTAGTTTATGTAACTTGGGCAGAATAAAGTCAGTGGACACATAAAATTGGTCCTGCATTTCTATAAAGAGAGAATCGTGGATCGCCACATTCTTCTAAAGTACAGAGCAGAAAATACTGGCTCCAGGACCTCCCTAACCCCTTGGCTTTGGCTGCTTCCCGACCTCCCCATCAATGAACCCCGCCTAGATTTCCTGCCCTAGGAATTCTCTCTTTGCCAGCAGTGAGTTCCTACACCTGTAATAACAATTGACCGTGAATGTTGGACCGCCAGGTAGCTTCTTTCCCCAGAGGACTCCAGGCACATAATCTTTCCCAATGGTTAGACCCATAAATTCGGGGCACTTAAATTGAGCTGTCTCATTTAGAAGTGAAAAATCACTTTAAAAAAAAAAAAAAAGGAAGAATCTGCTGTCTTCCTCTCTCCCCACGTCCCCCACACATTCCCTCCTCCAACCTGCTCCAGACTTTCTGACTTTTTCAGTTCCTTTCCTGAAGTTTGTCTTTCAAATCATAATCATCATTGCCCTTCAAGAAGAACAGACAAAGGTCGAGCAAAATTAGAAAGCTTTACCTGGGTCTTATAACCTGTCACAAGGGGATTACAGCCTCCAAGACAGCATGCCATCCAAAAATGAATAAGGTTCCGAAGAAAGGGCCCAGTGATAGTTAATAAGTAGCACGTGAATTCTGTACCATGTAAGTGAATCCACTTGTATAAATTTGGACTGGAGTTTAAATTTCGGTGGGTGACAACTATGATGGTGGTCAGAAATTTGCTAACTGCCTCTGGCTGCCTTCACTCAAATCATTTTCCTCTACTTTCAGAAACTTGTCAAGTCACCAAATTCTTTCTTAGACAAATGAGCCAGAAAGGGCAAAACTCACCTAAACCCGCCTGCAGCCTGCTGTTCTGTCTCCCCCAGATATTAAGTCTCAGAAATCTCTGACCTCAGCCACGCAGTTCATTGCATGCATGATACTTCTAACAGCTGAAAAAGAAAGACACCATCAGCGAACCACTTTTTCTTTTGTGACACAAGGGAGTGGTCTCTTTTTTGTTGCCGTCATTGCAAATGGACGCTATTTGACGCTATTCGTTACTGCTATCATTGGAATCACTTAATTGTTGGAAAATGTCGGGTTTTAGGAGTTGCTGGTGTGGCTCTGCTGGTTAAGAACCTGACGTTGTCTCTGTGAGGATGTGGATTTGATCCCTGGCCTTGCTCACTGGGTTAAGGATCCCAAGTTGCCACAAGCTGCAGTGTAAGTTGCAGATTCGGCTCAGATCTAGTGTTGCCGTAGCTGTGGTGTAGGCTGCAACTACAGCTCCAATTTGACCCCTAGCCCGTCAAAAAAAAAAAAAAAAAATATATATATATATATATATATATATATTAGGTTTTAGGCAATAGTAATCTTGAAGTTAAAAACTTCCTGAGTATTCACATCGAGGACTGTTGGAGGTCAGAATATTGGAGATTTTTAATTACCTTAAAATAATACCCTTTGAAGAGTTCCCATCATGGCTCAGTGGAAGTGAATCCAACTAGTAACCATGAGGTTGTGGGTTTGATCCCTAACCTTGCTTAGTGGGTTAAGGATCCAGTATTGCCATGAGCTGTGGTGTAGGTCACAGACACGGCTCGGATCCTGGCTTCCTGTGCTGTGGCGTAGGCTGGCAGCTGTAGCGCCGATTCTGCCCCTAGCCTGGGAACCTCCATATGCCACGAGTGCTGCCCTAAACATACAAATTATGTAAATATAAATGTAAATATAAATATAAATACACACACACACTTAATGGAATAAAATAATTCAAAGGATATATATATATATATATATATATATATATATATATATATAAAATTTAAGTGTTTCTCCATCCTATTTGTTGTAGAGTTTTTCAGCAGAATGCAGCTGGCTTTTTGCAAAGGACATGTTCCCAGAGAGCTAAATCTTAAGGTTAGACTTTAAAGAACTACCGTTTTTGCCATTCACAATGATTGGATATTGAAAATTTCATATTGTTCAAAGTAAATGGGTAAAAACAATTTTTATAAACCAAAATATGGGCTCCAGGGAAAAATCGCTAGTTGTAAATATATTTTATGGTGAGTGTTGGGGTTAAGAGGCATATCGCATTGTACATTTCATAAGGACAAATGAATCCATGGCCTGCTTGCTTAAAGAGGGGTACCTGTTGTCTGAGAAACAGGTAAGTGGAGAAAAGAAGAGCCAGTGTTGGCACTCTGTTCACAGTGAGGCCTACAGGTTCTCATTCTCAAAATATCCCGAGGATTGCTTTGGAAAAGTCCATCTCTTTAGTTGCACTTGCTTCTTGTTTCCCCCAGAAATTTCTGTTTTCTAATAGGAGTCAAGCAGCCTAAGGAGAAATTAACCAATGTCTGCTTTAGCTTAGAGACCCAAGAATTCTCTTCATCGCCCTTTTTCTCTCTGACCCACTAACATCCTCATCTCACCTAAACTTCCATGAAGCTTGGAAGGAACTGGTTTATCTTGAATCATGCAGACTGTATCCCGACGTTTAAGAGTGGGAATTATTTTTGTGTCGTTCAATTAATTCTTTTTTTTTTTTAACCTCACTGGATCCAAAGAGAAAAGCATGAATTTTTTTGTACATACGTGAGCCTCCAGCGCACATTGCATTCCCCTAAAATAAAATTAGTTTCATAGAATATACATTTTAAATAGTGAATAAATGTCGATGTCTTGGCATGCAGTGCCCAGACATTCATTTTTTGGATTTGACTAAATCCTACAAAAAGAGAACCTAAGATATTCATCTCCATCAACAAAATGAGCAGATAATTTCTACTAACCATTTTCCCATTAGCTGATTTACGATTGTATCTCTTTATTCAATAGTAAGGTCTTGACATTGAAAGATTCATTCACAGAGCGCTAACAACCCGCTGCATTTATTTAAACCACCCTTGACTAGTGGTATATAAATAATCTCCCCCAAACCGTATTGATTTCCCAAAGGGAATATTAAATGCTAAATAACTTCGCAGATTGGAATCAGTCCTGTCTCTGCCTTCGTTTTTGATATAATCAAAAATGATGGCATTGTAGCTAGCTTATTTTTAATAATTCACACATTGAGAGCAAAAGAAAATATTACACCATCGCTCGGGGACATGAACTTGTACTGCAGAGCACATTGGCCATTCTTTAATGAATGATAACGGATTGACCACATCAGGATGTCTGCCAGGGATTAAGAATGCGTCTATTCATAATGGGGCTGTAAATTAGCACAGCGTATTATTCTCCAGATATTGGATACACAGAGAGCACAAAGTCTTTGGGAAGAATGTAGCTTACACATCTTTCATTAATCCTCACAGAATCTTTATAAAGTATATTGATTTTATAAATCAGAAAATGAGATAAAGTATGGCTCTTGGCAATGAAAATGATTTTGACCATATTGGCCAAGTATGGCTCTTTGTTCACCAGGCGTTTTTCCTTTCCCTCCTGGATCCATGTGGGACCCTGTGTCCCAGCCGCCCTTGAATCTGTGGTCGTCATGTGCCTGAGTTCTTACCAATGGGAGATCGGAGTTCTGAGTCACTGTCTGTAAAAACCTCCACCACACTCCCTTTTGCTCTTTCATTGATGAAAGCGAGTTCCCCAATTTCCTATAAGAGCCGTGAGGTGGTGGAAGCCTGGGTCCCTGAGTCCCACTGTAACGGAGAGCGCCCCAGAAGACCTTAAAAAGGGGGGGTTCATCCATAGGGGGACCGTTGTTTGAACAAGAAGTGAGTCTACACTGTGTAATTCTTGGATTACACCCCGTTCATCTCCCAAGGCTGATAGCACCAGTGGCCCGAAACTACCCTGGAAATGCACAGGGAACTCTGTCCAATCTCTTGGGACACACTGTGATGGAAGCTAATATGAAAACAGGATGTATTTGTATGTGTGACTGGGTCACTTTGCTGTACAGCAGAAATTGGTACAACACTGTAAATCAGCCCTATTTGAATTTTTTTAAATATTTAAAAAAATACAGAAATGTTGAACTTAGCAACCCTTAATTAAACTAGGCTCCCCGAATTCGATGCTTTCTTCACTGGCCCGATTATAGAACTACAGTTAGCCCCAACTCTAGTATGAGTCGCTATATCTTTAGATCCCTTTCAGTTTTTTGGGGGAGGAGTGGAGATTGTAATTAATTTATGAGATACTCAAATAAGTTGACTATGAAATATATTTCTATAGAGTAATTTTTTTTTTTTGCCTTTTTAGGGCCACACCCGTAGCATGTGGAAGTTCCCGGGCTAGGGTTCCAATCGGAGCTACAGCTGCAGGCTTACACCACAGTCACAGCAACGTCAGATCTGAGCTACATCTGCAACCTACTCCATAGCTCATGGCAACACCGGATCCTTAACCCACTGAGCGAGGCCAGGGATTAACCCCATGTCATCATGGATACTAATCGGGTTCATTACCACTGAGCCAGGCTGGGAACTCTCATAGAGTGAATCTTATTGACTTCCTTTTCCAACGTAGAGATAGTTCCACCAAGAAAGCCTTCAACAGAGTAATGTGGGACCTCTTTGTGAAGTAGTTGTTACTTCTCAGGCTCTACGTGGTGACAGATGACTGGCTTTTTTTGCTTACTTTTATTTTTGCTTTTAATGGCTGTACCTGTGGCGTATGGAGGTTCCCAGGCTAGGGGTCAAATCAGAGCTACATTTGGGGCCTGCGCCACAGCCACAGCCACACCAGATCCAAGCTGCATCTGTGACCTATCCCGTGGCTTTTGGTAACACCGGATCCTTAACCCACTAAGCAAGGCTAGGCATCAAACAAGCATCCTCATGGACACTACATCAGGTTCTTGACCTACTGAGCCACGTGGGAACTCCTGTTTGTTTTTAAATAGAAACTTAGAAGAATCTCAGGCTCAATAGGAGTGCCTAGTTAGTTCCTTGAGCACAAGATCCTTAATATTGTATTCACGAGGGCATTGTTTTCTTTTCTGGGCAGTTTCCCCCCTAGAAAACCTCTGGCAACGCCTGGAGACATTTCTGATTTCCTGATATCTAATGGCTTCGGGCCAAGGATACTGCTCAGCAGCCTGCAGGGCACAGGACAGCTCTCCATAGCGCAGAATTGTCCAGCTCCAAATGTCAGTGGCCCTGAAGCTGAGAAACCCTAGGCTAGCGTGTGAGCGTCATGAGGGCAAGGGCCATCCATGTCTCTTTTATTCACCTTTTATTCATCTTCAGCAATCCATCAAGTGCTTGAAACATAGTGTTTGGTAATACCTCTTCGGTGCCTGAATGGATTGAGCCCCTCCTGTTTAGCAAAGTGGCAGTGGAGAAAGCAGGATTTAGAGTTGGAGTCTTAGAGAGTTCCCATTGTGGCTCAGTGGGTCAAGAACCCACCTAGCAGCCATGAGGATGCATGTTTGATCCCTGGCCTCGCTCAGTGGGTTAAGGATCCAGTGTTGCCATGAGCTGTAGGTCACGGCAGTGTAGGTCACATAGGCGGCTCGGATCTGGTGTTGCTGCGGCTATAGTGTAGACGGGCAGCTGCAGCTCCGATTCGACCCCTAGACTGGGAACTTCCATATGCTGCAGGTGCGGCCGTAAAAAGAAAAAAAAAATTTTAAAGAGTTGGAATCTTAGCCCTACTGCTCAGTAGGAATATGTTCTTGAGCAAGTTCCTCTACCTTTTTAGGTCTCAGTCTCCTCATCTGTAAACTGGGCGTCATAATCGTGCCAATTTCATGGAGTTGTTGCAAAGATTAAAGGAGGTGAAGCATGTAGAATGCTCAGTGCAGAGGCTGAGATGCTCTCAATAAATATTAACTTCTATTGTTACTGGGAGGAAACATCATGTGCCAGGTGCAGAGTTTAGGCTGCACACCCTCTCACGTGATCTTCTGGACAATATCGACAGAGCAGGACTTTTGGTTTCACAGAAGAGGAAATTGGGTTTTAGCGATATCAAGCAGCCTGCCCCACATCATGGGGCTATTAAGAGGCACGGCGTGTGAGTCACAGACCCCCAAAGCCGCATTCCCTCTCTCACCGCACACTGGCTTCTTTATGAAACTCCTGAACCTCATTCAAGTCTGTAAAATCGGAGGATGCAAAAGTGATCCCTCTCAGCTTTACAAAACTCTTTTCATGTTATCTTGACAGTGTTTATTGAGCTAGGTGGCCATGTCCCACTTTCCAGAACTTTCATCGAACATATGATGAACTCTAGCCAGCACATTTAGCAGGTTATAGAATTATTGATCTCATATTGTACAGTGCTTTGAAAATCAGAGTTGCAATGATTAGATTTATAGAATGGAGAGATACCTATACTGGTCTGTGACTTTGTGCCTTTCCTGTTTTATCTACTGGATTCTAAGCCTCTGGTAGTCATGCACTATATTCCACTTCTGTGGTGATTCCTCACCCAGTGCTCACAGTTGTCTCAATTTTTAAGATGCAGGAGAAGTCACCCTGGAGCGCTATAAAACTTACATTGGCTGCATGCTAACAAAGGCATTTAATAAAGCCTCAAGTTTCTTATTAAAGCTTCTCCAGAATCCATCTAATGCTTAACAAGATTTGGCAAATTAAATTGAGCAGCATTTTGAGAATCGAAAACAAAATCATAAAGGAAGGGAGGTTAGGTGATCATAATCTTTCCTTTTTTTTTCTTGCTTTCTCTCATTCTTTGAGTTTAATAGTTCTCAACTCACCTTCCTTTTCAGTAATATTTGTGGGTACGATAGAATTTGGATTCTCTTATTCCTTTTACTGATAGTCATGTGCTCTGTCAGCTTGATGGAGCCTTGCTGGCTTCACAAAAGCAAATCACAACAACCCTGAGAAGGGTCTGGGGGCTCGTAAAGATGACAGAGTGGAGGCAGAGCTACTGGTGACGAGAGTGGTGGGAGGACACTTTTAATACGGCTGTTCCCTTGGACGCATTGCCAACAACCACCACACTCTGTAGCAGTGCAGTGGTCCCTGGGCTGTCACTGAACTGTGTTTTTCTTTCTTTCCTTTTTTTTTAGGGCCGCACTCGCAGCATATGGAAGTCCCCAGGTCGAATCAGAGCTGCAGCTGCCGGCCTACGCCTTCGCCACAGCCACAGCAACGTGGGGTCTGAGTGGCATCTGCGACCTACACCGCAGCTTATGGCTTAACCCACTGACCGAGGCCAGGGATTGAACCCGCATCCTTGTGGATCTAGTCAGGTTCATTACCACTGAGCCACAATGGGAACTCCCTGAACTGTGTTTTTCTTTAGAAAAAAATTTCATAGGAAAACGTTGACCTGCTAAAGACGTAATAAGTGAAGCTGAGAACTAAATGTAGCTTTAAAGTTGGATAATTTCCTAGAATAATTCAAAGATCAACAGTTAGGAAGGACTTAGTAACCACGTCAAAAAGCGAGGTGACTGATGGAAAGGTTACTGTACCTACTGGACAAGCCACTGGGTGAAGAAAGGCTGAGTATTTCACTAGGCGCTGGTGTGAAAGCGCTTATTAACATCTTCTTTTCCTGTGAAACTAGCACCATATAGTTTTGGTACAACAGGCAATAGCTTGTCTCGCAACAAAAATATTATAAAAGCTCTCCAAAATAGATTTCAGAGATGCCTTGGCAATAGATTTGCTTTAGTGATTTATATTAGGATAAATCTCATTCTCATTCATCAGAACTTGGCAATGAAATAAAACTGGCACTTTGTCTTTATGTACTGATTTCCAAAGAAAAAGGAACTATGTCGAATCCACCAAAGGGAAAGAAAAAATCATTATGAAAAAGCCTGTCTCGCTTTAAGCTGTCCGCTTCTCTCCTCTTTTCTTCTCCTTCCTCCCTCCGCTCTCTGCCTTCTACCTTAAAGGTGAGAATGATCGGGGTGTTTGGCATAGGACGCAATAAAGACACTTTAAGTAATTGCTTCTAACCAGCTTTCTCAAAGCAGGTTGTTCCAGATGTCCACACACGGTACGTACCACGCTCACACGCGTTGAGGAAACACTTGAACAAAGTTATACAGGTGTCTTTGTACAGGACCTCTCAGAAGCTTTACGCTGGCAGACTTTGTTGGGCTTGTGACATCCTTACTGGGAAGCATCTCAAGGAAACATATTTGAGAAGCTGCTGCATTTTGGCAAAGGTTGTGTGGCAACTATTTCTACCTTCCTGAGAACTCCCCCTTTTTTTGTTTTGGCCCCACCCATGGCATATGGAAGTTCCCAGGCCAGGGATCAAATCCGAGCCGCAGCCGTGACCTACGCCACAGCTGCAGCAACACCGGGTCCTTAACCCACTGCGCTGGGCTGGAGATAGAACCCACACCGGTGTAGCAACCTGAGTTGCCACAGAGACAGCGCTGGATCCTTAAACCCACTGTGCCACCAGGGAACTCATCCGAGAGCTCTTACATTCAGTCTAGACCCTGAGCGTGCCTCCTCAGTGTGCCTAACAGAGAGAGAGAATGACAGATAAACAAACATATCATTTTTTTAAATTACTTAATGAATTTTATTACATTTATAGGTGTACAACAATCATCACAACCAAATTTTATAGCATTTCCATCCCAAGCCCTCAGTGCATCCCCCCACCCCCAACCATTAAAAATCACATGATTTTTTAAAATGGAGATAGCTCCTAAAATGTAGAATTATAGAACTATATAAAGAGAGGAGTAGTCATTTTATTTAGATTAGGTAGATCACATTTTTAACTCTCAGAAAAAGGAAAATAAAAATTTGATAGCGTGCATGCATATTTAGCACTTAATATCCTGTCAAGCTTTAACAATTGTTTTAACACTATTAAGTTCTCTGCAAGCGGAACCTTCTAAAGGCACCAGTATTGTCTTCAGTGAACTTCTTTGTAGGACACAAATTTAACAATTGAAACTGGTGAAAGCCAGAAAGCAGAACATAATTAGCAGGTTGACTGCAAGGTGGTATAATACCTTTGGGAAAATAATTGAGAGGGTGCGGACTCAGGCATCCCAATCCTTGTTCAATTATTCATTTATGCAGCTGATATTGATGAGGATGTTCTCTATGCCAGGTACTGGTCTAGGTGCCGGGGTAGAGCCAACAACGCAGAGCGAGAAAAAGAGGCCTGTCCTTTAAGAATTCCTGTCTTGAGGAGGAGAACATTGGTGGATAGACAATATAAAAATAACATGCCTAAGCCCCATAAGGGTTAGAAGGTGTTCAGTGCAAAGGAGAAAAATAAACAAGGGATCTGGGGGAGGCTGCACTTTTCAATAAGGAAATCACGGGAGGCCTCGTATAAAAGGAAGCAGCAGAGAAAAACTGAAGGAATGTGGGACAGGGACCAGGCATGTGGAGGAAAAGAGTTCTAAGAATTGCTTGCTGAGTCCATTATTTTAGGCAGGTTACATCTCTAATCTAAATCTGTATCTTCATCTTTAAAAAGGGAACAAACTGGAGGAGTTCCCTGGTGGTGTATTGGATAGGATTCAGTGCTTTCACCTGGGGCTAATCCCAGGTCTGGGACTCAGATGCCACTTCAAACCACTGCATGCCACGGTCAATATATATATATATTTATGTATAAGTGAATAAACTATACCCAGAATTGTGTTTCTTCTGGGTGGTCCAATGAGGTAAGCTACATAAAGCCTTCACACCATCTGTAGCAGGTGCTATATCCTACTATCACTGTCACCGTTGTGGTGCTGGTCGTGACCCCCCCCCCCCACTGCCCTGAGGTTGTCTCTTAGGGCCTGGGAAAATTGGGCTAAACTCAGAATGTGCCTAAAGAATCCAAAGTTCACTTTCCCTGCCGCCCCCACCCCGTCACGTGCCCAGACAACTGTCTCGGAAAAGTTTCTGAAGCATTTTCTGAGTCAGGAGGCTGGCAGGATCACTGGGCCCAGATCCCCTCTGACATTTTGCGGCAAAAGAATAAGCGCTTTAATGGAGAGAATTCTGGAGACCGCAGTTGCCACTATTTACTCATCACAGTTCTTCTGTCCTTCCTTTTGTCCTGCCCTTCCTACCCTTCTGTGACAATTATTGGACGCCTACTGCCTATTACATTCTGTCCTCTGTCTTCATAGATATATATCCTACATGTACAAATAAGACCTTATTGGAGTTCCCTGGTGGCTCAGCCCGTTAAGGATCTGGTGTCTCTACTGTGGCCCCAATTACTGCTGTGGCACAGGTTTGATCCTTGGCCCAGGAACTTCCGCATAGCACAGGCTCAGCCAAAAAAACAAAAACAAAAACAAAAAGACAAGGACCTTGCTCTCTCTGCCCTTGCCAGTTAATAGGCAGAGACAGCTCCGTATACAGTGTGGTTTCGTCTCAATAGAAACAGAAAAGCAGCATCGGTTTTCATGCTAGTACTAATGGATATTTGAAAATCCGAGACATTCCACAAATTTTTCAGAGTCTTAGAATCTTAAAAGAATGTACAGTTGGTTATTTGTTTAAAAAAAGGTAGCTTCCAGAGTTCCCCTCGTGGCTCAGTGGTTAATGAATCCAACTAGGAACCATGAGGTGACAGGTTCGATCCCTGGCCTCACTCGGTGGGTTAAGGATCCGGCGTTGCCGTGAGCTGTGGTGTAGGTCTCAGAGGCCACTTGGATCCCGCATTGCTATGGCTGTGGTGTAGGCCGGTGGCTATAGCTCCTGTTAGACCCCTAGCCTGAGAATCTCCATATGCTGTGGGTACGGCTCTAGAAAAAGACAGACAGACAGACAGACAGGAAGGAAGGAAGGAAGGAAGAAAGAAAGAAAGAAAGAAAGAAAGAAAGAAAGAAAGAAAGAAAGAAAGAAAGAATAAAAAAGGTAACTTCCTATATTAATAATCTATTAATAGAACACTTTGATCTCAATTTTACCATGTTAAAAAAAGTTACTCTAATTTGGAAAAAGAATGATGTTATATATGCTAGAGTTACTAAATGAAAACTAAAGTTAGAGAAACTATCCATCCACTTTGTTATTATTTTTTTTTTAATTTTGTGGGTGCATATGGAAGTTCCCAAGCCAGGGACTGAATCCAGGCTGCAGCTGCGACCTATGCCACGGCAAGGCTGGATCCTTTAACCCACCGCTCCGGGCTGGGGATCGAACCCACCCCTCCACAGCAACTCAAGCCACTTCAGTTAGATTCTTAACCCACCACACCAAGACAGGAGCTCCTGGTAATTATTTTCCCTTTACTCAGTTTCCAGTTGAAGAGGGGAGAGATAAGGAATGTATGTTAATAGACTAGATCCAAATCCATCTGAAATTTGGATGGATCTGAATGAAGTTCTGAGGTCTAGCCTGAGTTTTCATTTGGATGAGGGACTGTGGGTGCGTTTCTCACCATTTCAAAGCCCGCCTCTCTTCTTCTTTATAAAACAGCTTTATGAGATATAATTTGCATGCCATAAAATTCATTTATTTTAGGTATATAATATGTTTAGGAAATGACAGATTTGTGTAGCCTTCGTCACAATCCAGCTTTAGAACATTTCTATTACCCATAAAGATCCCACTTGCCCACCGACAGTCACTCATTGTTTCCACCCCCAGCCCCTGGCAACTACTAATCTCCTTTCAGTTTCTATAGATTTGCCTTTTGCGAGCATTTCCTATCAATGGCATCATAAAGTATGTGGTCCTTTGTAACTGATTTCTTTCCCTGAGCGTAATGTTTCAACGTTCATCCATATTGTTGAATAGATTGGTACTTTGCTCCTTTTTATTACTGAATTTTATTCCGTTGCATGGATAGACCACATTTTGTTTATCCACTCATAAGGTGGTAAATATTTATGTTGTTTCCACTTTTTGGTCTTTCTCATTTTTAGAATGAGAATATTGTATTGAAAGAGAGGATTCAAAGCACCTCTAAGATTCTTAGACCATGTCTTATTTTATTTTGTGAATTGTCCGTTAGCTTTATTCACATTGCAAAAAGTGTATTAAACAGCGCCTTCAATGACTAAAAATACTGACTCTCTATATAATGAACTTATGACTCTCTCCTTATGTTTTGCTGTTACTTGGTGAAACCGTATATGCTGGTAGCTGAATATCACATTTAATTGTGTGGATATTGCAAACTGTACCACTGCAGCATCAAATAGTAAAAATACTTAAAGGTTAAAGATGCTTATGGTGTGATTTTTGGTTACTTTTCCTTTGTAAATCCCAGTATGCTTTGTGCTTGCTCCAGGAATCCTTCTGTAGTGACAAGATTCTAACTCAGATTTACTTGTGCTCCTCAATTGTGTTGCTCATTGTATTATTCAGCTCGGGCTACCATAACAAATACCGCAGACTGAGTGACTTAAACAGCAGAAATGTATTTGTCCCAGTTCTAGAAGCTGGGAAGTCCAAGATTAAGGTGCTGACTGGTTAATTTTCTGGTAAACACTGTCCTCCTGGCTTTCAGACTGCTGACTACTCATTGTGACCTTACAATGCCTTTCCTCAGTGCATGCACTTGGAAATAGAACAAGGTTTCTGGTGTCTCTCCTTATAAGGACACTAATACTCTTGGGTCAGGACCCCACCCTTATGATCTCATTTAACCTTAATTCCATAAAGACTCCATCTCCAAATACAATTATGTTGGGGCTTAAACCTTCAATATATGAATTTTGAGGAGATACAAACATTCAATCCATAACAGTCATTAACTGCATAAAAGAGTCAACTGTCCGATAGAATTTTTTTTGTCTTTTTAGGACTGCACGCATGGCCTATGGAGGTTCCCAGGCTAGGGGCCACATCAGAGCTGTAGCCACTGGTCTATGCCACAGCCACAGCAACGCCAGATCTGGGCAGCATCTGCAACCTACACCACAGCTCATGGCAACACCTGATCCTTAACCCACTGAGCAGGGCAAGGGATCGAACCTGTGTCCTCATGGATACTTGTTAGATTCGCTTCTGCTGAGTCATGATGGGAACTCTAGAATTTCTGATAACTATCAAAGAACTTTCCTGGTGACTAAGTTAATGTTGGGAAAGAAGTTGTGCTGGTGCAAACCTGAGTTTGCTTTCAAAAAACTACAATGGTATTTATTTAACTTAGTCATGGATTCTGAAAATGGTGTGTTCAGGCAAATAAGTAAGATACCTAAAATAAGTCCTAATGAATGTGTGATTTAAGTTATTTAAAAGAACTTTTCATGGCGTTCCCTACTGGCTCAGCAGGTTAAGGACCTGTTGTCACTGCTATGGCTCGGGTTACTGCTGTGGGTGCAAGTTCAATCCCTAGTATCAGAACTTCCACATGCTTCAGGCGTGGCCAAAAAAAAGAAAGAAAGAAAGAAAGAAAGAAAGAAAAGCACTTTTCATATGGATCTTCTTCACTTTCAGGACTAAAGCTATGCCTCAGGTTCGGTTTGAAGAAGTCGTATCTTTCTGAACAGTCTCCACAATTTTTGGAGACATGCTATAATAAAGATTACTTTCAGGAAAACAGTTTCAACCTAGGACTCTTGACAGCTTCATTTTCAGTCTAGTCAGCTAGGATGAAAGTTGAGCTGCCCACCGAGAGTTGGCAAAATAGTTTACTTGCTATAATTAAAAAAGGGGAAATTTCTAAACCACAGTTGTCTTCAATGCTAATGCGAACAACCAAATGTTATTTCTAGTAGGTTTTTTTTTTATCTCCTTGTTCTTGGCAAGTTGGTGCAGCTTTGTGCAGTTGGGAATCGGAAAGTTTTTCCTTGAGATGGAAATGTTCTTTGTGTTAAATATATAGTAGTATAATTATCCTACACATTAACCACATACATTCACATGCTGAAACCCAAGTCCAATACTTTTGAACTTGAACACTTAGCTTTACACCTTTAATGAAGAAAAATAATAGCAACTGTGTATACTTCTGGCAGAATATTTCGTGTGGTCAATGTTATTTACTTACACAATTGGAAAATGACTTGATTGCAACCATGATGAAAATCTTTGCCAAGGTATGAGCTTTGCCTACATTGGATTTTTCTTTATGAGAATAGGTAACCTCATTTTGTGATGTTATTTGCTTCTGCTCAATGACACAGTGTGGCTTAGGAGACATACTTGACAGATCTTGATACAGGAAAAAAAAAGCCAAATGCAAGGATTTGGATTACAGATCCTTACAGATGAACTGCTGTAATAAACAGTCAACGTCCCTTGGACTCCGATATTAAAGTTAGTGTATCACCTTGATACTGGGCACACAAATAAGTCATTGATAATTTCCAGATGTTTTACTTTTTTCAGCTGCTGCCGCATCTCCTCTACTTTCCCCTTCTTCTTCTTTAAATGAAACAAGTTTAAATTCTGAGCTCGCCAGAGAAACTTTTCCAAGCATTCCACGTTTAACGCACCGATCAAGAAATGGCATCATTGTGTCTTTGGGAAGAGACAATGGGGGCGGCAAGGGAAGCTGGGAAACTGGGGGAGGCCAGCTCCCTATTTTGTCCACCTAAGCATGCTAAAGGGGTATTTGGGCAGACTTTGGCCACTGCCTATTGTGTGTATGTCAAAGACTCACACTAAGACGAAGATGCCTTTTGAATGGCTTCACCATTTTTGCACGTCTCCATGGGTCCTATTTACCAGTCTTGAGACGCAGATGGAAGTAAAATCCTGAATCTGTTCTGGCTAAGATGTTAGGACTAAGGAGGGGATAACACTTCGGCACTAATGGAATTCACACTTTGTTAGAAAATAGCCTTGTTGCTCTAACCTTTGCTTGCATCAACACTGGCTGCTTTCGAGCGAGTATTTGCTTTTCTTCTTGCCTGTGAGGTTATATTAATTTCTTTTTCAGCTTGATGGTCTGCCTGTTCTGGATTTTAACATTTTAAAAAACAAGAGTCGCCAGCACTGCATGCTTAATGGTTTATGTTCAAGCTTGCAAGCCACTCTTTGGTTGTCTAAACAAATGACTTTTTTTTGTCTTCATAATTTCAAAGAAGTTCTTTATAGATAGTGTTTTTAAAAATCCCGAAGTCTGCAAATTTATTTTCCCATTGATATTGGAAAAGAACATTACCATTGCATATACAGACTTCACGTCACCCTAGAATGAGTGACCTGTTTTTTTTTATTTTAGTAAAAAATATAGGGATTCCCGTTGTGGCTCAGCGGAAACGAATCTGACTAGGAACCGTGAGGTTGTAGGTTCTATCCCTGGCCTCGCTCAGTAGGTTAAGGATCCGGCATTGCCGTGAGCTGTGGTGTAGATTGCAGATGCGGCTCGGATCCCGCGTTGCTCTGGCTGTGGTGTAGGCCGGCGGCTACAGCTCCTGTTAGACCCCTAGCCTGGGAACCTCCATGTGCCGCGGGTGTGGCCCTAAAATGACAAAAGACTATATATATATATATATATATATATATATATATATATATATATTCTCCTGTAATTCTGCCTAAGGCAAATCTAGTTCTTGCCTTATGGTGTCTCAAAGCTCCTCCCTCTTTCTTTGCTCTGCTACTATGTAAGATTTTGCCCTTTAATCTATTGAAATCCCACTTTCCTAAATGTAAAGAGTTTTTTAAAAATTTACCCCAAAATCTATACCCCTATTTTCCATAATCCATGAGATATAAAATATATTAAATATAAGGAAAATTGTAACAGTTCTCTGCTACGTTGGAGAATAAATTTACCTTTCAACTGCATTGCAATAAACCGTGATTGAAGTACTGAGCTAGCCACGTCACCTAATCTACATACAAGACTCTACCTAAAAATTGCATGCTGGGGAGTTCCCGTTGCGGCACAGCAGAAATGAATCCTACTAGTATCCATGAGGATGCGGGTTTGATCCCTGGCCTCACTCCAGTGTTGCCAGTGGGTTAAGAATCCGGCATTTCCGTGAGCTGTGGTGTAGGTCACAGACGCAGCTCAGATACTGCATGGCTGTGGCTGTGGTCTAGGCCAGCGGCTACAGCTCCAATTTGACCCTTAGCCTGGGAGCTTCCATATGCCGTGGGTACAGCCCTAAAAAGCAGTAAATAATAGTAATAAAATTAAATAAATAATAAAATAAAAATATCTAAGCAATCCTTTAACATATTCAAAGAGTATATTTGTGATCATGTGACTTAAGTGATAGACTCTGATGTCCAGAAACATATTTTGCCTCACAGAGAATTGAGTTCAGCTCCTCTAGGGAGTGTAATTCCTCAGAGGGAAGGAGCGAATGCAAGGAAATGTGCCCAGGAGAGACCAGCCACACCTGTCAAAACAGGACTACG
Source organism: Catagonus wagneri (assembly GCA_004024745.2). Taxonomy (NCBI): domain Eukaryota; kingdom Metazoa; phylum Chordata; class Mammalia; order Artiodactyla; family Tayassuidae; genus Catagonus; species Catagonus wagneri. The sequence continues at coordinate 9,191,968 of PVHT020000195.1, forward strand.
GAAACAAAATGTGAGCCTCCAAATGTCAGTCACAGGGCAGATTTCCAAGCTGTAGATTCCAGTTTGCAATGGAGCTGCTTCTCAAAAGGGTATCTCCTTGTTTGGACATTTGGGAGATTGTCCGTCCAGGCGGTTAGTTATTTAGCGATGGGTAAAACTGGCAAGGCCAGTTGGTGGATTAAAAGTGCTGGTGAGACTGTTTCTAGAGGGGAGATATCAGTCCCCCATATTTGCACAATTGCAGCATGACTTGTCATTTTGGTCTGTTCCACGCCCACATGGGGGCTTCTTACAGGTGCTGATACGGAGTCAGGGAGGGGAAAAAGCTTATTCTTCCACCCTTAGGTGCAGTGCCTGGGACCCTGCAAAATAAACTGATGAAAGACAGATTAACAGGAGAAAAAGATGTTTATTTAATGTGCATATGGGGGAGGGCACAGAAATGGAGTGAAAACCCCAAAGAGGCTGTCGGACTTAGAGGCTTATATACCATTTTGACATAGTGCTATAAATTTGTGGAGATGTGCCAAGACAATGGAAAAAGGTTTCAGAATTCTAGGGACAGTAGGTTGTGGTGGAGACTAATGGAAGGTAAGGATTATTTCAGTAGGATTTGTTTACGCAGATTTCCATCAGAGCCATCTCTGGTGATAAGTCATCTCCTCTTCTTTTTTTTTTTCCTTTTATGGCCACATCTGCAGCATGTGGAAGTTCCCGGGCTAGGGGTCGAATAGGAGCTGCAGCTGCCAGCCTACGCCACAGCCTCAACAATGCCAGATCTGAGCCAAATCTGCACCCTACGTTGCAGCTTAGAGCAATGCCAGATCCTTAACCCACTGAGCAAGGCCAAAGATCAAACCTGCAACCCCACAGAGACAGTGTCAGGTCCTTAACCTGCTGAGCCACAACAGGAACTCCCAGTTGTCTCCTCTTCTTGATACAGGAGAGTGGAAGGCAGACATTTTCACAAAGAGAAATGTGTGCCCTGCCTTTAGGTAAATAGGGGAGGGTAGAGAGCTTTTTCTGTATCTGCTGTTTCTCAGTTGCCTTTGGCTCAATGTAATCATTATGCCAAAATGGCGTATTTGGGGATAGCAAATTTGGATCCTCTTCAATGAGTCTATGATTGTAGAAGTGAATAGTGGAGACACTGAGGATGTTGATCCCCTCACTGTAAAATGGCACCCCTTACCCTTTCTGAAGGACTTTTAGTACAACAGTCGGGATAGCACATCCCTATAAGTTAGGTTCCCCAGAACTGTGCACTTGTTGAGACATAGGTTGTACATTTAAATGAGATCTCTTTTTAAAAAATTAAGATGGACCATTGTTTACATTTTGTTTCATTAAAGGGTGAACACAAATTTTTTTTTTTTATTTAAAGCTGGGTTCAGCATTTTATTTTTTTTTTTTTGCCCTTTTTTTTTGCCTTTTTCATTTTATGGCCGCACCGGCGGCATGTGGAGGTTCCCAGGCTAGGGGTCTAATCCGAGCTGTGGCCACCGGCCTGCGCCGCAGCCACAGCAACGCAGGATCCGAGCCGCGTCTGCAACCTACACCACAGCTCACGGCAACGCCGGATCGTTAACCCACTGAGCAAGGGCAGGGATCGAACCCGCAACCTCATGGTTCCTAGTCGGATTCGTTAACCACTGCGCCACGACGGGAACTCCGGGTGAACACAAATCGCTGTTATGAGACTATCTCATCTCTCTGCCTCTTTTGGATGGCCGCAGAGGGTGGGAGCAGGACCCACCACAACAGAGTGTCAGTGTGTGACCAGAGCCTCCCCCAGTAAATGGTTCCCCCAGGCTGAGGCTGGGATCTCAGCTTGGCCGGGTTCAGTGGAAAACATGTTCTCTCCCACGTTGTCCAACTTGTTGGAAAAATTTTAGAAACACACATGGCAAAGTCTGCATCATAGCACTTGGGGCTAAGAAACAACCAGGAAAATGCACATCAATACTTTGAAGTCTATGCCTCTATAAATACTGCATTTTAAGAGATTACATCAGTGGTTATCAAGAGGAGGAGAAGGAAGGCGGTTCTGACCTCCAGGGGACATTGAGCAAAGTCTAGAGACAGTTTTGGTTATTACAATGAGTATGTGGCAGGTGCTGCTGGTGTCTGATGAGCAGAGTCCAAGGGTACCGCTAAACATCCTATAGTGCACAGGGCGGCCCCCACAGCAGAGAGTAATCCAGTGTCAGAAATGCCATGACAGAGAAAGCCTGCTTCCCATCACCATGTACCATGTGTCAGTGCCTGTCCACCCCCTGCCTCCCAGCCATGGTTCCACAAACAAACCACCACGGCAGGACACCCACGACACCACGCCAGATATTTAGAAAGAGACCAAAGGCTTCAGTCAATTCATAAGAGTCTTAGGTGTTCTTAAACAAATACACTGAATCATCAGGAACGATATTTGAGCTTTTCTTTTTTATTAGACTCAAAGTGGATTTTTCGTGGCGGGGGGGGGGAATCATCAGTGATGAGCGGCCACGGCCAGAGCCATGTAAATCATCCCTGTGCTCCCGACTTTGAAAGCTCCTGTGAGAGAGTTCTCGTGCCCACATTCCCCAGCTCCAAGCTTCTGTAGGTTTCTTTCGGTTTTCTTTGGACTTGTAATTTGAGTTTAGGGAACATCCCCCGAGGCATTCTGGGATCCAGTCCTTTGAATGTTGATCCTGGGATGGATCATTAAAGAGCCATTAAGAGCTGGCTGTGGTGTCCCTTTGCAGAATAAAGTCGGCATTTTCACCCGCTGAGAGGAGCCCTCTTAATCCATTGTTTCTATTTCTCGCAGGAGGTAGCAGATTTTTGTAACTGAAAAGCAAAACCACCTGGTAGACGTCTGAAGTAAATGAGTCTTCAGTCTCCCAGTTCTTTTCTAAATGGGATCAGCCGTACTGGGAATTTGGGGGTGTCCCTGGACAACCCCCTTCTTGAAATGAAGGGCAGCGGTAGCACATGCATAAGAAAGTGAAGGTCTCGACACGTGTTTTCGTAATGACTTCTCAAAAAAGCTGTTTATAAAAAAATCACTTGGATTGATTTTGGACAAAGGTCAGCCTCCTGTTTATTCCAGGCAACACCGGTATTGTCCAGGATGTATTAGGGTGAAATTGTTCAAACAGACTTCTTAGAGCCTATGTTGTCTTTGGATACATCAGTTGTCCTACAAGCAAATCCCAATCTAGCTTTCCAGGCCCTCCCTAATCTAGAATAGCACCAATCCAATAGAAATGTAATGTAACCTGCATGTGTAATTAAAATTTTTCAGGAGTTCCCGCAGTGGCACCGTGGGCTAAGGATCCAGCACTGTCTTGATGGCGGTGCAGGTTTGATCCCCCACCCACTGCAGTGGGTTAAGGATCTGGCATTGTCAAAGCTGTGGTGTAGGTCTCAGCTGTGGATCGGATTCAGTCCCTGGCCCGGGAATTTCCATGTGCTCTGAGTGTGACTGAAAAAGAAAAAGAAAAAAAATTTTTTCAGGTAGGAAAATTAAAAAGAAAAAACAGATAAAAATAAATGTCATGATGATGCCAGAAAGATGTTACCGGAATCCGGGTTCTTGTTCATGCAGTCGGAGAATGAACTCTGCGAACACACAGGCAGCAAGCAAGCAAAGTCTTTTATTACAGGAAAGCGAATAGCTCCTGGGGCTGCTGGGAGAGGGGAGAAAAGCCCCTCCTCTCTAATTTTTTTTAAATATGTATTAGGTATTTTTAATTTTTTTCCATTGTTTAATGAATTTTATTACAATTATAGGTGTATAAAACTCATCACAACTCAATTTGATAGCATTTCCGTCCCAAACCCTCAGTGCACCCCCCCCACCCTCCAAGCCCCCATCTCTATTGTCCTACAGGTTTTTTTATCCCTTAAAGATGGGGTCCAGCAAGATGCGGTTTTCTCCCATTGGCCTTGCCCAGTTACCTATATCAGTCCTTGTCCAGTACGGGTTTTAGGGGTGGAAATGTCCTCTGGGTCTCACGGTTTCTTTGCCCTTTTCTTCCAGTAAACTGAGTCACAGGGGATTAGGGATTACTGTCCGTCTGGGCGTAGGGACACTCCCTGTAGTAAGCAAGGCCTGTGGGGATGTGACTCCCTGGAGCCCTTACGCCGCAAATGTTGATCAATGGCCATATCAAGGAATGCATCGGAGCCCATGCTCCTACGCTGACTACCTGAGCTATTATTCTCCTCGATAATATGTTTTATATAACCCAGTGTAGCCAAGAGATTATCATTTCAACATGTAATCAATTTTTCTAAAATGATTAATGGGGTATTTTACATTCTTTTCTCATACTAAGTTTTTGGACACCGGCATATATTTTTCCATCTTTGGTGTATGTCAGTCAGACTCACTACACTTCAAGTGACCTTTCAGTCACACAGAGATCACAGCTGCCATATAGGACCGTGCAGTCCAGCCCCCGCCTGTTTCTCCACCTCCGTTGGGTTTTCCGCTCTCCCTTGTAAAATTCACATGCCAGCCTTGCTGACCTTATTTCAACTCTGTCGCTGCAAGTGTTGTTCTGTCTTATTTTTTGGTCTTGGTACAAGTTTCTTCCTGGAACACTCTCCACCATCCCTCCTCCCCTACCTGGCTAATTGCTACTTCTTCACAAAAGCTGATCCTTCTGAAACAAATAACTGTTTTCCTCTGCCCTCTTAGGTTTGTGATTGGGGGCCTGAGAATTTATTTTTTTTATTTTATTATTTTTTTATTTTTCCATTGTAGCTGGTTTACAGTTTTCTGTCAATTTTTCAACTGTACAGCATGATGACCCGGTTACACATACATACACAGATTCGTCACAAGTGGTCAGACATAGTTCCTGGTGCCGTACAGCCGAATCTCCTTGCTTTTCCACCCCAAGGCAATAGTCTACAATTATTAACCCCAGACTCCCATCCCACCCCACTCCCTCCCCCACCTTCTTGGCAACCACAAGTCTGTTCTCCAAGTCTGTGATTTTCTTTTCTGTAGAAAGATTCATTTGTGCAGTCTATTAGATTGCAGATATGTGATATCATATGGTATTTGCCTTTCTCTTTCTGACTTACTTCACTCAGTATGAAGGTCTCTAGTTTCATCCATGTTGCCGCAAATGGCATTATTTTATTCTTTTCTATGACTGAGTAGTATTCCATCATGTATATATACCACATCTTCCTAATCCAGTCATCTGTCGATGGACATTTGGGTTGTTTCCATGTGCGGGCTGTTGTGAATAGTGCTGCAATGAACATGCGTGTGCATATGTCTTTTTCAAGGAGATTTTTGTCCGGATATATGCCCAAGAGTGGGATGCTGGGTCATATGGTAGTTCTATATATCGTTTTCTAATGGGGGCCTGAGAATTTAAACTGACCAAAGACAGATTAGCAGGAGAATAGAATTTGTCTACCTGTGCAGTGCATGTACATGGGAGGGAGTGGTGATGAGTAATTCAAAGGGGTGGTTGAAACTGGGGGCTTATATACCTAACTGAGTAGTATCAATGGAGTAGGGGGTCTATGGGAAGAACAAATGGGTCTCCTTTGGAAAGTCAGATGGGTTTTTAGGAGGACAAAAGGGGGATTTTAAGTTTATGATACTGTTTGCTTATGCCTGACTATGAACCCCCCTGCCCAGAGGGGAGATTTATAGTAGGTTTACTCTTGGTTTCTCTCCTGGGAGAAGAAGCCTCCTTGAAGGAGGAATTTATGGTAGTCTTCATTTCTCCTAAGTTTCTGCCTTTAGTCAAATAAAGGAAACTCCTAGAAGAGTTCTTTCTGCATCTGTTGCATCTTAAATGTCATCATCTTAAAATAATCTTGCTACCAACTTTGAAGTTCCAAATGGGTGCTCACAGAACCGTAGAAGAGGTTAGATTTGGCTCCTTCATGCTCTAATGCTACTAGAACCTTCCATTCCATAGTTCTCATTCCCTTTATTATCCCCTCAAGTTTACTACTTTTTCTTCCCAAATAGACTGTATTCCCTGGGACAGCAGGAGCAACTCTGCATTCCCTGTGTGTTAATGGGCTCTCATTGTCTAAGACAGTAGGCTGGCACGTAATGGACACTTGATAAATACTTGTTGAATGAATCAACCAAATATAAATACTCTTGGAAGAAAGGAAAAAAATCTTTTCTTCTACCCTTCTACATGTTCAGCTGAGACCTCTGGAACAAAAGACATATTAATAAGAGAAAACCGTACACATTTATTGAATAAAAGTTTTGCATGACATAAGACACTTCATCAAGAAATGAAGACCCAGAGTCCCCTCCTGGCTCAGCGGGTTAAGGATCTGGCATTGTCACTTCTGTGGCTGGGGTTATAGCTGTGGCATGGATTCGATTCCTGACCCAGGGATTTACCCATGCCATGGGCATAGCCCCCCAAAAAGAAAAGAAAAATAGAAAGAAAAAGAATTGAAGACTCAGAGTGGATAAACCTGAGTGTTTTTATGCTAGGTTTGATGAAGAGCTGCAAATGCAATTTAGTGATAAAAACCAATGAAATACATGTTACATGTTACAACATGGACGATGCTCTAGGATAATTTCTTGGGTGAAAGAAGCCACACACAGAGGACCACATATTGTATGATTCTACTTATGGGAAGTATCTAGAAAAGACAAATCTGTAGCAAGAGGGAGGATTGCCTGGGGCTGGGAGTAAGAATGGGGATAAACTATATATAAATAAGCACAGGGGTCTTATTGGCATAATGGAAGTACTCTGAAACTGACTTTCGGTGATGGTTGCAGAACTTGATAAATTTACTAAAAGTCATCTAAAATGAATGAATTTTATAATGTGGAAATGATACCTCGGTAAAGTTGTTCAAGGTTCAAACATAATGACTTTTTTCTTAGACATGATATAAAAATGTACATATATCCAGTATGAACTGAATTTGTTGAATGTTATTTCTTTTGCTTTTTTTTTTTTTTTTTGCTTTTCTTTTTAAGGCTGCACCCCTGGCATATGGAGGTTCCCAGGCTAGGGGTCTAATCAGAGCTGTAGCCGCCAGCCACAGCCACAGCAACGCAGGATCCGAGTCGCGTTTGTGACCTACACCACAGCTCATGGCAACGCCAGAGCTTTAACCCACTGAGAGAGGCCAGGGATTGAACCCACAACCTCATGGTTCCTAGTTGGATTCTTTTTCTGTTTCCGCTGCGCCACGAGAACTCCTGTTGAATGTTATTTCCAACGTCAATTATCCCTCTATCTATAAATATATGTAGGAAGCTTTTGTAAGTGGTTATCACTTCATTTTTTAATTATAGTGACTTTTTCTTAGATTTTTTTAATATCCAAAATTCCACATTGAGCATATATTACTTAAAGCATTTAACTTACAAACTACATAAAAAAACCAAGCAACAAAAAATAACTCCTTACAATGATGAATGATCGATTCTTTGGAAGAATCAAGCCTTGCATTGGGGCGGGGGGCGTGTTGTGCTTGTGGGTGTGTGTGCTCTTTGATTCCAGTGAAAAATGACCTAATTCCAAAAAGGAGGATCAGAGACTGTAGCTTCCAGGAACAAGATGAACTGTGTTTATTCAGGATGTTAATGATTTTGTCATTAAGAGTTGACAGTGGGACTCTTTTTGCTTCTAGAGAATCAGGGCTGAGTTCATGCATGCATTCTTTTAGAGTGACCTTTCAAGGGATGAAGGAAGAGCTGTAGCCTAGAGTATTAGAAATTTCAATTGGGGTCAAGTAAAACGAAATGACTGCAATTGAATACAAACATGACAGCGCTTACTAAAAGCTGATTGCTATTAAACCAGTTTATGAGTTCAGTTAAAACTATATTCTTTTTCTAGTGTCACGCAAATGACTCTCATTCTATCAAGACTGTTTCATCCAGCTCCCTTCAGTACCCCCAGTTTGTTGCCCTCTATCACAAGACGAAATTCTACATTCAAATTTGTCCATGTATCATTTCCAACATTTTGATGAAACGGTGCTTTCAGAGTATTTGTTATATGAGAAGTTAGCAATTTGGCTTCCAAAAATAAGGTATATTTTCATATGTGTTTTTAAAATATTAATGTTCGGGGGGAAAGTAGTCATAGTGTAACATGGTGACTTATGCGCACGCCACACAGAATTATTTTCTTTTCTGATATCCTGGTCCCCATTGAACTATAGCTTACTACTTCAGTGATGAAAATGTGAATTTATTATTATTATTCTCACCAGTGACTCATCTGGAGACAAATTACCGTAATGAGATATCTCCTTGTTTTTTGAAATGATTGTATTTTACGTTGTCATCACAAAGCAAAGAGAAAGTTCTTATTTTTACATCCCTTAAATACTCTAAATACTTCACATCAATTAAATGCTTACAGATAGCTCAACCAGTAAGTTCTTCCAACAAGCAGATAAAAGGGAAAAAGTACTTCGGCAGGGAGCATTCTAATTAGCTTTCAATTATCTTAAAAAAAATAGGTCAACCTTTCTGACAATCAACTCAAATTATTGTCCTCTGAGGTTCCTTTGGAACTACCTTTTAATTTTCTCTGAACGCTCATTAAGAGAATATTATAAATTCGCTATCTTAAAACAAAGTGAAATTGTAACTCCATCACAGGAATATAACCAATGTTCACGTTCTGATGTACCTTCTCTTAGAATGTTTTCAATATAGACACAAACATAAAACATAATTCATTTCTGTACAACGATTTATTCAGCCCATGTTTATTGAGGGCCAGTTATATGCTTGGGATCTTCCTCCTGGATGGTACCATATTGGCTGTTGTGTCATGTCAGCATTCCCTATCATTTGAATGTATTTCCATGTCGGTAAATTTGGATCTGCTGTATCATCTTAATGACCGCGTAATTATGACAGATGATACTTTCCAAACTGATGACAGCAACCTTTCCATCACCCTGCTTCACTTTCTGGACCTTGTCATGCCCCACCAAGAGGTAGACTCTACATCCCTTTACCCTGAACTTGGGTGAAGTTTTAGGACTGCCTCAATCCACCCGATGTGATGCTATATGATTTCCAAGAGGGATCATAAAAGGTAATAGGACTTCTGCCTGACCCTCTCTCGGGGTCCTCACCCTTGGAACTCAGCCATTATATTGCGAGGAAGCCCACGCCGCAGAGGAAAGGCTGTATGTAGGTGTTCTGGCCACCAGCCCCCGCTAAGGCCTCAGGCAACACCCAGTGTCCAATGCCAGCCACGTGATAAGCGAGTCTTCAAATGACTCCAGCCTTGAAGCCACAGTAACTGATGCCAAGTAGAGAAGAGGCAGCTGTCTATGCTGAACCCTTCCAGAATCACAGATTTGTGAGCACCATGCATATGGTTAGTTTTAAGCCACTAAATTTCCAGGTGGTTTGTTACATAGCAGTAGCCAACAAGAATGGCAGTATTCCTTCGAATGACGGTGCCACAACTTTTATAGCCAATTTCTTATTTGGGCGCATTTCTTTTGTTACTAGTACTTGGATGTTGTTGCTTTACGGATACATAAACATCACTTGTATGTCTCTCTGAACACAGTGGTATGTGTAGCCTTATTTCCTCATATTATTTCCCCAAAGTAGAGGTGCAGGTCAAATGATATGCATATTTTAAGGGCTTTTGGTGCAAGGTTGGGGCACTTCACTTTTTAAAGGCTCCCGGTTATGTTTGGTTTAGAAATAAACTCAAAGTTCTTGGACAACATCAGTTCCTTGAAATTCAGGTCACTTTCAGGATAGTATCCAATAAACGACATGAGGTAGTCAACACTTTATTATAACGTAGGCTTTGTGTTAGGCGATTTTGCCCAGCTCTTGGCTAATATAAGTGTCCTGAGTACATTTAATGTAGCCTAGGCTAAGCTGTGTCATTTGGTACATGAGGTGTATTAAATGCATTTTTCTCCTAACAATATTTTCAACTTACATTGGGTTTCTCAGGACCTAACCCATCGCAAGTTGAGGAAGATCTGTAGTTTGCCAACCCCAGACAGAAAAGGAGACGTAAACACAGAGGAATCTCATGTTCATTTTTGCCCTTTCCACCCCACTCACTTCCTTTCCCTGTAAAAATCTATTTTTTATTAGATTCTTTTTTATCCTTCCAGAGCTGATTTTTTTTTTTTTTTTTTTTTTTTTTTTTTTTTTTTTTTTTTTTTTTTTTTTTTTTTTTTTTTTTTTTTTTTTTTTTTTTTTTTTTTTTTTTTTTGCAAATACAGGCATAGGCACATGTAGGCTTTTAGTCCTCCCTCTGCACCTTCCTGATTTCTCCTGGCCCCATGCCTTCCCTCTTCTCCACTTTGTTTTGATGACCTGGGCATTGATCATATTAGTTCATAGAAATCTGACCTTCCTGTCTGCAATTGTACAGGATTTTGCCAGGCATATATTGCTATGGAATAAATGCCCAGCTACTGCTGGGCATTTGGGTGGTTTCCATTATTTTGCTAGAACCTATGACCTTTTATGCTTATACTGGTGATTCTGCACAATAGATGCCTAGAAGTGATATTGCTGGGTGGAAGAGTACCCACACCCATAAGTCTACTGCTTATTGCCAAATCCACTCCATATTTGCGGGAGTATTTTGTACTCCCACCAGGAACCTGTGCGAGCACCTGCTTCTCCAGGGCCTCGTAGCCTCACCAGTGGCGTATGAGGCCAAACCTTTGGATTCAGTCCACTAGGGCAGGCAACAAGTGATATCTTGGTGGAGTTATAATTTGCATTTCTTTTACTGCAGGTGAAAAAGAACATCTTTCCATACATTTGAGGACCAAATTGTATGCCACCTCCGTTTCATAACCTTTGCTCATTTTTCTTTTCGGTGGAAGGTTTTTCTCAAAGTTAGCCACTTGTTAAGCATACAGGAACCAGGCCCTCTTTCCCAGTTCACCGCTCCTTTTGACTTAGCTTATGTGGTTTTTGGCCATGCACAAGTGTGGGGTTTTTATGTTGATAGATCTGCTGATCATCTGTAGATAGATAGATGTGATAGAAAAACAGCATATAGATAGAGATAATATAAATAGAGGTGATATAGATAGATGAAATAGATCGATTAATTGGTCAGTCGATAGATGATAGATATGATGGATGAATAGATAGATATGTAATATAGATATAGATATCGTCTGGGTTTTTTATTGTCCTTGTGCCAAACATCTGAAATTTAAATGGATGAAAAGAATAGAGGTGATAATGATATTAACTTTTATTTGCAAGTAAGTTCATATCAGACCTTCCAATGGATTTACTAAGTATTACTTTAAACGTTAAGACTGGTGACATGTACTGGTTCAGGGAGCAACTAAAACATAGAATAGAGCGAATCACCAAGGTAAATTCGAAAGCCATATATTACTTGATAGTGAAGAAAAAGGAAATCTTCCGTAATCAAGAAAGATCTAATATCGAGTCCCGGGTAAGTAGGAAACTTCATACAGACGCTTAAAATATCTTTGCAGTTGTTTGCATATAATTTCATTGTAAAATCTCTTCAATCTCGTGTCAGAAAGACATCAGTATCACTGCAGAAGTCCTTAGTAGTAATAGAAAAAGTAAACACAGTGTTCCTTTCGAAGGTTACGATTTTGCTGTTGGGCGATAAACTTTTAGAATCTTGAATTCTGCGCTTCTGTTTGGTTTTGTCTGATTTCTCTACCGGTCCATTCACATCTCATTCTCCTGCCATTACCCCAGCCACAGAGAATCAGAAAATACAAGTTAAGGAGGACGGCAGGAAAGTTACGGCATTTGCTTTGCATCCCGGGCTCATGTTTGCTATTGAGATGGCATTGTCACCAAGCAGAGGCAGTTTTCTCTCGAGAGAGGAGAGGCTGGACGGGGGGCCTGGGGTAGCCCCGGGGTGCAGACAGAGCCATGATGTCACAGATTGCATTGTCTCTTGGGAAAATCATCCATCAAACCGTCACCTCTGATTCTATGCAGGGTCACTATGGAAAGGGGCGACGTGCCCCCAGTTGGGGCATGCTGGAGTGTTAGTCTGTAGTTAAAGCTGGTGGTGTGAAGCCAGATTCATTTTGTTTCAAAGGCCCAAGTGGCACGCTGCCGAGCCGAGGCATAAGTGCAGCGGCGGCGTCTCCTTAGAAATAATGACTCCAAGGCAAACAGCCCTCCCTGCAAAATGTAGAACGGTGCCATCTGCTTTTCTCCTCTTTGATTTATTCGTTTCGAGGTTCTCCATGACACAATAGGAAGGTAAGGCTTCTTTTTCAAAACTTGAGGGGGAAACGGAGGAATTCCAGATTGATTGCAGCATCTCTGAGAAAAATCTAAGAAGCTCGTGTCTTCGTTTAGAAGAGGAGTTGGATTTGCAGGGTGAATATTGTGAACAGCGAGGCTGAACCCTGTCCTCAGGGACAACAAGGTAAACTTTAGATCTGAAAAAAGGTCGTGCCTCACAACTTAGCCACTGACTTTTCTGTACTATTTTTGAAACCTGATTTTTAAACATGATTTTTTCTTTTTTTGGCCAAAAGAGTAATTTTCAGGGTCTTTGCCGGTGCCTCGAGATCGTTTTCATATTTGCTAATTCTGTCTTTTCTGGATGTTGTCAGTTGATTTTCAGTGGGGGGGGGGTTCCCTGAAAAACAAACAGCAGCTGAAAACTGTGGAAGGCTTTTAAAATGCCAGCTCCACGTGGGCAGCCCGCTGGCTGGTTTTTCCCTAACCGATTTGAGGTGAATTCTGTTCTGGGAGGGCATGGAAGAGAGCAGCGAGGGCCGCGCAAGTTCTAGGCCGAGCACCTTTCCCACCCGTGGAGGGGAATGCAGAAAGCAAACGCGTGTCCCCAGGCTGGCCGGGGGACCACCGGTCCTGGGCTTGGTACCGGGCGTCCCCTGGCTGAGGTGTGCCAAGGGCCTGGTCCCGTGCCTCCGGGAGCATCCGCCTGGCAGGAATCACTGCCAGCAAACACCCCCTTCCCCCCTCCTCCCCTCCAGCTCCCCAGGAGACTGGCTTCTGCAGAAGTCATCCGCTGTGTGTGTGCGTGTGCGCTGGTTTCCCCTGTGACGGGATTAGAGAATGGGAGAGCGCTTTGTGAGAAAGATCCTGGGAGGGGTTGCCGGGGACAAACGGAACAGAGAGAAGGAAGATTTCAGCCTTCTCCTCGGTCCCCTCAGTCAAGGGACTGCAAGGAACCCAAGTCGCCTGGCCTAGAACAGCCGGGGCTCGTTCTCTGCCCCCGTGCACCGTAGGAGGAGCTGGTAAGGCTGCCGTTGTTTCCTCCTGAGCTGGGCTGCTTCGGATCTGGGCTTTTTGCAAGTGCCTGTGTTGGAAGGAAGGGAAACTGGTTAGCGGTGAGGGGGGCGTCCTGCGGGCTCTCAGGCTAAGGGGTGAGAAAGGCGCGGTGTTCTGCACAAAGGGGCGTACGGACGACTTTCCCCAAACTTGCTTAGCATGACTTCTGACCTAAACCCAACGTGCCCACGCAGATCCCGTACCCCCCGTGCGATCGCCCCACTTTATGGGATAATCCTCTTTTGAAAGCGTTTGTACCAACATTTGATTCGTTGGGAGGTACGACGATGGCACGGGGAGGTGGGGGGGGGGGCGGTGGGAGAAAATCGGGCCTTTCTGGAAAATTCCAAATCCTTTCTTTTCCTCTGAGGAGGCAAATTTCCCCCCTGTGTTGTCTACTAGGGCCGCGCGGACCCCAACCCAACAGTCCCAAGAGTAAGTTCCAGACCGTGTGAGCTGAGGACAGGGTGGTCCCCCTCCAAGGAGGAAAGGAGAATTTTGAGTCAGTCAGGAAACACTTAGCGTCCCTCTTTATTACTCAGCCAGTGTTCTGGGGGGAAAAGCCAGGGGGCCTGCCCCAGAATCAGACAAAAATAGGCGTCTCCTTTGGTGTTTTCAAGGGACCAGCTTACTCACCCAGCCTTATTTGGCAAATGGTATGTCTTACTCCCTAATTCCATTCCGTTATTTTCAGAATTGATTTGGGTATTTGTGTGAAAAAAAAAATATATATATATATATATTGTGTGAGTGAATGAATATATATATATATATATATATGTATCTCCTTTGAGTATATCCTGGTAAACTTGAGCCTGAATAGTTTCAAAATATATTAATTTATATATTAATATATTAATTCCGTTTGAGGTAATTTACCCCTCAAGCAAACGGAGTCCTTCACCTTGGGATATGCGTGGAGAAGATGTCAGTGACATCCAGCCGTTGTTTCTGTGATGGATAAATCCAGAAGCCTGCCTTCATAGCTGAGAACCAAATTTCTGCCCACCCGGCCGCCCCTCCCCCACCCCCCCAGGAGGGGACGGCAACCTTTGTTGTGGCTTTTCCCTAAGAAAGTTTGGATGCTGCCTCCTGTAGCTGACTGCCTTTCTTTCCCCACCTCTTTCAAATTAAACTGAAAGTTTTGCAAACTCTGCCAACCTCTGCTGGTAGATGTTTAGTTTCTGAACTGAACGTATACCCGATAACATGCTTCTTATCATGCCAGTTGCATCTGTACATCATGAACACAGTACTCAAGGAAATTGATTTAACAGCAACTCATGACCCAGGTCTGTAACTTTAACCTCAGTTGAGATGAAGCCCACAGTTTTTTCTCCTTAATTCTGCAGTCTTAAGATGACCTGATTATTAGAACATTTGGAAATTGAAAATGTGTGGCATTTATTTCGTTCATAGCAACCAGGCTTTTTAAAAAGTATATAGTGATTTAAATAAAGTATCTTTGCATGCATATTAATATGAATGCCTGAAAAATACATCCTCTTTCTTTAAAAAGAGGTGATTGTTTGATTGACGTATCCTTGGGGGGGGGGAGTCATTCCCTTGCAATTTCAGTTTTCACTCTTTTTCAACTGAAAATGTTTATTCGCCCAAACAGTTTTAGCTTTGCCTAGGAATTATTTACGGAATGCAGGCAGTTAATTTGGGAGTCCTGAGTGTGAGATAACAGTTAATCAATTTATCTATGAACCCCGGAGGATGCCTGGGAGGTTTGCAAGCGTGATCAATGTTATTTACTATTCTCTGCTGCATGCTCATTCCAGTTTCAAAGACTATTTACCTTTATAAGCTTAGAGCCCGAGAACATCGAGTTTATTAGAATTGATTTTCTTTCCAGGTTGATCTTTTTGAATACTTTTGCTGGTCATTTTTCACTGCCACCTTATGCAATTTTCATTCATCTGGCATATATTTATTGAGTGCGTGGGTGTCACCATTGTGGTCCACATTTGCTGTTAGGGATAAAAACTGTGTTTCGATGGGGCCCCCTGCAGAGGTGACTGAGGCTAGAAAGAAAGACTAACTTTGGCTGCTCTAACAATTGTTGGCCTGTTCACGTGGCTCAGTTGCAAATGTGATTTCAGCAGCCACAGAAAATGCTCCTTCTTTTGAATGTTGAAGACCTTAAAATATGTTACTGGCTGCTTAGAACCTAGGAGCTGTGTTAGTCAATAACCCTCTCACATTGCGCAAGACCCACTGTGTGTTATTCTCATCGCTGGCCATTTTAATAATTCCCAAAGTCAGATTTTTCATCAATTAATCTGGCCATGGTGCAAGGTGGGAAAATATGGACCGACACATTTTCACCAGCTTAATCTTTACATCTTATAAATGACCGTTCCTTCTCCTTTTTTATTTTGATATAGTAGCTTTTTTTCTGTTTTTTTTTGTTGTTGTTGTTGTTCAGTGCTTTTGTTTCACTAAATGGTACATTACACTAATGTACATAGTTCATAATATCATTAGGGAAAAGGCGTCATGGGAAATAAAGAAAACTTTCTGGAATCCACCATGTAGCAGACACCACCCTGGCATCTTCACAAGCATGTTAGTCATTTACTCTTCTCAACAATGCTGCAAAATAGGTATTATCATGCCCATTTTATTTTCTTATTTTTTGGCTTCCCCCACAGCATGTGGAAGTTCTCAGGCCAGGAATCCAACCCGCTCCACAGCAGCAACAGTGCTGGGTCCTTACCCGCTATTCCACAAGAGAACTCCTGTTATGCCCATTTTAAAGATGACGACGCTGAGGCCTAGAGACTTTCAGAATGAAATCAGGTCAAGTGACTCCTAAGGTAGCAAACCCAGATCCTGAATCCTGCTCCACAAAAACACTTTTTAGCCACTTCTAGTTTGCTTTGTTAACCCGTGTCTTTCTTCCCACATCCCAGATCACTTGATCATTCTCTACAGCTTATCTGAATGCTTCCGGAGAATCTCCCTTGACCAGTTCACCCTGTTCCCCGACTTCCTTTGTGAGCTGACAGCCAACCTATGTAAGAAGGGATTGGATAGGTCCTGTGTGGATTTATGTGTAAAAAAGCGCTTTTGAAAAGTCAAGGAGGAAACAACATATTAAATTAAAATGTAGAATGCAGCATCTCAGATTTGCTTGGTTAGAGGAAATGAGAAGTACATTTGGTTGGGGTTTTGGCCCCGCCGGCCCTGGTTGCCACCATAGACCTAGTAGGGGGCCTGAGTCTGCAAGCAAGCTGGGGTGCAAGAGTGTGTCCTCTTCTGTTCGCATAGACAAGTGGGTTTCCAGCCCCTCTAGGCCTCACTTCCTGCCTCTTGCAGGGAAGCTGAGGGAAGGACGGAGTTGTAGAAACCTGGGAAGTGCACCCTCTGCCCCCTTCTGAAGCTGAGAGTTGAGAGGAAACAATGGCATGGCATGAATTAAAAAGACTTTAGATGTAGTCATGCTTTAGTCTGGCACATTCATCGTTTAGTCCATACATTTATTTAGTCAGCACTGCCTATCCAACTGCCTTGTGTATTGCTTTCCTATCACCGCTCTAACAAACCACCACACGTCTAGTATCTTAAGACCGCACACATTTATTTTGTTACAGTCCTGGAGGTCCAAGACCTCAGGTGGTCCAAAGCCAAGATGGAGGCGGGGCTGCATTCCTTCTGGAGGCTCTAGGGGGAAATCTATTTCTTGCGTTTCCCAGCCTCTAGGGGCCATTGGCATTCCTTGGCTCGTGGCCTCATATCACTCCCACCTCTGCTTTTATCATCACGTCTCCTTCTCTCACTCTGACTGTCTTCGTTTCCCTCAACAAGACCCTTAGGATTACCTGGGACCCACCAGGCTAATCCCAAGCAACCTTCCCATCCCCACATCCTCAGTCCCATCTGCAAAGTCTCTTTTGCCTTGTAGCATAACATAGTCACAGGCTTGGGGATTGAGAACATGGACATCTTCAGGGAGGCGTTATCCTAATTACCACATCCTTTTAAAATATGTCTTCATAGCGGCCTGACATCTCTTTATTCCATGATCTTGTCGGTAAGGGGGAGCCATGAAAGAATTTCAAGTGGAGAGGCACAAGCATCAGGCTTCCAGGTTGGGAAGCTTAGAGAGAGAGTCCTCTGGAAATGAGGGGCCAACCAAGGTGCCAATTAGAATGCAGGACAGAGGAGTCGAGAACAACCTAACTTGAGGCAGAGTCCATTGAAGAGGGGGCGGGCCAGAGTTTGAGAGGTCATAAAAAGGGTGCGGCGGCAGGACAGCTAAGAGGCAAGAGTCTGTGGCTTGGCTGACTCGGGTGGGTGAAGGGGAGGCAGAGGGGAAAGGTGACTCCAAGAAGATGTGTGTCCACTGTGCTGGGTGCTGGGCATGCAGTGGTGGCCGGAAACGCCTCTTTGCTTGTGTAGCTGAAAACCCAGCTGTGAAGACACTAGTGATAAGAACAGCAAGAGCTCATCTTTAGCGAGTGCTTTATCTTAGTCCAAGCACATCACGTTTCGTCTTCCTACCAACCCTCTTAGGTAGATCTTAGTATCATTGCCATCCTATTCTTCAGGGGAAGAAACTGAGACAAAGAGAGATTTGCCTGAGTTTGAGCAATTCACAAGGGAGAGGAGGGAGTTGTAGCCAAGTTGTCTGGCTCCAGGGCCCCTGGTTTGAAGTATTACCCTCTACTGCCTCCCTTAACAACTAATGATAATTTTGTGGGCTGTTTAGCATGAATGCTGTCTGCCCGTTCCCATGGGAGGGTCACAGGGATAGCAGTTACTGCCATCGAGGTGAACTCTGAAATTTTCTGAGGCAAATTCCTGTCAACTCTTGGTCATCAGGAAGATGTGATACGAGAGAAAATAAAACTTTGGTATGGGAGTTCCCATTGTGGTTCAGTGGGTTAAGGACCCAACGTTGTCTCTGTGAGGATGTGGGTTCGATCCCTGGCCTTGCTTAGTGGGTTAAGGATCCAGTATTGCCACAAGATGCTGTGTAAGTCGTGGATGCAGCTCGGATCTGGTGTTGCTGTGGCATAGGCCGCAGCTGCAGCTGTGATCCAACCCCTAGCCCGGTAACTTCCATATGCTGTAGGTGCAGCTGTAAAAAGAAAAAAAAAGGAAACATTGGTATGGAGCACCGAACTGGGCAGAAGGGCAAAATTAAAGAAAAAGATCCTACTTCCCTGTTCTGGGAGAATTTATATCCACATGGAGAGAATCATATTGCAACCATAAAAAAAAAGATCAAAAAATGAAGAGCTTCCAAGGCCCTCTGGATAAATCTGACAGGAGGATATAGTCTTTTTCTAAAAGGAAGTGGGAAAGGGCAAGGCCTTGAGGAGGTCGAGATGATGAGATGCAGGGGCATTACAAGCTGTCGTCCAATGCCGTCATGTTCTGTGCACTTTCTATACATTCTCCCATTCGGTCCTTACAGCAGTGCTGTAAAATTACCTCTACATTATGGATGGGGAAACTGAGGCACGGCGAGGGTAAGTTAAGCAACTTGCCTGAGGTCACAAAGTGATAATCAGCAGAGTAACATTTGAACCCCAAGGTTTCATTTCTAGTGTGTGTTTAAAGAATATGGGTTTGATATACTAGACCTTTATTTTTTTAATTTTTTATTATAGTCGATTTGCAATGTTGTACCGATTTCTGCTCCACAGCAAAGTGACCGAGTCGTACATATATATACACTCTTTTTCTCATATTATCTTCCATCATGCTCCATTACAGGTGATTGATTGTATAGAGTTTCCTGTGTTATACAGCAGAACCTCGTTGCTTATCCATTCTAAATGTTCTAGTTTGCATCTGTTAACCCCAAATTCCCAGCCCAGCCCACTCCCTCCCCCTCCCCCCTGACAACCACGAGTTCTCCATGTCTGTGAGTCTGTTTCTGTTCTGTAGATAGGTTCATCTGTGCCCTATTTTAGATTCCACATAGTGATATCGTATGGTATTTGTCTTTCTCTTTCTGACTGACTTTACGTAGTATGAGAATCTCTAGTTGCATCCACGATGCTGCAAATGGCATTATTTTGTTCTTTTTTAATGGCCGAGTCATATTCTATTGTGTGTATGTACTACCTCTTCTTAATCCACTCATCTGTCAATGGGCGTTTAGGTTGTTTCCAATATACTAGACCTTTAAAGAAAAATTTTTAAATGCTCCAGGAATGCTAAAGCAATGTTAGCATTTTTAAGCGGTTCTGGTCCTTCATGTGGTTCTTCTTCAGTATCATTATCATCGATGAGTCTTTTGGGTAGAGCTGTCCTGTGTGTGTGTGGAGAGAGATTAAAGTATTGCTCAATGTAGGTGGTCTTTACAAGAAAACTCATCCTTGCCAAGAAAGATAAGTGTAAACTTCTTTTTTTACCTTCTCTTGTTATCTTCTTTAAACTATTCTGTAATCTTTGCAGAAGTTATGTAAAATTATACAACATGTGCCTGTGGGCTCTAAATAAATTATACAGTAATCACTAGGTAACAAATGCCAAGAGATATTCTTGAGAGGCATCTGGTGAGCTCTTTCTTTTTTGTCACTAGATCACCAGGAAGATATGAGACCTTGCCCCTTAGGTTTGCTCCATAATTTATGTAACAGAAAGATTTTAATCTGTTTAGCCCTTTTCTACTGGATGTTTAGTTCACCAACGATGATTTGGTATCTACTGTGTGTTGGGCGTGCATTGCTTTCATTTTTTCTTTGCTGCTCTTGTTTGGAAGCCTTTTATTGACAGGGGAGGAAGGAGTCTCAGAGAGTGGCACCAGCCAGACTTGAGCTCCAGGCTTCTGCCCCTTAGCTGGGAAGACTGATGTTCATGCCCCTTGAGCTTCTTGGCGAAGGTGGCGCTCAGAGCCGCTAGAGAAGGACCCTGTCGTGTCTTTCCACTTGAAGAGCAAACTAGGAGACTTTTGTTATATCCCCATGACCAAAGTTAGGCACATTTGGGGATCAGTATTATTGTTTATCAAGGTAATCTGTGGCTTGCTTTAATGAAAGAGGATTTAAAAGCCCATTTGTTGAAAGGATAATGCTCTGCAATTGTATAGATGGTAGAATTTGCTTCGAAGTGAGAATGCCAAAAAAAAAAAAAAAAAAAGATGAGATTGAGATTGACCCAATAGCTTGCTGGCCAGTCGCTGAGAGATTTACGTTCAGGATGACATCTGTTCAGGCTTACACTCTGCTTATATACGTGTTGGTGAAACACTTTCTGTGAACCTTCCAAATGCTCTAACCCCACGGTGACTTCTCCCCAAACTCCTGACAAGAAGGGGACAGAGTTAGAATTATCATCCCAGAGTACATGACCCTGGGTTCAGTGCTTAGAGGAGGTCACGATTAGTTTTAATAGTAAATAATACATAATTGCTGACAGGTGCCTTTGGGCATTGGGAAATAGCACTTAAAATAATGTTTCAGTGATATATTGCCCACAGGAAGATGTCATCATGCAAAAGCTTTAATCGCACTGCTTGACGGTGAGAACTCAGTATCACATTGAAAGGGAAGTCTGTTCAGATTTTTTTCATCCACCATTATGGAGTCAGACATCTCCTAGTGTGTCTTAGAGTTTTAAGACTAATGAAAAAAGAAGCAAAAATCCACAGTTGAAACGTAAATAAGTACAGTTATCAATATGCCAGTAAGGGAGTCCCCTA
Source organism: Catagonus wagneri (assembly GCA_004024745.2). Taxonomy (NCBI): domain Eukaryota; kingdom Metazoa; phylum Chordata; class Mammalia; order Artiodactyla; family Tayassuidae; genus Catagonus; species Catagonus wagneri. The sequence continues at coordinate 9,212,907 of PVHT020000195.1, forward strand.
GGTTAAGGATCCACGGTTGCCACCACTGTGGCGTGGGTTTGATCCCTGGCCTGACTTCTGCATGCTGCAGGTGCGGTCAAAAATTATATATATAGGAGTTCCCGTCGTGGCGCAGTGGTTAACGAATCCGACTAGGAACCATGAGGTTGCGGGTTCGATCCCTGCCCTTGCTCAGTGGGTTAACGATCCGGCGTTGCCGTGAGCTGTGGTGTAGGTTGCAGACGCGGCTCGGATCCTGCGTTGCTGTGGCTGCGGCACAGGCCAGTGGCCACAGCTCCGATTAGACCCCTA